>JAVYIG010000769.1:0-456626 GCA_035222895.1 Strongylocentrotus droebachiensis | reverse complement strand
ATAATGGAAATACGCTTTTCATTATATATTATATAATGGAAATGTGCTTTTCATTATATATTATATAATGGAAATACGCTTTTCATTATATATTATATAATGGAAATGTGATTTTCATTATATATTATATAATGGAAATACGCTTTTCATTATATATTATATAATGGAAATGGCTTTTCATTATATATTATATAATGGAAATGTGCTTTTCATTATATATTATATAATGGAAATACGCTTTTCCATTATATATAAATAATGAAAGTGTGAATTGTAATTATTTATAAATAATGGCAATTATATATATATAATGGAAATACGCTTTTCATTATATATAAATAATGAAAGTGTGAATTGTAATTATTTATAAATAATGAAGTATGAATTGTAATTATTTCTAAATAATAAAAATATGTTAAGAATTATATACAAATAAAAATGTACATTTTCTTGCATTATATGTAAATAATGGTTATTATTTGTTAAATAATGATTATATAACATATAATTTGTCTAAATAATAAGTTTACAAACGGCGCCTCATAGAACAGACAGGTGCATGATATTGGTCCAATTATTTCAAACTCATGAATGAATTCTTTTCCTCTCCTCGATTTTTTCCAAAAAATTATAATAATGTTGCATTTCCGAGGGCAAACAATGTGGAGCAAGTAGTCCCCAAGTCAGGTCCGTCTATGATAATCGGAGAATTAGTGGGAAAATTTGTTTGACCCAAATGATTTTGCCCCTATCACATAGATCTGAAACAGAAATGATAATCAATGTTCCCGGGCGTTGATATTTTGCGTTCTGTCTCAAGTCTGGTGAAATAGGGGGATTTCAAGTGGGAGAGGGTGGAGGGGGCTCGCGGGCACCTCCATTTTGGTTGTTTTAACGCCAAAGTTTGTAATTTCATACCATGGCTGTTAATATTATACGGACTCTCTGTAGTTCATGTTGCTCACGAAGCGTCATTTGTTGACGTATACTACCGTGTCAGCGACTGGTGCAGTTTTTGACGTGCCATGATTGTAAGGGCGACTACAGTTTGTTAAAAAAAGGGCTAACTGCCTCCACGGGTTCAATTAACGACGGTGCGTTATTTCGTTGACGTAGGACTTTCGTTGTGTTTGACGTACCGTGTGAGAATGGAACACAAAAATGATTTGTGAACAGTATGGACACACCACCGCTAAAAGTCTCAAATCTGAAATGCAAGTTGGATAAAAGACCCCAACCGTTCATCACACCTTCTGATAAGTTTCCTTTCATACCAGAACCTGTAGGCTTTACAAGAATTCTCACCATGCCATTTCTATTCTTCAGTTTCGCTAGTTCAATTTGATTGGGTTTCATTGCTTGGAATACGAGATACGATGTCCTCCCATCTCATGTTTTTCTCCCAGTCTACTATAAACAATTTTCACCAACACCCCTCTGTTTTGGTAGTAAATTCCAGTGTGGAGGAGTCCACTTGGCCGAGCTAGTTTCTGGTGTCGGATTACATCTATTACTACGCCGCACAAGGCTGTTCTGCTACCAACATTTTGCCCCATCTTGCCCGCAAGATTATCGGAGAAACGTCATCGCGCTCCGCTGATGGTTTGGCCGCGTTCTCTAAACAAACCGTCATTATTCATCTGGCGAGCTTACGTCTTAGAAAATTACTTTCCCATGCATTCGTCTGACGAATCGTACGTTGCTAGAGTTTGTGTTTTGCTTGCTCTTGAACTCTTAATTTGTTGAATAAGGACGAGCTGAATGCAGATAAACATTCTTGGAGGGCATCTTCTAAAATCATTCGTGAGCTAAATTGAGGAGGAGGAAGCGAAAACACAAAGGATGCTGTGTACTGTGTGGGTTGATGATGCACCAACGTTTACGGGGGACCACACATTCTTTCGTGTTGAGTCGAGCAAAAGAGTCTAGCCTAGCGGAAAGTCAGCGGCAGTGTCCAGGGACACATTCATTCACAATCGACCTCTACTTTCTGCACCATAAATCTTGGATTTTCTTTTGAAAAGACTTTCGCTATTCAAAGTGAGCTCCTTGAGATTTTTCTTTGATCGACGATTGGAGCTTGACTGGCAAGAATAGAGAAACCACTTTCCTTCGTCAGCTAAGTGTAGACATTGATTTGAATGAGTGTGACGACGTGAAACAGTAGCCTTGCAAATTTGTGGCCATTCATGGGAAAAGACTGAATTTCCCAAACAATCGCAAGATAAGAGGAGTCCTTTCACTCACACTGCACATACTTATCTGGAATACAATGGACTAAATATTGTGCAACCTGTGCCTAACAGTTTCAATATGTTGAAGCCACGATTTTACATCAAGGTATGTAGACCTAGAAGTATTTTGGTTGTATTTATATTATATCAGAAGAGAAAGTAATAATGTCTGAATCGTAAACATCTACCATGTTGAAATTCGAATCGGACTAGATGACCATTGCCTTAGAGCACATGCTAGGCTTTGCCATGAAAGAAGTAGCAAATATCTGTAAGTTTGTGAAATCAGTCATTAATATTGATACTGATAGTCAAATGATTGGCATCAATCAACTCTGAATCTGAATTTGAATTTGATCTTGTAAGCTTTGAGCCCAAGGAGGTTGCTCAGCTTATTTTCCTCCTCATCTTTCCAACAACTAATATCATACTCATAGATTTTTATTTTAATGTCAAAATAATTTAATCATAATCACGTAGCTCCATGTACAGATGTACCATGTACAGATGTACCACATTGATCTTTCTCATTATTTCCAGGATTTGGGTTAATTATAATTTATAAATGAGCTCTTGTTCGTTCTAATAATCTAAGACCTACATGTACATCATTTTTGTTGTCTTTTGTCATTTCAATTCCGCCAACAAGGACCATTTAAGTTGTAAATCAATATTGTCAAAGGACTCCCAGACCCTTTTCTTTCTCAATTGAAGGACCCCCCCCCCCCAAAAAAAAAAAAAAAAAAAAAAAAAAATATTCTGCAGGATTAGAATATATATGCATTTCAAAATAGAGGATATTGAATCCATTCCCCCATGGATGCTAATGAAAACTTGTGATGAAATGTTACTCCAAGAATCAAACACTTGGCCTATATGCATGTACACTTGACATCAAGCTTTTGTTTTTGTGTAGATTGATGTAGCTGACTTCTCCTTTTTATGCAGGAGGCCCCAATATGGTGAAGCGATTGCTTCAAAGTCATAATAGTCATAAAGTGAACAGAATTTATTTTAAAAGCAGTTCTATCTACAACTTACAAGGATTAAAAATTGAGATGGAAGTGGTGTCATCCAGCCCCTACAATATACTTGAGGCCTGTTGCACGACATAAATCCTCGATCCTCCTTATCTAATGAAAGCAGCCTTGGGCAGATTTTGTATATTTTGTTTAGAAGGGGGGGGGGGGGGGGGGTAAATTATGAAAAAGATCTGACAAAATGAGAGGTTATTATACATTCAGGTGAATTTTGGTTTTGAGTCAAAACTTTGGAAGGGGGGGGGGGGTGGAGGTGAGCATATTTTTATTGATGGATATTCAAGGTGTCCTGATGGGGTTGTAAATGAAGGGGGGGGGGGGGGGTTCATGATTTGGGCCTCTTAAATATACGTCAATCTATATACATGTATGGTAGTTCTTAGAATTAATGGATTTAAATTATTCAGTTAGTTTGTCAAAAGAAACAGCTACTTTCTAACTGTTCTTGTGCTTAGGGTGAAGGGATTTCTATTTAACACCATTGTGTTTTATAATCAGGGGTATTTAAATCAGAACAGAAAGCCATTCACAATAGGTTCCAGTGGCCTATAGTCTAGTCAATACAGATTTCAGTGGCTTTAGATCTATTGACTGTGCGCGCTGGGTCCTATCCCGGAAAAGGTTATCCAAAGTGCATTTTTGTTGGGCTGTTTTGGAATCACATTTCTGACATTGCGCCTTTGGAATTTAAGTTGTTGTTGCTTGTATTTCAGTTACAAAATAACCATTATTTTGTCTGGCTTTGCAAATGTTATTTAATTATCATGTTTCTGACTTTGTGCCTTTGGACTTTTAAGTTGTTGTTGCTTGTAAAAGTTGTTATTTCAGTTACAAAATAGCCACTTTTGTCACTCTTTGGTAATTTAGTTAACAGAATGTACAGATCATTCAAGGTATTTTTGTGTGGGAGGAGGAATGTTTTTAATGGATGGAATTTCAATGAACAAGATGCATCATATTAGGATTTAATCAATTAATTAATTTGCCGTCAAATTAATGTTTGCAGTATAGTGCAAAAGAGAGGATTATTTGTAGTACAAATATTTAGATTTTCCTGAACCATTTGTGTTCTTTTCATAATTGTACCGGGTAATTGAAAGCTGATGTGACAAGATTCATTGTGATTTGTGATATAAAGTGAATAGGGAGTAATTAATGATTATTTTTTGTATCACTCTAAAATTCTTGTGATCATGCTATTAATTTAATGGACAGATCTGTATATAAAAGGATTACTTAAGTGAAGCCCATTTTTCCAGGAAAAGTCTACACTCATACAACTGTAGGATTAATTCACCCATGTGTAGTGATGGTGAAAGAGCTAGTATCATAAAACAGGGAATAAAACTCTAATTTCACATTGCTTTAAAGCTAAAGACCAGTATTGGAAACGCCTCAATTTCAAAAAATGAAATGGAAGCTCTTATTACCAATCATGTGGAAGAATATGTTTTGATTATAATACATGATGATAAAAATTTTGCCGGGAAACCGCCTACATGTACTAATTGATATATTTGGTAAATTAGTTTATCTATTGGTGTGTGAAAGTTAAACGCACGTGTCGCGCATGTGTGCGTAGTCCCATATACATATTTCTGTGTACAGTGCTTGTAACTTTACCAAGACTGGGCCAAATTTCTTATCATTTTGATGATTCCAGAACCTTGTAGAAGTTGTAGTACACACCAATACCTAAATGATAGATGACCAAACTTTCTGATCGATTCCACAACGTTTCTTTCACAATGCAATCGCATGACCATAACTGGTCTTTATCTTTAAACAAAATTCTTTTTAAGGAACAGCCAAAATGGGGCAAACAAACATATAGCCTGATATGAATCTTGCCAAAATTCAAACTTTTTTATCTTTAGTAGAAGTACAAGATAATCTGTCAAGTCAATTTGAACACATTTTAGTCAGAGCAGGGATATTGTATAAAAGTTGTACATCTCACTGGCCAGAGCATTCTCTTTTGTATTAATAAGAACTATAATATAAAGTTTCAGTTTATGCATCGTGGACAAGCTTGAATTTCATGATCGTGTTTTGCAACCAGAGTCCATCTTGAGAGGCAACTTACAGCCTTTTCACACACAGCTAAAATTCTATAAACATGACTAGTCTAAACGTGTTTCGAACGTGTTTAAACTAATCACGAGCCTTTCACACACAGAAATTTCGGTGCGATCGTTAATCGTTTCGTGATTAACTACTGCTCGTAAAATGCGCAGTAGTGCCATTGCGCATTGAAGGTCATGTCATATCAATCAAAGCGCACGCTCCATTCAGTTTAAACACGTCTGAAACACGTTTAAACACGAATAACCTTTCACACACAAAATGTCAAGCTCACTAGATACGAACTTCGTATCTGCAGCCTGCTTTTAGGGGCGTATGGATCGCGACTTCGTATCTATCCCAACATCGTATAAAGTTATAAACGATGTTCACACTGGGAAATTTTGTCTATAAACATGTTTAAAACTTTACGATGATTCTAATCATCTCTAGATACGATGAATTTTAGCTGTGTGTGAAAAGGCTGTTACTTGAAGGCTCGTAGCTCTGTAGGCACACTATACATACATGACTGATTGATGTACATGAAACTTGAACATTCTGTATTGAAGGCTGACATCCTTGTGCAGTTTGTGCACTATAGGATTAGGAACACATATAATCACAGCATCATTGCATGATCATGTAGATGGACCTTGTAGATGCAAAGGCATAGAAATCAGACAATGTATCCAATCCTACTAATTTCTAACAAGAATACTACTTAATTAAAGAAGTTTGACTGGACATGTGTAATACATGTCACAATTTTGCAGGAAATATTATGGTTGTGGCAGTAATGCGCTAGTCTATATTGAAGGCCTAGCGGCTAGCTGATTTAAAGCTTCTACCAACCTTCATTTTTGTGGGCAAGCTTTCGTCTACTCCTGTGGACTTTCTCAAGCCAAATGATCGGTCATTCGTTTTCCCAATGCTGCCTAGTGTCTTGCAATACCTGGACCAAAGATAGGTGACAATAGGTATCCAGAGTCCCTGTTTTAAATAGTGTAGGATTATTCTTCCATTTAATCCATATTGAATCTTTCACCTTTCTTGGCCAGAAGTTGCTTTCAAAGTCAATGAGGGCATCATCCCATCCAATATTATGTCTTGTGTTGAGGGCGTGTTCAGCTCAATCTCAGTGAGGGCTCTTTTGTTTTCTTTTAATCGCTCATTAGGAGTTCTGCCAGTTTCCCCTACATAAGAATTGTTACAATCTGTGCAAGTAATCTTGTACACAATGCCTGTCTTTTCATCTAGTGGGATTTGGTCTAGTGGGATTTAGTCTTTTGAATGGAACAACCCACTTCGTAGTGTGTTAGGGCTTTTTTTAGTGTGTTAACACTTTTGTTGTTTTTGTTGTTATTGATTAGATTGAGGTATATTTGGATCGCATTTTGGAATCTTTTCATTTATTTGTGTAACTTGGATCTTTTGAAGGAGTGGTTTGAGTTTGACAGTTCATGGGTGGAGAGAAATAAAGAGAGAGAGAGAGAAAGGGAGAGAGAGAGGAAACAGGCAGAAAGAAGTTTGTTTACATGCGAGCTAGCTGGCACAGAAGTTGTTTTGTGGCATTTAAATACAAAGCATAATACTCCAAAGAATGAAGAAGTGATCAGCCAATCCTCTTTACGCTTTGGCTCTTTTGTGAGGAGCAGAAGTCAACAAGCCGTGGCGAGAAGTGGCAGAATGAATTTGTGCTCTTTAAATAAAAGGCAACAAACACGCTGGTTTTCTCTTCACTTGCGTCTGCGGCCGTAGCATGCTTGAGTGCTGGTAGCGTTGTTCTGTGGTTTGCTCCTGTGATGTGGCCGAGATTGGAATGTAAAGCTGATTAGCGGCTCAACTTTCGTAAGACAGACTCTCGTGTGATTGAACTTGTATTGTAGCAGCACCATGCCGACACCAATGCCTGTAGAGAGTGTAGGGGAGTACAGATGGGTGAGTTGCTGTTACTAGAAGTAGTAGTAATATTTTTTGGGGGATATTAAGGAAGGAATGTTGATGAAATTGTAGGTTGACAGATATAGCTGTATTGAATGGCATATTTCCATTTTGCCAAGGACTTTTAGCTTGCAATGGTTGTAAAAATAGAAAATCAGAATGAAAGATTGAAAGGTTTGGTCACTGTTGTGTTTCAGAATGATTGTGTTTTGATTTGTATGATTGACACATACAACTACTGGTTCATGTTGCTTAGTAGTCTTGCTTCCAGCTAACAGAATGAAAATTCATGGCAGATTTCCGTTGTCTGTCAGTCTGTCTGTCTTCTCTCTCACTCTTTATCTCTACAATTCCATGGTTTACTTTGTAAATTTTGTGATAATGAAGATGATAATAAGTGATAAAGATGAGCTGCTGCTGCTGCTGCTGATGATGATGATGATAAAGATGATGATGGTGGTGGTAATGATGATACTGATAATGATGATGATGGTGATAATCCAGATGTCAATAGTAAATCATCATTCATGTGTTAGTCTTTCAAGGGCAAGTCCACTTTAAAAATATCTTACTTACTTATAATAGACGCAGATAAATCAGACAAACTTATCAAAAAAAGTTTGAGCAAAATCGGATATTGGCAGTAAGTTATTTTTGGAGTGGACTTGCACCTTTTAAGACTAAATGTTAGCTTTGGACTTGGTATATTTTGAATTTTTGTTGGCCATTCCCTTTATTGTAGATATTCCTCCACCTCTTGGGATAGATCCTTGGCCCTTCCTCTCTCCTTCTCCCTCTTTCTCTCCCCCTCTCTGCCTCTCTTCCCTCTATCTGCCTCTCTTCCCTCTTTCTGCATCTCTCTCTCTGTCTCTCTCTCTCTCTCTCTATCTGCATCTCTGCCCCTCTCTCTCTCTCCCTTTCAACTTTACCATCTCTTTGTTACTACCGGTTTCTTAATCTTCGTTTTTCTTCCCTCACCACTTTTCCCTTCATACATACATGTACTTGAGATTCCATCTCCCTGCATCACATCTACATGTACAAATCCGTTTTTGTCAAGTCGTTCCTTGTGAAGACTAGGGATATTGTACTTTGACCTTGTATATTGGCCTAGGGGGACACAAAAAAGCAATTATAAATGTACATTTAGGGACAAAATTGAGTCATTGAATTCTGCTCATTATTCCCCAAAAGTATTTCTAGTGTACATTCAAAATACCTCCAGTTTACTGGGAACCCCCCCCCAATGGTGGCACAAAGTTAACAAATACAATGTACAGCTACAAATACAAGTTAGGAGAAAATTGGTTACTGTACTGCTTTTTTTTGTTGTCTTGATGCAAGCAATAATGTGTGATAAATAACTGCTGAATAACTGCTGAATATTAAACTAATGCAATGTGAAGTGATTTAAAAAATCCAATTTTATAAGTTTACAGTGAAAAGATTTAAGACTATGATCTGCATGTATTTAATGTGAGTGAAGAAATAATTTGTATGGCTTCCAAAGTTCCAATTAATATCAGCGATTTGCAATACTTTATTTTATAAGAGGATTTGAATTGATGTAATAATAAAAAGACCTTTCTCATCAATGTTGCACTTTTTTTTAATAAGAAAAATATTTTTGTTAACAGGTCAGTATAGGTTGATCAGATTCAGACTATCAGACCATCTAATCGGCGTAAATACTCATAAATGAATGATACACGCCATTAAAACTAAAACAACAACAAACCAGACTAGGTCTGTCTTCACTATCTCGAGATTGCAAAATATCCAGCTATTCGAACTATCCCGATCGCAAACTATCCAGCTAATTTGCGTCTTCATCAGGCCGAAGTAGCAATTAGAAGGATATTTGGTCAGGATTGTCATCCCAAGATATCTTGGGATAGTTTGCAAAATATCCTACTATTTGGCAAAATATCCAGCTATTTGTCCCGTGCGTCTTCACTAGACCGAAGATTCGCAATACACGCTAACGCTGGGCAAAATATCTCGAGCTATTCTCAAGGTCGAGTTTCAAGTTTTAAGGTTGAATCTCGAGATAGTGAAGACGCGATTTGTTACTTCGGGATTATTTCCCAAATAGCGGGCTATTTGGCAATCTCAAGATATTTGGCAATCTTGAGATGATGAAGACGCGCATAGAGAGAACCAGGCCATAATATTATTTACTTTGAAATTTGAATGGTAACAGAATTTATTTATTCTTGACCATTTTACTTTTATGGTCGTAGTGACGTAGTATAGGCGTGTCTGCACTATCTCGAGATTGCCAAATATCCAGCTATTTGAATTATCCCGATCGCAAACTATCCAGCTTATTTGCGTCTTCATTAGACCGAAGTAGCAAATTAGCTGGATAGTTGGTCGGGATAATATCCCAAGATATCTCGGTCTAGTTTGCGGTTTTCCGTGTTTACTCGAGGTCAGTGGTTGCGAGGTCAGCGCTGAGCGGTATAGATCGCATGTGCGAACCGGAAATCGTTGTGCATGATGGGATCGGGATAATTGACTCCGTACTTCGGTCTAATGAAGACGGTCGCAAACTATCCCGCTAGTTCGGAAATAGAAGGATATTTTGCAAACTAGACCGAGATATCTTGGGATATTATCCCGACCAACTATCCAGCTAATTTGCCACTTCGGTCTAATGAAGACGCAAATAGCTGGATAGTTTCGATCGGGATAGTTCAAAATAGCTGGATATTTGGCAATCTCGAGATAGTGCAGACACACCTATTGAAAACTTTTAAAGAGGCCGAGGTGAAGAGGACAAATACGTCACCATATCTTTTGTCAGTTTTAAAATATTGTATTAACAGATAATTACATGCTGCTTGTAAGTGTCGGCTTGCATGGTGATGTAGATATACAGTAGGTTTGCTGCACTCCTCCAAGAAAGATTACCGAGTCAGAGTCCTGTTCAGGACTCCTCAAACCTCTCTCTCTCTCACACACATGGTGCAACCGCAAACCTACTGTATAGATAATTACATGTTTATATACAATTTGAATTGAATAACCTTTCTCTGCACTGCCAGCAAAATGGGTCAATTTTTTAAGTTAGATATTTGTTATGTCTGGAGTTTTGTTATGAACTTTTGGTCAAGGTCTAATTTTCAAATGCCCGAAAGGGACCGATTCAAGATTAATACCTGATAAATTAATTGAAGGTTTCCTTTAGAAAATAAAAATAATATGAATTTAGCGAGAAAAGAGAGAGAGAGAAAAAAGGAGGAGTTTTTCCCCAAAGAAGTTGTTTAAATGGAATAGTATGAAGTTTAACTTTTTGAATGGTAACAGTTTTTATTTATTCTTGACCATTCAAACTTTTATGGCAAGTATGAAAAGGTTTTAAACAGGCCAAGGTAAAGAAGAGTAGACTGATACGTCATCATATCTGTTGTCAGTTTTTGAATACTGTATTAACAGATATTTACGTGTTTACTTTATAGAATGTGAATTGAATAACCTCTCTCTGCACTGCCAGCAAATGGGTCAATTTTTTAGTTAAACATTTGTTATGGCTGGAGTTTTGTAGTGAACTTTTGGTCAAGATCTGTCAGATTGTGTTTTGATAAAATACCTAAGATTGAAGGTTACCTTTAGAAAATGAAAAATATAAATTAAGTAAGAAAATAGAATGAAGATGTCGGCCTACTTTTACAAAATGCACAACATATTGATCGCCTCCTATCAAGGTTCTGGCGTTAAAATCATATTTTAGAGTTTTGGGCATCCTTATGAGGGTACTTACAGTATGTTGTTGTTGAATTTCCTAAATAAAGTTATTCAGGTAAGACAAGTAGAATAGAATTTAAATAAAGACATTCTTTTTAAATGTGTACAAAATAATGACTCCATTAGAGGATTTTGGTTTTGAAATTATATTTTAGATCCTCTTTGATATTAACACATATACTTCATGTATTTTCTATTTTCTTTTCAATATGCAAAAATCTAGTACTGGTAGTTTCACTCTACTAATTCATTTGCCTATCTTGAGCAGTTTTTTCTGGGCAAACTATGTTTTTGACCTATTCATTAATAGTTGGCATTGGCACTCCCAGAGTCTGTTTTTCTGTGGATGGAACCTATTTTTTCAGGACCTGTTTTCCCTTTCATGTAAAAAGAATCAAATACAGAAAAAGATGCATTATTCTTTGAGTTCAAAAGGTAGCCCAATGCCTAGAGTGAGCATTGGGTCAGGTACGATACCATTTAAATCGTATTTCAAATGACTTTCAACCATTTTCAATAGCAGTGACCCACTTTTTACAAGTTCAAGTAAAACTTTACTCTCAAAAAGAGTGAATACTAAAAGTTTGCTTTGTAGATTCTCTTTTGTAATTAACGACAAGCATATTTTGCAGTGATAAATTTCTAGATTAAATTCATCTCTTGAAGCATTAATACAATGGAGAAGAATAGCTTGTCATTTTTGTTTGATATCTGAGTTGTCTCATTACTCTCTTAGACTGTCAATCACAAAGGGATAGTCGCTGATCCATGTCATTTAGCAAACTCAAAGAACTTTGATAAAAATACATTTTCAGAGATATTCTGTTTGTCTGACAGCTGTATTCAGTGTATTGTAATTTTACAAGCGACTGCGTTCTGACTTCATGACTTTGACGGTGAATCAATGGCTGTTGCTGTACCCAACCCCAATTATTTGAGAAGCATGCGTTTGGGGCATGGGGCACTGGGGGCTGCGCATCAATGCAAATGCAAGGGCAACTATACCACAATGGGAAGATTTGGCAGTGGGGATGCTTCCTCCCATATATTTCACTGAAAGAAAAGAAAAAAATAGATAAATCGTTCGTACTTGAATGGTTTTTAAGGTTGAATTGTAGTTCACCAGTTGCGACCTTATGCTGAACCTTCAAAATTGCTATTTCTAACTTTGATCTTGTCTCTAGGGCGTAGATATTTTTCAAAATATTTTTCAGATGGAGTTTGTTTTTGTTGTTGCTTTTTAGGCTGTGATATGAATTCATCTCTTCAAAGAAGGAATTCACTGTATTGTTTGTATTTTTGCCTAAAGGCAGCCCTTTTTACCTTTAAAATTTATGATTTGATGATAAAGTGCTCTTCTTTTTTTCTTTTTAACAATATTTCAGTAATTTTTTTTCTACTTCCAAGGTCTCCCTTTCTTCTGCCTGCAACATGTTTTTGATTATTTTTGTTGTTGCCTATGTTAAGATATTAAATCAAAGACAGAGGATTTGAGAAAGAGAGGGAGGGAGGGTGTGGCAGGAAGAGAGGGAGTAATGGAGGGAGGGAGGGAAGGAGGGAAGACAGGGAGGAAGGAAGGGAACGAGTGAGGGGGAGGGAGGGAAGGAGGGAAGACAGGGAGGAAGGAAGGGAACGAGTGAGGGGGAGGGAGAGAGATCGGTAGGGAGATAAGGAGAAAAGGTTACACGTAGGTGGGGAGAAAGGATGGAAGAAAGAGACAAAAGAGATATGGAGAAGGAGAGATAACAAGTAAATAATGGAGATTGTGAGACAATCAAGATATGTTTTACAGATCGTGTTATGAAAACTTTGTGTAACCTCAGAGCCAGGTATGTTCCAATAGTCTGACACTGTGACCCACCATATATCTGACTTCATGCTATCAAATCAGTCATGTTGTCAAAATAGACACTTTATCAAAATGACAGAGGATATTTATTACTGTCAGGTCTTGATAGAGATGCAATCTTCAACCGTGTAGACACTTTTTTCTTTCCTCGGATGATATAAAGTCTTTAAAATATATATCATGGAGAACTTTTCATAGGATTTCATATCACAAGATGCTTTTGCTGATAGTTTACATAATTTGTAGCTTTATATAGCCCCTCCCCTTCCATGTAATGTTTACTGTTGAAAACCCTTCTCTGTGCAGAGGTGAGATAATGACATTTGAAAGGTCAATTCAATATCTTACTAATGATCTGAGTCCAGGCATGCATTCATATTTGTGTCTGTCTTGCACATCCAGAGGGACTTACATGTACACATTGAAATGAAAGGGCTTGGCCATTTAATCTCTGCAGATGCCTTTTTAAATTAATTTGTGATTTCAAGACATAATTAAAGTATCTTCTTTAAAACAGAATGACACAAATTCGCCACATATCTTACAAGGTCCACTGCATTTGCTCTGTACAGAAATTGGATCAACTTTAATTTTTGTAGTTATTAATGATGGAATAGATTTGTTTCATTCAGGGGTTGTTGAGAAAACACATTTCCAATAATTACATTTAGGGTGCATGTACATGTATAAGTGAAAATTTACTGAGTACAGAGAAAATAGGAGAGAACTCGCAAGCTACGTCACAGAGTTGCCAATTTGTGTTTGATTGATCCAACTTCAAACATTCATCAGTTTCTTATTTTTCATCATATTTTGCTCAAAATTTCACTGACCTGTGCTTCTCATTTTTCTGCTATTTTGAAACCAACTTAATATCTGGGTTGACTTTTCCTTTATGCAGTGACATTTGGATCGTGTCTAAAATGTATGCAGCCATTATCATCCAAACACATTTGTTAACGTCTAATGATCTATCTAGGTTGTTCTGACATGTTGACAAAGAGTTGAAATATCACTGCATTTTGCAAGGTCTTCTAAAGGTCTTTTAGGGATGACAGATAAGCTCTTCTGTGTTCTCACAAGTTCACGGGCCCTTTTAAAGGTACTATGTCCCTTTTGCAGCCAACCTCAAATTCTGTAGAACTTTGCAGGAATTATGAATATGTCATGTATGTCCTATCTGTGAAATTTAACGTTAGCAGTGTCCTCATATTCAAATTATGCAAGGAAACCCGTTTACTTGCTAGACTTCACTGTCAGACACTATTGAGTGACTGACTGGCTTTTTTTTTCTTCTTTGGTAATAACATACATGAAAAGAGTTGTAAAGGGTACATGAGCATTTGTCTACATCAATAACCCACTTCTTGTGATGGCCAAGATTAAACTGATTGAATCTTTGCGCAGCATAAAACGTATGACCATTCGGTACAATTGTCTGAAAATCAAGACTATTACTTTTGGGCTCTATATAGCCCTAAAGTCGATTTGACAACTAATAGTCATTTTTTTCCCACTTGAAGACATTTTCAAGCCCCACCTTTTTTAGGGAAGTTCTAAATAAGTATCATCTTTCAAATGCAGTTGGAATTTAACTTGTTCATTTTTTTGGCCTGCAAATGGGACATAGTACCTTTAATGTCAAACCAGTGATTTTTTTTCAGTATTGTCCTCAAACATTTATTTCACATGCCTTGATTTGAAAAGAAATAGTCAAAGGATGTGATTTTATGTTCCTCGCCAAGAGATGTTTAGTGTGGTATTAATCGTCTTCTGCCATCATATCTTAGGGGCTGCCTGAACAAGGCCGCGTTCATGCTTGATTTTGACGGCCAGAATCAGGCATCTGTTACGTGTTTAGTTTAAAACACGCTTGCGTTCATGCTCACTTTTGTAGAATCACCGAAAAACGGCGATCACGAACGCCGATCGTAAACTCACAAAAAGATTTGTTTACAATTGTAAACGCGTTTAAATGGGGTCAACGCACTGACCTCTAGTGGGTCTACGTAGCATGCACAGTGAAGGTCACACAATGCCACACAAGGAGAATTGCCTGGATGAGCCAGAGAAGTAAGCATGAACAGCTACACCGTGGAACTGCGATCACGATGAGCGTTTACGATGAGCGTTTCAGATCGCTCATTCTACCTTCAAAATCAAGCATGAACGCGCCCCAAGTGACACAAGGGGTTCCAAGTCCATGTATTTACTAGCCAAAGTATGTGTGTTAGAACAAATTACCACTTGTATAGCAGAAACATGTGTTGGTATTAAAAGGACACGTGCCCCAAAGTCCAAGATTTATAAAAATTGAATTCTGGTAATCTCTGGTGGATGTTAATGGATCTGCTTTTCAGAGAATTGTCAGCACCCCTAGATTCTTATGATCTTTAACAAAAAATTACTTGTCAGTGAATTTTCAGCATTTTGCTACTTTAGAAGAAAAAAGAAGCTTGGATCTGCCTCTGCTTGGTACTGACAGAAACAATATTATCAGAAATTGAATTAAAATTACACTAAATGTTGAAGAACATATTTGTCAAACAATTTTTTAGGGAAAAATTTAGAACAGGTAGTGGGTAGAAACGAGTCAATTATAAAGCTTGTTCTAGTATCCCTGATAATAGTCACTTCAGCAACTTTTTGTGACAGCAAGCCTGTTTGTCTTGCTAGCTTAACAGTACTACTGAATAATAAACAATTCAGATTATTTTTTTCATATTAGGCAGAATTCAGAATTAGTTTTCCATTGAATGCGATCATTCCAGTACTTGAACATGAGATTAAGCTCTCCAAAGATTCCACACACGATTAATAGAAGCACGTTCCAGCTTGGATTTGACAGGTAAAAAACAAACAATGTAAATAAAAGGTCATGGAAAGGACAGACTCGTCTTATGAAACAAAGACAAAAAACCAACCCTTTTTGGCGCAAAAGGAGCTGTTTTGGGATGTGCTGTTGGAAAAGTAATATTTCTTCATACTCATAGCCATTTTCATATATTTTTATTTTTTTATTGAGTAGAGCCCTTTTGGAGTGTACCAGTGCTTTCAAGAGAATAACACTTTCAAGAGCTAAACTGCTCAACACTCCTTTGTAGACCTGTTGTTTTCACAGGGAAGATTTAACCCATTGCCTACTGGAACCTGGTGGTCCCTGCATTAAGCCTATGGGAATCAGAGTATTCAGTAGTCAGTAGGTTAAATCCGTACCAGAAAATACAGACCAATGTGACAACTCAGGCTCTACCTTACAATCAAGAGTATGACTTTTATGGAGAAGTAGGACACTGTTTGACCTAAAAACAAAAGAAGAAACTGTTTGCCAATACTTAAAAACATTTTTTTTAGTAGAAGAAATAAATCGTAAGAGGCTGATTGATCTGGATCTCACCAGAGTGGTTAGTTCTTTCTATTTGTTTAAAATAATAATCATTATTGTTTTTTTTGTAAGGGGGTGGGGGAATTCCTTTGAGAATATTGATGGGGGCCAGGCAAGATTTGGAAAGCTGTCAGGTTGTGATAGGTTGTCAATGGATCTAAAAGCAGCTGTGACCTTGTGAAAAATCTCCTTGCATTTGACCCTGAAAATAACTTTTAAGATTGTTTGTGAAAGTTGAAGCCCATAGTTTTAAAAGTTCATTTAGCGTATGAACTATGAATAGTACAAACTTGAATACATGGTGGTGTATCGATTTGTATTTCTACACCTAGAATAGACCCAAGTTTAAGATTCAAACCGCATATTATCTGTTTAGGGCCAGAAGGGTGTTAATGTTACCTCATATACTTTGATACAGAGTTAATGCCCTTCTGGCTTTGAAGTCTGAACAGACGATATATATGTGAGGAGTCAGCAGGGTGTTAAAGGTACTATGTCCCATTTGCAGGCCAAAAAAATGAAAAAGTTAAATTCCAACTGCATTTGAAAGATAATACTAATTTAGAACTTCCTTAAAAAAGGTGGGGCTTGAAAATGTCTTCAAGTGGGAAAATAACGACTATTAGTTGTCAAATCAACTTTAGGGCTATAGAGCCCAAAAGTAATAGTCTTGATTTTCAGACAAGTGTACCGAATGGTCATACGTTTTATGCTGCGCAAAGATTCAATCAGTTTAATCTTGGCCATCACAAGAAGTGGGTTATTGATGTAGACAAATGCTCATGTACCCTTTACAACTATTTTCATGTATGTTATTACCAAAGAAGAAAAAAAGCCAGTCAGTCACTCAATAGTGTCTGACAGTGAAGTCTAGCAATTAAACGGGTTTCCTTGCATAATTTGAATATGAGGACACTGCTAACGTTTAAATTTCACAGATAGGACATACATGACATATTCATAATTCCTGAAAAGTTCTACAGCATTTGAGGTTGGCTGCAAAGGGACATAGTACCTTTAAAGAGGAGTTAACACCCTTATGGCTCTCAACAGATGTTAAAGCTTGGCCTGATCCAAGCTAAGATCATTTTGACAAGTGGTTGTGTAATGAACTGCTGCAAGCAAGGAGAAAGTTCACTCCAATCATTATTACTGAAAAGGTTTTCAAACCTATATGATAGCTAAAATCATTGGAAGTGACTATAAAACAGTTGTATGGTTGGTCTTTGTGACAATCAATATTTTGGGAGGATTATGTTTAGCAATTTGGTCATTCTATTTCCAATATTGAGATGCAGTAGATGAGTCGGTGGTGCGTGCCTGTGGCGGGCAAGGGTTGAAATTGGCTGAGTGGTTACCAAATTTATTCTTTGGTCTAGGATATTGTCCGGGTCAGAACTTGGTCCCAGATGGAATTAACTTTGTGTTGGTCTCGTTGATGTTTTTGTGTCCATCTGTCAACTTAAGCCAGGTTATGTGGGTTGAAGAATTGCACATGAAGGAGGTCGGAAATGCTGAAAAATTGCTGGCTCTGCTTTCTTGCTGAATTAATTGAAAACTGAGTCTGAATCTTAACTATTACTAAATGTCCGTCTCAGCATTAATTGTAGTTTGTACTCTTATTTTTGTTGCTAGTGGAAAGGTAATCGGGTCACTACTGCCAGGTAAAATGTTGCAGGACTGTAGTCAATGTACATTAGACAACATCATACTTTTATAGTCATATTTATGATTTTACAGTTTATAGAGATCAGACCCTTGACAATACAAACTCCCTGTTATTTTATTACTACCCCCCTCCCATTTTTGTTAAAGGGGTCATTCTCTAGGCCTAGATCCCAAGTCAAAAGTGCAGAACGAAAATGTCATTATGTGAAATACTTTTTGTTTGTGTACACTTACCAAGTTTCCAGTCATAACTGGGTTTTTTAACAGAGATGGATCAGGACTTTAACATTGGAATAGAAACTGCACGTCTGATAATTGTGGAAACGAGGCCCATGTTTTCTAAAACTTTCAAAACCTTAGATTAAGCTTTATCCAATAGCTTTCACCATAATTTCAATGCGAGAATCTCAGGATGACTTGGGCTTTTAATACTACCATTCAAATTTGAGTTATCATATTCTGCTCTGTCATGATGAAAGTAGAATGAAAGTCATCATCGGCAGTACCAAGTACCAGCTAGGACGCACACCCAGTTCCCTTTTCATTTCATAATTTCATTTCTCATTTATTTCAGGTAAGCTGGGCATTGAATACCATCATATCAATCAAAAGATCTTGGACATATATCTCTCATCATGTGAACTTTAACCTTTTATCAAAGCACAGGGATAGGCTACATTTGATACTTAACTTGACAGCCTGGATCCTGTGCAAGATGGATTTTCGTTTATTTTCAACGTTTATGGTGAAAAATACCAGTGAAATTTTAATGAATGCCATGGCATGGGTTAACCCTAGCCCTTCTATTATTGTCTCTTATGGAGAGATCTTTTTATTTTTCTTATTTTTTATGGTGTGATGACAATTCAAATCACCTTCCTTTAAATTTAAAGGCTTATGGAGGCTCTTGTTTATACAATATAACAAATAATTTGAGAGCATCCTCTAATTTATTACCTTAGATATTTTATGATTTTGTCACAACAGGCATAAATCAGAGTTTTAATGTGTTGTGATGGTGTGCCTTATGATGTTTTCACAAGTACAGGTGGCCAATTTCTCTTTTATTGCTTATTTGATGCAAGCGTTAGACAAATGATCGTGCAGGTGGAGAAGTTATGCCATCGATTCAAAGATGATAACTTAAATGTTATCTGGTAGTACTGGTTCAAAATAAGAAGTGTTATTTGACATTAGATTTAACATCTGAATGGAATATCATTTAAACTTTGAAGTTGAATTTGTTAGGTGTACAACAACTTAAAAGGTTATGAACTTTCTTGTTTGTGGGCTCTAAAAGGTATGTGAACTCTTGAAATTCAGTGAAGTCTATCTCCTTAAAAAACTATCACAGATTCCCCCCCCCCCTCCCATTCTTTTTAGCAGGTTTTGTTAGAAGTAGCTGAGCAATTATTACCCATAAACATGACAAAAACATTTTTTTTTTTTTTAGTCATGTCTGGAGTGTGGTATGTTTAAAGGGATCGTTTAACAATGTTAAATCTGAGATACACGGCCCTACGTGTTATCAGTGTCTGTGATATGGTGTAATATTGAAGCCCTAAACAAATCGCGCTTCAAAATGATCAAGAAGTGCCTCAAAAAAGTAAAAATCTTTGAGTGACCGGTTTTACCATACACGTTTTCCCCAATAGACTGTAGTGTTATGAAAACCGTCCGGCGAACGGTTTTCAAAATTTGTAATTTCAATCATAAATATCTTGATAATCAGACAGGCGATCGGCTTGTAAAAGTCATGGAGTTCCTGACTGACATAAAGGCTTATAATTATCATAGCAGCATGAGCTAAATCCCGGATTTTGTTTCACAATCTGAGACAAAGTTACCGGATCCCTTTAAATGCGGCCAAAACTCCCATCAGATTTTTAGTGTCAATGCTCGATTTCAAAAAATCAGTGAATTATTCCGGTGTTTGGCCAGATGACTCTCCTCGCTTCCGAGCTTACGCATGTAAAGCAGTGATGAGTTGTGCGCCAAAAAGCCAAAATAATAATCACCACCAACGTTTTTCATTGGTTTTTCCAGTGGTTCCAAAACAAAAGTTTTTCAAATTGTTTTTTCTGCAATGAGGCTCAAAATACCACAGTGTTTCACTGACAGTTAAACAAAATAAAGGGTGGGGGGGGGGGGGGGGAGTTGTTATGTTCTACTCTCTCATGTATGAACATGAGGTAGAGATATTTATTCATGATAGAAAAAAACATGTAAAATCAGAATCAGCATCATAACAAAAATTGAAAGACTTTACTTTAATTTTTCCCTCTTTCCTGCAATTTTGACATTTGATTTGCCCAACCTTCTTGTAGCTTGAGGGTGAAATGTACTCAAAGGAATGTAGCCTTAGAAGTTGTGACCTGTTACCTGCTTCAGTATACATGGCATTGAGAATTTCTTTGACACAAAACAAGTCATACAGTGCATTGACCTGTAGGCTTTGTACCAAGGACATTCAATTGAAGCCAGAGAACAATATTCAGTTTCTTTTTACACCCCCCAAAATCATTTTGAAAACACATCAATTTTTGTTTTACTGACATTTACAATACTGGAAAAACCGCTAAAAACTTTGGTGTTTGGTTAGTCAGATTTTGTTGCTGCTCTGCATGCGATAGCACAAAAGCAATAAGAGTCACATGACGAAACCCAGAATCATGCATTCACCAATATTTTGAAAGTGGGCATTTAAAGCTTATCTGCCATAGTTTACAGGAGGGATTAGACCGCTCTGCAAGGTCACTGGACAGGTGGTTATCTCATCAACTCAGCTCTCAGTTAACATAAGAAAAAGAGGATCATGGGGGACCAATGGTCACCGATTAGGCATTGTTTGTTATATAGAGGGCGCAAGTAGCTACAAGTAGGACAGTGTGCCTTTAACACTGCAAAAATCATGAAATTTTTGCCAGCGTTTAAAAAAAAAAGACACTCCAAAGACAGATCTTTTTCTTTGTTTAGTTGCTGGATAAACACTGGAATGTGAGAAATTAGGATGACATTTGCTTGCACTTTGCACTATAAATGCAGCTCATTGCTTTTTAAAGCCAGTCTGTACTAGTTTGGCCAGGATGAATTAGACCACCCAGCGTGGTCACTAACAGGTGGCTATCTCATCATATCAGCTCTCAATTAAAATTAGAAAAAGAGGATCATGAGGGTCCAATGGGGGATATAGAGGGATCAAGTAGTACAGTAGGACTTTAGATATATGTATAAACATTGATTTCCCTTCAATTTGTGAGGTGCATATGTACATTTATTGGTTGACCCAATTATGAAAGAATTTGAATGATATTGATGAAATATTTTAGTCTTTAAATTTAGAATTATTACATATCCAACAATAACAATTTTCAGTTGTAGGAGGGTATGAATGTAAAAAAAAAACAAAAAAAAAAAACAGTTGGAATTGAACAGAGTGATTAATTTCATGGATTTTAACTCATGACATATGACAATTCATGTGACACAAGCTATACTCCTTGAAATTAATCACTCAGAAACTGTTTTATGACATGACCAAAATTTGCTTGTTAAGGCCATGCTTTGACAAGTTTATTTAAAATAGCTACATTGAGGGTTTACAGTAATTGCTTTTTATAAAGAATTCAAAATTGACCTCATTCCTTCCCCCAAGGCCCCAACTCAATCAATTTTTTAAAATATATCTAGTAGCATTGTGTGCAGGCAGTAGAGGACTTTCATATTACCGGTATGTGTTCCTGCTATGTGCTTCAACTTTGAATTGACACTACATACTGAAGGCCAGCATGCCTAAAATGACATTTTGAAAAGGTTTCATTCAGATTTCTATTTCCCTTTACCCGGGTAAACAAAGAACTGATATCATTATTGTTATTCTGTTTGATAATTCAAATATAATTTTTTCTGATAGTTCATTGAGATTGTCTGTTCCCTTTAAAGTTTATTGTTCTTTCAATGATAAGTGTACAGAAATATCGATATAAACAGGATTTGTTTTGTAGGGCTAACTTGATCACAGCTTGTTCTTCAAATTGGAAACAATAATATTTTTTATTTTATTGCTAATTTTCGTAAGCAAGAATGTTGTCGAAAAATTAAATAAATTTCAAATTTTGATGAAAAACAATGATTTTCAATCTCAACTTGTTGCTAATTGAAGGATTTTAAAGCTTATTTTCCTATTCAAAATCCCTTGCATCAAATGCAATATAGTAATGAAACGAAAAATGGATGCAGTGTTTGCAGAAAATGTTGCCCTTTCTATTCATGCGTCTGGCCTATTTTTTATGGCTCTGAATCAAAAGATATCACAGGTGCGTTCATGCAATTTTTTGAAGCTAGAATCACAAATCAAAACGACATTAAAAAACATGTTTACTGCTGGAGAGCGTTCAAGCAATTTTTTCATCAACGCTGATTCTCGCTCATTTCAAGCCCAGCCACTGCTCATCACACTGTGCAGTTCGACCCAGGAAGTATAGGTCTCCTTCGCTGCGTGCTGTCGGCCAAACCAGAAGCAGGCCACGATAATGACGTCATAGAATCATGATTGAGATCTCCGCTCGTTCAAGCGACTTTAGCGACCTTGGTTCTACAGAAATTTTTACGACCGACGAAAAATCGCTTGAATGCAACCTTGTTTTAAACAAAACTAGAAAACTGTGTTTCTAGGGTGAAAAAGTGTCGTTTGAACACACCCCAAGCCAACCACAAAGTGTGGACTGATTGTTGCGAAAGGGTTTGTAAAAGGGATTTCTCTCTTAAACTGAGGAAGATTGCATCTGGTTGAGCTCCAAGCTTACTTCATCACCTCCAGGTTAGGACTTGTAGCTCTTAGAGATTAGGCTGACAGATCCATTTTTCTACAAATATGTGGAAAATTGTTCAAATTTGCCTCAAGTTCTCCCAGATGGCTTCCATCCTCTCACTTCAGCTCACTCCAGCTTTCATATGTTTATCTAGCCTAGAACAGATTTTTTTTGCAAATATGATGTTCAAACAGGTACAGTTGAAATTATAGGGCCTATGTGAAAGAGTTTAAAGCCCCTCTGCACTAGTTTGGCATGGAGGGATTAGACCTCCCTGCAAGGTCACTGGCAGGTGGTTATCTCATCAAATCAGCTCTCAATTAACATAAGAAAAAGGGCATCATGGGGGATCAACGGGTACCGCTTAGGCATTGTTGGCTGTATAGAGGGCGCAAGTAGCTATTTAGTGCAGTGGGGCTTTAAGTTTAAAAAAAACCTCTTTTGGTATTTCATTCTGAGCTCTGTAATGATTAAGGTGAATTTCTACTTTTTTTGTGCGCATTATGGATATACTAGCAACACATGGAACAACTGAGCAAACAACTATAGCAAGAATAGCATTTACATGCATGCAGGCCTCCATATGTAAAACATTTTTGTGGGGGAGGGGGGGGGGGGGGGGTGGGGGGGGGGGGTTGAATGGACTTTGAACTTTTAAGCTTCATATTTTTAACCCCTGTTAGAATGTTGAAGTTTGGGGGTCTGGACTCGGAGTTGGAATTTAGGGGCACTGGCACATGCGTGTCTAGGGCACCTGTTAAGTGTCAAGCATTGTTTAGATGAATGGATTTTTTTTTTTGTATTTGATACAGCTCAAGATACAGCATGATTGAGATTATTTATCAGGCTTAAAGACAGGGTATTTTACCAACATCCCTACCTCTGCTGTAATGTATTTTCAGTTCCGCCATCTTTTGGCGAAGGCAAACATAAAACGCTTTCTGGTTCCTGTACCGAAGCTTCATCACGCATCCGTCCATCATGCATTTAGTTATGCATTGTGGGACATGGCTGTCGACACATAGGGATATTGAGCTTCATATTTTTAACCCCTGTTAGAATGTTGAAGTTTGGGGGTCTGGACTCGGAGTTGGAATTTAGGGGCACTGGCACATGCGTGTCTAGGGCACCTGTTAAGTGTCAAGCATTGTTTAGATGAATGGATTTTTTTTTTTGTATTTGAGTCTCAAGATACAGCATGATTGAGATTATTTATCAGGCTTAAAGACAGGGTATTTTACCAACATCCCTACCTCTGCTGTAATGTATTTTCAGTTCCGCCATCTTTTGGCGAAGGCAAACATAAAACGCTTTCTGGTTCCTGTACCGAAGCTTCATCACGCATCCGTCCATCATGCATTTAGTTATGCATTGTGGGACATGGCTGTCGACACATAGGGATATTGAGCTTCATATTTTTAACCCCTGTTAGAATGTTGAAGTTTGGGGGTCTGGACTCGGAGTTGGAATTTAGGGGCACTGGCACATGCGTGTCTAGGGCACCTGTTAAGTGTCAAGCATTGTTTAGATGAATGGATTTTTTTTTTTGTATTTGAGTCTCAAGATACAGCATGATTGAGATTATTTATCAGGCTTAAAGACAGGGTATTTTACCAACATCCCTACCTCTGCTGTAATGTATTTTCAGTTCCGCCATCTTTTGGCGAAGGCAAACATAAAACGCTTTCTGGTTCCTGTACCCAAGCTTCATCACGCATCCGTCCATCATGCATTTAGTTATGCATTGTGGGACATGGCTGTCGACACATAGGGATATTGAGAGCAGCAGTTCATGTAAATCTGAATGTTTGTAGAATACTTTGCCTTGACATCATTTGAACCCTAATTATTTTTGCATTTGCATAGACAATTAATTTGTAGAAGGTAAAATACTTTGCCTTGACATCATTTGAACCCTTATTATTTTTGCATTTGCACAGACAATTAATTTGTAGAAGGTAAAATACTTTGCCTTGACATCATTTGAACCCTTATTAGTTTTGCATTTGCACAGACAATTAATTTGTAAGCTTATTGCATAGTTTTGGCATGAGGGTATTTTTCAAGTGAACTGTGTCATTAATTTCACATTTTGTTTATTCATGCACAAATTAGTAAGGTGTCCTTCAGTTAATCCCTAAATAACATGTTGGAGATCATTGTATGATAATGTTATTTTGGCTTCGGAATTAGCGTTCATACGGCTTCACATTCCCAATCGGTCATTGCACTAGAGTTTATCCACTGTTACATACGGTAGGTATTTACAAAATATGAGTTTGGTTATTATGGAGAGATGTGGAGGTATAAGGGGATTAAATATTGATATTTTGAAAATATGGTAAGGAAGGGAGAGAGAGAGAGAGAGAGAGAACGATGGAGAGAGAAAGATGGATAGAGAGAGGGGAGATGGAGGAAGGGGAGGCGGAGGGAGGGAGTAGGATGGTGAGAGAGAAAGAGTGAGAGAGAGTGAGAGAGAGAGAGAGAGAGAGTGAGAGAAGGAGAGAGAGAGAGAGAGAGAGGGGGGGGGGGGGATAGATAATAGGTACTCTTCAGTCTGATCTATTTTGTCACTACAATATCATCCTACATTTTTAACTTTGTGGTAAATCCAACATTCAAATTCATTAAAATACAAAGGATTTACACAACTTTAAATTTCTAAATGATATCAGATATTCAGATTGGTGTTTTCAAAATAATCTCTTAGTTGTGGATGAAATGTCAAGGGAGTCAAACACCTGAACAAATCAAACTTAAACCACTCCTTCTTTCTGTTCTTGAAAATGCAATGGTTTGAATGGAATGTTGATCATATTCATAGTGAATAATAGAAAAATGGTTTCCTTTCTAAGTAATTTTGATAAAGAGAACAATGTCTTTTCTTTCCCTTGACGCCCACAATCTAGTTGATTGTTATGGCAGTCGATTTCTGAGGTGAATCCTTATTTTGTTATAGCCTTGATTCTGCCAGTCATAGCCAATAACAACCATATAGGTTAAGTACAAGTGGGCATACAGTACATGTTATGATAATTGTGGAATAAAATTTCATAAGTTACAGTTAGCAACTAAATTATTCATACCATTTTACCTTTTCTTGCTCTGTTAGTTTAAGTAATTTCCCAATTTCATTTTGGTTTTTTTGTATGTACTACAGTTAGCTAAAATTGCAAATTTGCAGCAGTATGACAATATGGTTAGCATGTCCACTCACATTAGATGAAATTGCCTGCATTTATAGAGATTACAGTGTATGTTGTTGTTCTCAGGAGCTCTCTGGGAGATTTTCATCTGAAATGATTTGAGAGAGTGATGTTTATACAGGCCCATGAACCAAAGAAAATTGTCCTCTTTCAGAGTTCTCAGAACCACCCTTTAAACAAAATATTTTCTAAAACTTAATTTCTCTCCGGTCTTATCAAGAAATTAATAACTCTGCGGTCCTCCAGCTATTTATGTTAGCACTGCCTTTCCCTTTTCGTTTGCGAAACCATAATCTTCTTGTACATGCACAGGCCTATATTCTTGACTGCTGGTTGATTGGCCAGCTCAAATCCATTCACATCCATGTAGTTGGCCTACTGGTTTTTAATCGCAATTGAAAATTTCCATGGAAGTCATGCGACCTCCGACCTTGCCTGAAGGGTCAGCAATGACCTCTGAGATATGGGGGTTGACCTCTAGTAATCTGGCAGGGTGCCAGGAAGCAGCAGGGTCCGCTGTATGATGTAGTTATGATTAGCGTTGGATCTGAATATGACATGGCTGCAGGCTGTCAATTAGCATTTTCAATTTGGGGGGATGGAGAAATAATTCTGTTTTCTGCTCATGTAACGGTTAGTCTGTAGGTACAGACTCTTATTTGACACTTGAGCACGATTTAAAGATACTATGTCCTTTTTGCAGCCAACCTCAAATTCTGTAGAACTTTGTAGGAATTATGAATATGTCATGTACGTCCTATTTGTGAAATTTAAACGTTAGCAGTGTCCTAATATTCAAATTATGCAAGGAAACCTGTTTACTTGCTAGACTTCATTGTCAGACACTATTGAGTGACTGATTGGCTTTTTTTCTTCTTTCGTAATAACATACATGTACATACAATGAGCTGTAAAGGGTACATGAGCTTTTGTCTATCCACTTCTTGTAATGGCCCAAATTAAACTGATTGAATCTTTGCGCAGCATAAAACGTGCGACCATTCGATACAATGGTCTGAAAATCAAGACTATTACTTACTGGCTCTACAGCTCCTAAGTCAATTCATTTTTTGGGCCTGCAAATGGGACATAGTACCTTTAATAAAGCCTTGAACTGAGCCTAACTCTGTCAGTGTCTCGGTTGTTTCACAAGCAGCTCATATAGTACAGAGCCTATGGGGTGCAGTCTGTACACTCTTACAGTTCAGACACCCTGGTACGCTCTAGGACTGAACAGGGTTTGCAAACTAGGCAAGGTTGAATGTGGAGGTGAATGTGGAGGAGAATGTATGAATTAAAAAACATTTATAAACATCTATAGGCCCATATCACATATGGGCTTTTCACAATCGGTTTTCTTAGCCCAGGGCTCTGTCTTACAAAGAGTTGATATTGAAGTCCCTAAATCAGTCACAAGTTTGCAGTCTCCCATCTCTTATGTACATAGTTGTGATTGATATCAATCACATATATAAGTTGCGATTGATATCAACTCTTTGTAAAACAGGGCCCTGTACTATCCTAAGCCTTGTAATATTCTTGGTCCTGTAATATTTTTTAAAAATATTTATTTATTTATTTATTTATTTTTTATTTATTTATTTTTTTTTTTGGGGGGGGGGGGGGGGGGGTCCTTCTTTTCACGCTCAGTTTTCTTAGCTCTGTACTATTTTCCAAACCCGGGCTTATGAAATTCATGCGGTTTTCACTAAAAATCGCAAACCCCCAACTATCTCTGATTGGACTGAGTGCTTCCCCCAGACTATTTTGACTTCTATTCTCACTTGAGCTCTTTGCAACACATTTAAACTGCTAACCCTGCTTTTTTTTTGGGGGGGGGGGGGGCAAATTATCCCATACCGTTGGTTGGGCTAGCCCAACCTGAATTCTGTCAATTTTTTTTTGTATTCTACCATCTACTGTACATTACAGATGGTGAAGGTAATGATCTTGTTTGATTCTTTGACATCCAACAAATCTGTTGAATATCAAATAATTCTTTCAGGGATAAGAGAAATAACTAGCACTAGGCCTAATGGAGTGACCAACTGTTCATGCACGTTGCAGTGACAAAGAAAAGGAAGGGAAAAAACAAGAAAGAAGGAACTGGTCAGCATATATATATGCAATAGTGTGATTTGTGAAATAGCAGAAGTGGCATTCCATTCCATCACAAAGATTACTAATGGCAAATCTTTTGTTGTCTCTCTGGTTTGAGAGTGTCATATTTACAATCGTGGAGTAATTGGAATTCCTCAAATATTTTGTGTATTTCATTTTGTTTGGAGTAATTGGCTTCAGTCACCATATGAACAGGTTAATCAAAACAACAATCAAGTGTAAAGTAGGAGAGGAAGCTTTTCTTCCTCATACAGCATTCTTTTTTTCATATATTTGTTGAGAACACAAATGAGGTGGACATTTATGATTTCAATGGACAATAGTTTCTTTTAGCCCTCTATAATATATGTGAGGTAAAACATACTGCTGATGATAGCTAGTGTATGATAACGGAGATGAAGTGTGACGTCCAACCATCATTTGTATCATTACCAGTGCTCTGTAATCCCAAAGCTATGCCCAGAATGTGAAAGTGATTTAATGTCAGCCAGGCCAATTCAAGCAGCTCTGTTGTGTTGTGATTCAGTTTCTAAGGTATAAACAGAAGAAGGGTTGGGGAGGGGCAGTAAAAGAAGGAATCGGTATTGAGGTACATGTAGATGTAGAATGATTTTGGGGGAGTGGAGTGGAGTGAGAGGGGGAGGGGGGGGGGGGGGGAGGCGGCTACCTTGACTGAGCCTGTATAGATCTATAGAGGCTGTAAAATCAGCTGTGAATATAGGGGTTACATGTATTTCTATCGTTATTGTCCAAGTAAATTTCAATAATGCATTGTTTGTTTTGAGTCATTTTTGGAAATATATTCAGTATTTATTGTGAAACTATAATTTCTAAATTGGATAGGTATCTCTACATATATAGTAGGAAATATCTTGGTACATACATGTCATGTATATTGATGTTGTTATCACATTATCCAGGTAACCACACTAACTTTCTTGAAAGGGGTCCACATTTAAGTTTTCAAAATGTTTGTATGTATGAACCATGTGTCAAAACTTCAAAATTTGGGGGGTCGAGACTTAAATTTTATGTCCCTGGGTGTCTGATTAGTGTCAGGCCCTGCATTATCTCAAGAGTCTGGTTTAAATTAACAACTTCGACAGCTATTAGAGTAATAATAGAACAACATTTTTATGGATATCAAGGTGACCTGAAAATTTAGGCCTCTCCTCATCAGACCACAGTTTCAAAATAACCCGCTATTTCCAGACTCTGGATATTTTCCTGAAGCTCGGAATTGTGTCTTCACCAGAGCGATACGCTCATCACAAACTAGCGCAAATTAGCGGGCTATTTTGGAAACAAGACCAATATTTCTCAGGATATTTTCTCAACCAAATAGCCCGCTAATTAATTGCAACTGAAGGCTGATGAAGTTTGGACCTATTGATGGCACTACCCTTCAACTACTTTCACTGCTAGATTGTCAGAGAAGTTTTGCTGTCCAAAATTGCTTTCTTCTTGCTCCTCAGTCAAGACTCAAGGTGACGAAAGATTACGTTTGTTGTTTTGCAGCTTTACAAGTAACTCTAAACCTTTCATCTTGTAAACCTTGATGCGCTCCTTGGTCTCGCCAGGTGCTTTCTAGTTTCTACCATCCCTTAGAAAACGTGAATGACAGCTCCATTGTTTGCAAAGGAATGAATGAGCAAAATCAAGGTCAAGTTCACAGTTGCATTGTGGGTATTTTTTTCCTTTGAGTTTGAGTTCTACTCAGGCAACCGAAGAGAGGAAAATGTCTGCTCATGGTGATGATTTCATTCCGCATGCATTTTGTTGGGCAAAATGTCTCCGACCAAAGAATTTCTAAATTTCTATGGCATAAAACTTTTGGATTGGCTAAAACTAACCAATGGATCATAATGATCTACCCTTGTGGATTTAGAAGGAAAAAAGAAGGTAGCAGAGATTTATTTTCTGTTTATGATTGAGATCATCTCTGAAGGCGAAAGTCAAAGTGGTACCAGATTTTGGGCACTGCTAACAGTTTGATGATAACACATCAGCCTTGAAAATATGAGGTCATTCACAGGTCATCGCCAGCTACCAATTCATCCAAGGGTGCGTTCAAGCTATTTTTTGAAGCTTGAATCACTAACATGAATCACAAATCAAAACGCTGTGTAGAAAACGGTTACTGCGGGAGAGCGTTCAAGCGATTTTTCATCAACACTGATTCTCGCTCATTTTAAGCCTAGCCACTGCTCATCACACTGTGCAGTTTGACCCAGGAAGTATAGGTCAACTTCACCGCGAGCTTTCCGAAGTTGTTTATGGTCGACTGTCGGCTAAACCGGACGCAGGCTAAGAATCATGATGGAGATGTCCTTTGGTTCAAGCGATTTGTAGCGAATCATGATACAAAATGCATCTTTTTCAGCGTTTCATGTTTGTTTTTTACATGTTTATTTTTACGACCGACAAAAAATCGCATGGATTCGCTTGAACGCAACCGTGTTTTAAACTAAATGTCTTTGAAAACCGTGTTTCCAAGGTGAAAAAGTGTCGCTTGAACGCACCCTAAATGTGCCAGAAATAAGTGAAAGTTTGAAGGTTAACTCTCCTACACCAGACAGTCTGCAAAATTAGACCAAAACGCAATCTCTGGAGAGATTTAGAAATTGTCAAAAGGCAAGCTATTATGATGGATTATTTGCCCACAGCAGTCCATGTAGGGGATCACTTTAACGACATTCAGTTTTGTTATTTAGGGTTGCGTTTATCGACCAAATTTTTGGCTAGAATCAGGTTTCTCAAACGTCTTTCAAGCAAATTTAGAAGGTGATAAACGCAAAGCCTTTTTTGAAGGGCTTTAGATATGGGCATATCTAAAGACGCAAAAAAGGTGTGTTTTGAATGTGACATACAGCCAGAATCACGTTCCTGAGAGATCGATAAACGCAAAGCTGTTTTGAACCTCACATACAAATAGGAATTCCCAGGCTAGTTTCCGGTTCGGACAAATAGCGCTGAGCAGCTGCGAAGAGACACGGCCTTTATTGTGAATCGTGAAGAGTCGATAAACGCGACATCCAGCAAATCACGATCGTATAGTGGGGTTCGATAGTGGGGTATGATAGTGGGGTACAATATGTACATATCTAGTGGCAAGCCCCGATAAACGCGCCCTAAGTCTGTGATTGGAGAGTTTTACTATTTCATCCATTTCCATTTTCTTACAAATTATGAAGTCCTAATTGTGTTCAATGCCTTCGGGGTATGATTTGGAATCACCTCATTTGATTTATTTTAATGGTGTAATTTTCCTTTTGTGGGGAGGTCTTTATCGATACTTCTGAAAATGGAATTATCTACATGTGAATAGATGAAGAAAGTGCTTGATATGGTCGTATCATCATCATTTTTCTAGAACCATGAAATACAATTTCAGGGCTCCTTTGAATTGCCATTATAAATCAATGTTTTTTACATGAAGTATGTGTATGAACCTGGCGAGGAAATAATAACATACTTGTTATTTATACATGATGTAACTCAAATTTTTATCAAATGATTTTCATAAACCCCAAACTTTCTTTCTCTAACCTTTTATCCTGATTATTTGATCTACTCTATGAAACCCTGGGCTAATCATTTTTTATTTCCAATATCCCCAAAAATCTTGTGATCTTATGAATTTGAAAATTGTGATTATGTTTGTTGGGTTTCAGTTTCATTTTTTCCCATTAATTTCAATTTTTTCCAGTGACTTTCAGGTGCTTAATATTATTATTCATCACTTTTGAGTTTATATTACTTTCAATGTAAATATCATATTACTTTATTTGTCTCCTATGAAAATGATTAAATGGCATTAGGTAAATTTAAAGAATCCTGTGACAGTTATCTTATGATTTTTTACTTCTTTTCTTTCTTTCAGGGCCTTTCTGGCCTCCTGTCACCAGGGAAGGAGAAAAAAGGCAAAGAAAATGAGACCAATGGGAAGACACATCCTGTAAAAGCAACCCACTTTGACTACATCACCAAACCAGGTAGCAGCAACGGTCGAAGTAGCCCGGAGCGCCACCGAGCCCCCAAACAACACCAATCACAGGGCCAGGGCCAGGGCCAGGGCCACTCTCGCAGTAGACAAGACCGTCCACCCAGAGACGACAGAAGATATCGTCACTCTGTAGGAGACAACAGGAATGGTTCCTCCACTATGCATCATCATCACTCCCGACAAGGCAATGAGCGGAGATACAGCCGGGAAGATGATGAAGAGCTCATGCGGATCAACGGTCAGCGGCAGAGGTATGAGGACAGAGGGGAGAGAAGATCTGGATCTCTGCCCAGCCACTATTCTCAGGACAGCAGAAGTAATAACAGAGGTGGATCACTCCCAGGACATTATGGCCAGGGGTCTCCTACAGCTCTTCGTGGACCACCCAAACCACCACGTCGACAGGAGTCCCTCAACAGAGTTCATATTCCTGATGGACCAGACACTGACTTCACTACTTCAGCCAGTGATTACGAGATCTGCAGTCCTTCTTCTGGATCAAGCAGTCCAATTAAGAACTGGAATGTGAGTCCTCTAGTTGGTCAAAGCTCTTCCAGTTCTAAACACATCAGAGAAAGGTCATGGTCTCCAACTAAAGATTACTCAAGTTCGCCTCCAAGGAGACAGAGACCTCCAGATAGAAAGCAGAAACATGACATCCAACAATATGACCACACTGATCACTATGGCAAGCGTGACAGGTCCCCGGAGAGAACGCAAAGATATGACAATCGACAGTATGACCAAAGTGGTCAAAGTGGTCACTATGGCAAGCGTGATAGATCTCTGGACAGAAAGCAGAAGCCCTTTGACAAACAAAACCATGAACGCAATGGTGATAATTATGGTCAGCGAGACATGTCTCTGGACAGAAAGCAGAAGCACTATGACAATCAAAACGATGAACGCAATGGTGATAATTATGGTCAGCGAGACATGTCTCCGGACAGAAGGCAAAATCACTATAGCAGTCGACAAAATGAACGCAGTGATCACTATGGTAAGCGAGACATGTCTGCAGAAAGACAAGGTCTGGAATATTCCAGGAGCCCTCAGTCATCATCAAATGGATATCAAGTGGATAGTAAAATCAAACAGTCATCAAGTGACCCATATAGTCCTAGTCCTAACCAGTATGGCCACCCTCCAAGCCCTCATGACCAATATTCTTTTGAACCAACTTCAACTGCCTATGGAGAAGATTATCAACAGAGACCTTACAATCAACAGCAGAAACAAAAGGTGAATTCTGAACCATATGGAAACTCTTGGATCAAAGAAAAAGCCACAGTCCAGTCTAGACCCACCAGTAATGCAAGACCCCTCGTATTGCCTCAAAGTGACAAAGTTCCAGAGGCTCCAAGACCAGTGTATAGAAGTGATGGAGAGATTGATCTCAGAGAGTCCACGTACAAGAAGTCCAGTGAGCCTGACATGTTTGCGATCAACCAAGCTCCCCCTTCACACAGCTACCCCTCATCCCCTTCACACAGCTACCCCTCATCCCCAGCCAGTAAAACAAATACAACAAATTTCAATTACTATCCAGAACTTTATACAGAGCCGAAACCCAGAGTAACGCAGAGGGAGGAACCAAATCAGCAAGTTAGTCAGATGCAGCCAAAGCAATCGAACTCACTGCGAACAGTACGGGAAGTAAAAGCCTATGATCAGCATATGAAGAAATTCAAACGACCAACAAGCCTTGGTGGTGTTCCAAGACAGTCGCAGAACACATTCAGTCAAGAAAGACCAAGGAGTGCCATAGACCATCCTGCTTCAGATGATGGACTTTATCCAAGTTTAGAGCGGTCTAGAAATTCAGCATTTGGAGTAGCTGCAGGATCCCCAAAGCATCCTAATGGGGATTCTTTCTACAATAATCAGTATGGGGTTAGCACCACCACCAACAACAACAATCACCAATATTCTGAGCCTATAAAACAAACACATACTAATGGAGGATTCGGCATAAATAGCTACCAGAACAACCAGCCAGAGACATACAATAACACATATGACACAACAAAGGCACCTTCCCTTCCAAAGGACTGGCCCAATGACTATCCGGCACAAATGACAGTAAGGTCACCAGCCCCTACTGAACTCGAGAATTCAGTCAGTTCCATAAAGCAAGTGGATTCTGGGAAGCAGACTATCTTCTGCCTGGTTTCCCAAGTTGTACCTACTTCACCTAGTCCAGAGATAAGTCCAGGACCAATGCAAAGAGAGTTTGTAGAGATAGAAAATGGAAAGGTATCGCCAGTTATGAAACCACCACACCACCAATACAGTCAGAATCCTGTGCGAAATGGCTACTCCCAGCATGGAAGTTACTCCCCAGTTAGGTCTCAGATGGAATATCGAGCAAACCAGGGAGATTCATCCTGGAAACCACAGCCAGAGAAGCATGATCGGAGACAAAGTGCCCAGAGCCAATTATCTCAAGATAGCTCAATGGGCAATGAGTCTGATATCTACTCCAGGCAAAGACGATCAGCCGGCTACACCCAACAAGCTTCCCATCAAGCTCAGAAGATGATACCCTCACAGATAGCACAGAAAAAAGAGCCAGTAAACTACGCAAATCCAAGGGATAGTTTCAGAGGAGCTAGCCTATCTTCTGGGTATCATTCTAGCCCAGAGTTTGAAAGAGAACAAAACCAACAAGCACATCAACCTGAGAAAATGTTTTATGACAGAGAGAGATTTTCTGACACTGAGTATCGTATTGGAGGTACAGGGAAAGAAGGCGAATTAGAAGATGTATCCATTGTACCTATCAAAGATCTTATAAAGAAAATCAACAGGGATGTTGAAACGAATGGTGGCCTCGACCTGGTCGAACCTAAAAGGCGAGCCTCAGCTGACCTGAAGAGTATATTGGTGAAAGATGCCCAGGAATCCAACCAACTTATCAAAGATGACACATGTTTTGGCAAACGAGCTGCCCGAAGGGATTTCAAAGAGACTCAGACTGTTTCTGGAAAAGTGCATAGTCTTCCATCTGCATATTACAATGAGCAGTATATTACAGCAACTGCCGTACCTTGTGAAGTTATTGAAACAACAGAAAGGAAAGCTAAATCGACTGCTCGTCCTTTATCCGCTGAGGTTCCATTCACCCGTAGTATCTATCGAGAGGTTGAAAGCAGACCAGACATCAAGCAAGAAAGTCCAGAAGAAAGTGAAGAGGATGCTAAGCCTATCAATGCTAAAGAAAGAAGGGCATACTTCGAGAGTTTAAAGCCTCTCTCAAAAGAAGAGGAGATTTTGAGCGTAGCTGGCAATATGAACAATAACCAGACTGAAATACCAGCAAGCAATAACCAGCAGAGAGGAGCTTCCCTGCCCAAAGCAATGTATGGCAGCATCAAATGGCCCAAAGACCACAATGCTAGGGAACCAGAAATCAGAAAGCACACTGTTAAACAAAACTTCAATGAACCGCTCAAGGCTTTTAAAGCCCAGAAAAGCCCATGTCCTGTTCGCCAAACTGAAGTCTACTCTGATGACGATCAATCCAAACCTGATGAGAGGCACGCTTACTATGACCGACTGAGACAGCGTGGACAAGGTGCAGGACCAGGATTAATGGGAAGAAGGAGCCAAAGTCTTCCTAGGCTCAATTCTAGTGCTAGAGATGAAAAACTGGAGAGTTCTAAAATGTCGGGTATGCCTGTTGAGTTAACCAATGGGGATTCTGGTGCCAAGCGTTTGTCCATGGGGGCACAACTGTTCCAGCAGAAGAAAATTGAGATGGAACGTCATAACAAGAAGCAAGAAATTCTGGAGAAAGTCAAGAGCCAGCTGAAAATGCAGCGGGCAGGTAGTGATCCAAATCTGGCTCGAAAAGATGAGGAGAATGATGCTCTTTATTCGCTGGAACAGAATAGGCATCTGTTGGCAACCCATGTTGCAGGAAAAAGGATTCGAGGAAGGGACAGTGCTGACTTTGAGTTCGCATTGAATCAGCTACAAACCATTCACACTGAGGCTGATCAAGATGCAGATGATATCCTCTATCCTCAATACTACAGACCGTTTGATCATCGAGCAGCAGAGATTCCATTGCTTGCTCAAAAGGTAGCAGAACTCCAGGAGCTACTTGGTGTCCATGCCAGTCCAGGGTCCGGCAAACTGCGTAAGAAGGGTAAGAGAGCAACATCAGATGTTTCTGAAATGATACCTAATCCGTATGGGCCTGATGATGGAGAGCTGCAAGAGATGCCTGGTAAAGCAAAGAAGGGTCAGGACTTTTTCCCTTATAGGCAGGCTACACATCCCAAAAAGATGGTCAAGAAGGATGAGTTTAGTCCCGGGTGTGATCATGAGTCGACATCAGATGAAGACAAAACACCCCGACCTGTCCCTCCTGGTACTAATACTAAACTCTACAGGCACCCTAAATCATCAGACAACCTTGGTTTTAGCTCAGACAGTAGTCCAGAGAGACCCGTAAGGGTGAAAGCTAAACTTGTCGCTCCTGAATATGTCCGGGCTCCCAGTCCTGATGTGAGTGCCAGCCGTGAGCAGCGTAAAGCAACAAGGGAAACCTTCTTCCCTGGAGAAAACAACAGCAGGGGGCCGAGTCCACCTCCAACCAGAGCCATTATCAACAAGAAGACAACCACCAGTCATCAGTTTGCTAACCTGCCTCCACCAATCATGCAGAGTGTCAAGTTTGGGGAAAGTCCTAAGTTGAAGAGGGCTGTCCTTACAAAGCCACCTCCTGCTCCAGCCCTGACAAAGTACAAGGAAAGCCAGGTGCACCTCCAGCCACCTGGTTGCCGGGACTCCGTCTCCACAGTGGACAGTGCTGCTCTTGCTCAACCTTTTGACGACATGACTGAAGAATACATGAACATGATGATGGACCACCAAGCTGTAGAGATGGCCATTCCTGATGATCCAGAGCGGAGCTCCTCTGTCGAGTCCCTGATGCATCTGGTGTCCGGGTCCTACAGGCAACAAAACAACGCAACTCCAGAGACCAAACCATATGCATCCTTTTCACCTGGTGGATACATCCCCCTAGCTGATGAGGAGGACTATGAGTCTTCGGGTGGTGACTATGAAGCAGACTTGGAAGGTAAGAACTGCCCACTAGTAGAGATTGACGATGTATGATGCTCAGCCAAGCCACATCATAATGTCGTGATCACAGCCCATTCAACTCTCCTACTAATACAACACTACAGCCCCAAACTTCAGAATAGTATGAATAGAAACATCTTAATATCTAGTGAAAATATTTTGAAAGCAACACTGAATTGGACAACTTATTCTTTGTTGATTCTTTGCAATTTAATGGTATAAAACCGAGGCTTTTCTCCTAAGGGAAAATGATATATTGCTATTTTTAATCTGAGAAAATCATAACTTATTTCAGTTGTCGGGAAAGATCTTTATATCTACTCACAAAATTCACATTCTGTTTCATCAATTCTGCCTCATCTTTTTATGTTCCTTGAACTTTTCATGTTTAAAAGGCAAATATTGCCATTTTCTGAAATCTTTCACATCGCATTATACCAAATATTTGCCAAATAGAATTGAATAATATTTAAGATTTTGCAACAGTTACTCACAGTAAATATCTCATCAACATCAATGTCTATTTACTACTTCCACATGCTGATATCGTCTCTGAAATGTATTTTTTTTTTTATTGATCTTAGCCACAAAGAGATACAACCAACTACAGATGTACATACTTACAATTTGTACAATATTTGTAGTGAATTAGATAAATTTAAACATGGGCTGTTTTATATTTTGGAATTGAAAATTCTCTGCATGGTTTGAAGTGATGTGGGTCGAAAAGAAGAAATATTATAGTGTCTCTGTTGAGAGCAGGACAGGCATTAACCCTGTGTTAAGGTATATTGTTAATGCCCTTCTGGCTCTCAACAGATAAGTAGCCATCTGGACCAGGCTACTCAAGTATTTGAATGAATTATTGAAAAATGAAGGCAAATATTTGAAAATTAAAGTTTTTTTTCTTCTTCAGAATTGAGAAAGCTGGATGTATATAACTTATCCCAAGGTTTGCTTATCCATAGTTACACAGCTTTTTAACATACAAGGAATTCAAATTATGCAATAATGATTAATTTTAGTTGGTATTTTGAATAATTATGGTCAAAGGGGGGAGGGGGGGGGGGGAGGTACGTAATGCAATTTTTGAGCAATAGGATTTTAGTTTGCCAACTAGAACAATGCATTTTTACATCCTCCTTAAATCAGATTTTCTATCAGTGTGCATGCAAATCATCCTATCTTATTCAGTATTACAGTATATACTTTATATACATACTCATATTTTGTGGTATTCATAATCTGATTAGATGAGTTTATATAAAAATCAATAATTATGAATATACAATATTCAGAAAATAGTATCAATTCTTCAAAGTTCATTAAAGATTTTGTGAAATGTCATGCACGCAATATGATACAAATCATATAACCTGGGCAAAGGCATGGGGGAAATCAAGTTTTGGGGGATAAAAAGGGAGATTAATGGGATTAAAATATATAAAGCAATTGATAAATAGTGAGGACATGACCTCTCAAACTGATAACCAAATTGGCAATTTGTGTAGTGATTTCCATTGTTCTATAATTCTACTACTATATTTTTCTGCTTCTATTGGAAGTAAGTTATTTTGGAGTGGCATTGCCTTTTAAAAAACTTTGATGTCACAAAGATTTCAGTGAAGATTCTCGCAGCAAGATTCAAAAATTCAATTTCTATCTTGCCCACCTACCTGTCTGTCATCGTTAGCCTATCAACTGTTTGGAGCTAGAAGGGCATTATCCCTCATCTTTTAAGTTTTAACACAGAGCTATTGCCCTCCTGGCCTCAAGCAAAAGGTAGATCACATTTGAGTGCCCCTGTTCCAACTCCCTTGTGTGAATACTCTAAGGAGAAACAACAATATGAATTAGGTTGTAAGGTTAGATATTAACTTCTTTTCCATTTGTTTACATTTGAGGAATATGATTCTCCCAAAGAGCTTCCAATTGAGATGAGAGGTTAAATATTGATCTTGTATCAGTCTGGATGCAAATCCCAAGGGCTTCGCTGAGAATCTGTGTGTCTAAAGTATCTTATTTCTATGTTATTCATTTGTAAAAATTGTGACATTCTTTATTTTGGCTTGTGTATTCAGTACTCGTCCCCCCACCCACCCATCCCCATCTCATAGCATTTATAACTGCCAGTGATCTATCAAGCATATTGGATCAAGTAGAAACTGTTGAGCAATTACCGCTGTGTAAGTTTTGTCCTGGAAAGTACTAGACAATATCTGCTGTAATGGACAGCATTGATTTCAAATTATTTATGGCATAAAGTAAATTATGTAAATATTCCTTTTAACAGTAACAACAAGTTGTTGTGTTTGCTGCATATTTATGGTGATGGTGCTGGTTTTGCTTATCATATATTATGGCTCATCATTGAGTAGGATGATTATTAGGGATTAAACTAGAATTTAATGTCATTCATTTTTTAACATTTTATAATGCCATGGACACTCATATCGAGGGGACATTAATGGGATAACATTTATTTAAGTAGGCTTAGACCTAGCTACACATATGCATATATCAAATTCATCTTCATAGAAAAATATCTTAAAGGCACACTGTCCTACTTGTAGCTACTTGCTCCCTCTATATAGAAAACTTCCCAAATCGGTGCCTGTTGGTCCCCCATGATCCTCTTTTTCTTATGTTAAATGAGAGCTGAGTTAATGAGATAGCCACCTGTCACAATGACCTCGCTGGCTCGCTGTGTGGTCTAATCCCTTCTAGCTGCAGTAGTAACGCCTACCTTTAATTCTGTGTCATTGTACCAGATAATAGAAACTCTTGTATCATCCGTTTGGAGCCAGAACGGCATTAACTCATATACTTTAACACAAAGTAAACGCCCTTCTGGCTCTGAACATCATTAACAGCAGCTATTCATCTTGATCAGTCTGTAGTGTATGTAGTACGTAATGCAGTGAGTATTCATTTGGACACTAACCCTTCTTGCAGCCATACTTATAGTGAATAACGAACTAAGGTTTCTTTCTTCCTTTCTAGAGCCCATTATTACATTTTTTCTCAACTACCACGGTTAAGTAGATAGTGATTTATTTATAAATTTGATAAGTTAGTGGATTTTTCTGTATTTCTTGAAATCTTTTGCCAGACAAAGCAATGAGATCAGAAACAGTGCTCAGACTTCTCATTCCATCTAGTTTTTTAAGTTGCAGCTTTCAATAATTCTTGAAAACCCAATCCGTGTGTAGAGCAAAGGGCAAGAGCGCCCTCTGTTGACAGAGCTAACGATGTGATGTTCATTATACACTCTGTATTCAGACCTTAGCAGATGTATTCAAATTTTCTATATACATGTACCTCCATTGTAAAAACTTGTCTTAATTATTATGAGGCTTTCATGAACTATATCAAACATAGCAACAATGAAAGTGTCTACATTCTACACACATGTAGGAAGAATACTTGAACATGATGCCCTTTTTCTTCATTTTGACCTCTTTCCACTTGGGAAACCACACTTCTACTTTCATCTTTGACTCATCCATTTTTGTATATTTCATATTTGTGTGAATTTCAAGATGCTGAACTTTCTTTTGCTGAAAACAAAAATTTTGTTCACTTTTTGCTTGGTCTTTTATCCACTCTTTACCTCTATATTAGGATGCTAACATCTTCATGTGATCTTTCAACCCTTTCTCTATCCGTCTGGGGATTTTGGTTTTGTCTTTTATACTTGGCGAGCTTTCTGTCACATTCTAACTCTAAATACTAATAGAATATATGCAGGCCTAGATATAGGGTATTGAATTACTGTTCTTTAGATGTCCAGAAGAACTAACATAATCATTTAAATTAGGTTTACACCAAGATTTCATTAAGTGGTAACCTCATTGAAATATTACTTCATTTTTATATGACAGGATGATACACTTAACAAATATTTATACGTTTTATATACACTTTCTTGCCACTTGAATGTTTCAAGTAATTTCAAGTAATCTAGAAATTAGGTTCTTTCTATGACTAGATATTAGATTCAATAAACTTCTTAGTATTCAGAAATAGTGTTTTTTATTAAGCTTATTTATTGGTTAGACTCTAACCAGTCCTTGGTGCTCAAATATATATGCAAATGTTTAAATTTAAAAAGAATTTTGACAGTAAATATCTAAAATGAATAGTATTCATTAGTTTATAGTTTTCCCTGTTGAATACTTCTAGTAATTGTGAATTTATCAATATTGAAATTAGATATTATATGACCTGAATTTGTGAAATTTTATAACTGTTATTCAACACTTTGTAACCAATGTTTCATGCAACTTGTACATTTAGGAAATAGAGTCATTTATTTTAATGAAATTTGTTTTTTTGGTGATGTTGTGATGAGCTTATATTGTTTAAACTACCAATGGTGAATATTGACTCTGTATATTTTCAGTATGTAGTCTCAAAATGATTGAATAAGTTTTTTTAAGTAAAACAGTAAATTTGGTGGTGTTATGCAGGGCACAGGCACTGTATGCTATGACATGTATCTGATATCTAATAGAATAATTTGTTTCAGTTAATATTATTTCTGCTGAATGAAAATGGACATGGTGGGACATTTGCTCCAGGCTTTACTTCATCAAAGAGTTAGGCTTGGGGTTGCAATTGGGTTAATTTCAGATTTAGGTTTGGGTTAGAGTTCCGGTTAGAAAGAGTGTTTGGTCTGGGGTTGAAGTTAGGAATTTGGTAAGTGTAGGAAATCGATGTGGAGCAGTTTTCACAGGAGCTTGTGTCGTATCACCTCGGTAGTTTTTTATGTGATGGGCGTGATATTTCAGTAATACATATAAAGTGGTGGTTGGTAGTGCAATGAAGGATATTATGGTGAGATTGATATTTTGATGTTTGGAATAGTGTTAATAATTTAATCACCCTACCTTTTGCCTTATTTGTTTTACTTTGTTTTGCTTTGCATGAAATGATTAAGCTTTGAATTGTGTATTTCATATTTCATTTTTATATATTATATGTTCATAATCACATATTACTCATTACACATATATTCATTGTAACGCCATACATATCATATTATCATTACATCATGGTTAATTTTGCATATATATTTGCATATTTTACTAACTATCCATGTTTGTATAATCTTATCATTATGCAGATTTTGCTTTGTATTGCTAATAATGTCATATTTTAACAACTCAACTTTAGGTGCTTTTATATATTCATCTGCTTTTGCGATGTGAATGTATGTGTGTTGCTTTTTAATATTTGGAAAGGACAAATTCTATCAAGAGAAAAAGGTGTTGATTAAAAAAAGAAGGAAAAACAAATAACTTTCACTTCAAACCATCCAGAATACACAAGTATGTAAAATGGGGACATGGGGTGCTTAGTATTCTTTTGATTTTTATTACTCTTACTTTGTTGAAATAGTACTCTCGTTTTAATGATATTGTATATAATTGTATATTTTTAATAAGATATAATCATTAAACTTGATGTTAGATACAATTATTCATCTGAAATGAGACAGATTTTTAAATCATTGTATACATTTCTTGCATGTTATTTACATATCTATATTTTGTTATTGTATGGAATTTTTGATGTGAACATGGTAGGTTGAATTACATTTCTTAAGTTATCATTCATCAGGTAAATGTTTGAAAGACATATATCCTCAAACCTGTTTGAATGAATTTGCATACTTAGATTCTTATGCATGGAACTATTATTAGACACATTTGGAATCTAACATATCAAAAAGCTTTTAAAATATTTTTTTGTTTGTTGTGGTTTTGAACTATAAAAGTATCTTTGTATTATTAGAGTTTCTATGTAGAACCAAATGCATGGGAGATGTGGAAAATGATCTTGAACAACGTCCATCATCAACTTCAAATTTACAATGATACGATGCAACATGATGGTTGCAATTATTTTCTTTTTAATTTGGGTTTGGAATCAGTGAGATGTAATTTTCTAATTACCAATGTGATGTTATTCTTGAGGACTATGTGTATTAATATATGTTTGATTTGTATTATTTTGGTGTTCTTAAACTTCAATTTAATGTACTGGTATGTATCTACTCTCTTGTTACAGTGTTTGTTTTGTAAATATTTGTTTTAATGATCCATCTTTGGTTTTGATTTGATCAACAATATGTCTTCCATTAGCCTTCCATAAGCCTTTACAATATTTAGCAATGCTGCATTTGTAAACACAAAAAGAAAAGAAAACAATTGAGGAAAAAAAAGGATTTTTACTATTGAAATAAGTTCAATTCTACTTAGGAACATTAAGGATGAATAATCAGTAAATTTGAGGATTGTGGAAAATGTGGTTGAGAGCATTTAGAAGCCAGATTTTACTATTTGATAGGTGCTATAGTAATTAGAAACTTCTTGATTAATTATAGAATTGTATATAATTATATGCAAACATCTTTGTATTGTTAGGATAATAAAAGTATACATGTATTTAGATACTTAGGGTGTACAATGTAATTTCAAACATGTTTTTTTTTTATCTTCAGCCGTTCTGTGCTGCTCAAAGCTTATCATGACAGATAAATGAAATTTCAAGAGTCAAATGTTGGGTTTCAAATCTTTGTCGCACTGAAAAATTGGCATGAAATTTGAAAGAAATCTCATAATTTTAAAGTAAGTCTTTCTGTTCTAGGAAAAAAAAAATTGTTCCTAGAACAGACATAACAAAGGCTTCCTAATTCTTAATTTTTCATTCACTGCACAGAAAGTGTTTTGATGGTACTATTAAACATTAAATCAAACAATTGAAATTTCAATTAAATATATATTGAGCAGCACAATATTACAGTTATTGTTTCTCTGTGAAAGTAGTTTAATAAATAACATACTGATTTGTTATATGCCTGGTTTTCTCCCAACATTGTAGATCAGAACTATGCAAAATTTAGCTTTAGGAGAAAACATTTAATAGCTTAAGTAGTACCTTTTAGAATTCTAGTATGCTTATCTGCTGAATAATCAAGATAGAAACGAAATTGAATGAATTTAATCAAGAAATAATTATGCACAACATTTCTTTATCTAATCATAATTTGTATGATGTCTTGTTTACTTACATACTTGTTTTGCATTGTATACTTTGCCTCTTACCATGTATTCAACAGTGCTATTGCATATTAAATCATTTATCATTCATCATGACAAACCGCATGAATTCTGATTCATTTTGTTTTGTTTTCAGTTGAAAACGTGTTGCTTGTATTTGACATGCCTGTTGAGTTATAACTAATCCCTATATGACATGCCACATTAAAACAGAAATATATAAAATATCATTTCATATTTCAGACAGAAAAATTAATAAAAAAGCTAAGAATGCTACTATTGTAAAGATTTCTAACCTTTGATTTACAAGAGTACTTATCTGAAGAAAATAAATAAATCGTAATTTGATATTTTAATCAGAAAATTTAATAGGTAGGCTGGGAATGCTACCATTGAAAGGTTTCCTTAACCTTTGGTTTACCAGAGTACTGAGCCGAATGATCGCAGGTTTGCCATGCGTACCAGTCAGTACAAAAACAATAAGCATCAACTAATAATTACCCATTTTTGGTCTTCTTTGTTTCCATGGCAATGCTTTATCAAATCATTCAAATTTAAAGCTATAACTTTACACTGGAAAGTTAGAATTAAACTAGAATGTATCCCTTGAGAATTTTAATGTGGCACAGGGACAATATTTGAGGGGTACATGAAGAATTTATTACTGATAATTTAGGCCTTTTCTTGAAATCATTGGTTGCAAATCCAGTTCAATACTTAAATTTCAAATCATCAATTTGTTTTTGTTATACTTGTGGCATGTCACAGTTTATTTTTCATTTGCCTGAATGTTGAAGTTGAGAATTTGATTTTGATTGGTTTTGTGAGATTTTCGTAACCCCTGACTTTTAATTTGTTGGCATGATTGTTTACGTACTTAGAGGATTTGAATCATGGTGCTACAGTACTACTTGCCCCAAATGACCAAAGACCGTAACAAAGCATAGATACCTAGCCATGGAGCAAATTGATCACGATAGCAAAATATCTTCGAAATCCAGGCTCTCATTATTCACCTCATTGTAAATTTTCAGTCCTAACATTTGTCTAAAAACACTTTGACCCAGGTCTTATATTATTTAATAACTAACATTTCTGTACGTCAGGTATTAAAAGCAAAAATAACAAATTTCCCCCAGAATTTTTAAGTTATTTTGGTACCACATACCACTATGACAGTCCAAGGAAAGTAGTTTTGTAGCACCATACTTCGATTCCTTAAGTACAGAGTCTGTGAATATATCAGGTTTAAACTCATTGGAAGATGGAAATCTATTTACTGTTTAATTTAGTGATCGCTTAAACTTTATTTGAAGAATGAAAACTTTTAGTAAATGTTGAGAGCAAAAAAATAATCATATCCATCAGGCAGACATAAGATCTACAGATCTGAGGGTTATATCTTTATAAACAACATGTATTTCCTGGTAGTTGAGCCCAAATATTCACAGGCTTTGTCCATAGTAGACTATTTTGCATTTAACTAGTTTTACTTGCCTTCTAGAATGCATGAGGCTTTTATTTTAAGGATAATATATAAGATGGTTGACTCATGATGGCATCTCAGATGATGATAATGATGATAAAGAAGAAGATGATGGTAATGTTGCTGATTATTGGAATGATGATTTTGATTTTAATTATGGTGATGGTGTTGATGATGATCATCATTGATGTTAGTAATGGTGGGGATAAACGAGATGTTGGTGATGATGATAATTATGTTGGTGGTGATGTTGGCGATGGATGGTGACGATGATAATGATGGTGATGAAGGTGGTGATGGTGATGGTGATAATGATGGTGATAATGCTGATATGTTGACTAGGTATGCTATGAATGACAGAATGCTATTTGATACAGAACTTGTATTTCAGCAAAAGTAGTTAGACAGGCATTAGACTTGATTTAGTCCAAAGAAGAAGGCTAAGGAAACCATGTCGTGTCCTCAATGAAGTCATTAAGTAAGGACACATACATGCTGTTTTATGGTTTCTCTGCTTTTTTTCTCATAATAATTACTTTAACTTCATCTTTATTAATTTCTGTCTAGGGTTTGATAAATGATTATGAGGAAAAGTTTATTAATTAGGGTTTCCTACTCAAGGTAATCATTGAAAATGGATTAATGTCATAATTATTTCTTCTCAAGTGCTTTAAAAAAGGGGTGTGGTATTTTCGTTTTCTGGGTTCAATAGGCCCATTCCCATTGGATACAGAACACTGCAGGAAAAATTCCCAGCAGCAAAATGAATTGGCTTCAGCAAAGTACTCTTTTCATTCCTGTATCTTACAACACACAGAGAAGTGAGTACGGTATGCATATAGTGTCCTTTGATGGTTGCGTCTCTCTTTTTTCACCCCCATTCAGCATTCTTCTTGAGGTAGTTAAAGATAAAGACCAGTTATGGTCATGCGATTGCATTGTGAAAGAAACGTTGTGGAATCGATCAGAAAAGGTTTATCATCTAGCATATAAGTATTGGTGTGTACTGTGCAAGGTTCTGGAATCATCAAAATGATAAGAAATTGGCCCAGTCTTCTTAAATTTACAAGCACTGTACACAGAAAGATGTATATGGGGCTACGCACACATGCGTTTATCTCTCACACACCAATAGATAAACTAACTTACCAAATATATCAATTAGTAGGCGGTTTCCCGGCAAATTTTTTATCATCATGTATTAGTCAAAATATACTCTTTCACATGATTGGTAATAAGAGCATTCATTTCATTTTTTGAAATTTGGGCGTTTCCAATACTGGTCTTTATCTTTAACTGCATCATCTTTTAATAAGGCTTCTTCTGGTCAGGGTGATCAAAAGATGATTAAAATTATTAAAATTATGAGTTTTCACATTTCCTGTAAGGATCCAAGGCAGTTTTCAGTATAATCAATGATCTGAAAATAATACGGCAGACGTTTAGAATTCTGAGAAATGTTTGTTTTGAGTCATCACATTTTCTGTGAGGGTCCAAGGCAGTTCTTTATTGTAATCAAGGATTTGAAGATGATAAAGATGATTACAATTATGAGAACATTACCTTTAGCTTATTTGATTTACTGTTACGGACATAGGCAGTTCTTAATAGAAATTGAGGACCTGAATCCGGTGATGGCAGCATTTGCTGTAGGCTTTATTACACCAAAATGCACAGTGAGGGTTAGGGTTGCCATTTAATCTCATATTATAGGATTAGAATCAGGGTTAGGATAAGGTTAGGTGTAGTGTTAGGCCTATGGTTGAAGATAAACATTTGGGTAATGTTAAAATTAACCAATACACACACTTCAATGCTGAACTTGCTGGTTGTTTTTGTGTACAAACATAAGCACAGGAGATACGTCGCTTTGTTGAACCAATTAAGAGTTGTTGCTAGAGCCTATACATGTGTCGTAGAACGGAAACAAAATCCTACTCAAGAAAATGCGAGGGCAGAGCTGGGTAAGGCGAGTATTCAATTTTCAATCTTATCGGGTCAGGCTGACAGAGACTCAGAGATAATGAGAGATTCTGAGAAAGACAACAAAGCACTTCAAAGGTCAGTCCTTGCATTTGAAGTCTTAGTTAACCGAAACCCTACAAAAAAAAACATCACATGCATGTTAGAGCAAAGGCAGATCCATCAATTTTGTTTTATTGAGGGGCGGCAGGGGAGGGGAAGGGGAGTGTCTAATACTAACCATAGCAACAAAATCACATGTTGTTATGTTGAAAATGTACATCTTTGATAAGAAAAACAAAGAACAAACCGTTCCCAGGATTTTCATGTTCCTGCTGGCTTAGAAGTTTTTTTTTTGGGGGGATGCATAATTTTCTCTTTGTACATCTTGTACTTCAGATATGCTTTATTGGTTTTTTAAGGGGGCAAGGGCCGGTTTTGCACCCTAAATCTTTCAATATATGAGAGGACCCCTTTCCCCTCTAGATATATAGTCCAATAACCCCTTGGCAAAAGTATACTTCCCTTGGTTAAAAAGAAGATATGATGGATTGGTAATTAATATATGAATGATCATGATATTACTTCCAACAGCTTCATATGAATTAAAACAAATAAAATTGGGCATCATGAGTCCTGTGCCCCATTTCACAAAACTTGTCATCAGAGACAAATGATAGTTTTTGTTATAAGCTAGTAAAATCCTTGCTTCTGATAGGTTATCAGCAGATTTTTCACAGATTTTTGTCATTTGTCATTGATAAAAGGCTTTGTGAAACACCCCCCTGATTTGTAAATACCCGAGTTCCTTTTGAAATCAGCAGTAGATGCTGAAGTAGTTTGTTCCAGAAAAAAAAGGGATACTTTTTCTTTGTTTGTATCTATAGATCCTTTGAGTAACTGAGCTTTAATTTTGTAATGGCTCAATGCCAGAACTAGATAATTCTATCTGAACTCGGTCTCCATGTGACACTGATCTCTATGACTCGATGCAAGCTTACAGGGATATGTCTTAACTTTGATATTACCTCTAAAACAGTTTCAGAATCTTTATTATCATTTTAGTGCATAGGTGTTTAGTGGAAAGCAAAAATACTGAAAAATATTTAGTTAAAGTGATCTCTGTGAATTGGTGTGTAATTTTGTGTACTAGATAGCAAAGGATTATTTTTCATATTTACGAATGATAATGTATGTATTGAAACCTTTTTATATTTCATATGATTAGGATTAAGACTTTCCTTATTTTTTGGATGTAATGGCATTCTTTTTTTTAATCCTAAAAAAGGATGGATTTCTTGTCGTCATTGTCTTATCAGCAGTAGATGTAGACCTACTGAAGTTTTTTTTTGAATGGTTTCATAATTTCAATAAGGTTATCATATCTGCATCTATAAATGGATGGAAACTATGGGAATATGAAGACATATTATGGGTGAGATAGCCCAAGAATGAGTGACAAAGAGAATGGATCATAAGTTCATGAGGATATTTGAAATAGATACAATCAAAGAGAGGGGAAGAAGAGTAAGAATAACTAAAAAAGATTATACATTAAAACGAAATACAAAATATTAGTTGATGATGGGTAATAAGATTACAAAGAAAGCCCAAACAAATCCAAACAAACAAGAAAACAATACCATCCAGGAATGTTATCTGCATTGATCTGGAAAGAACGTTGGATTGCTGTGTGGATGATAGGAACAGAGGAAAACCAAATAGGCCAAGTGAAGTGAGCTAAATCTGTACAGTAGGGGGGATATATCCAGGGGCGTCGCCAAAGGGGGGGTGTGGGGCTAGCGACACCCCCCCACCTGTCAGGATTTTGTCGGTAAAATTGAGCTGCCGTCGGGAAAAAAAGAGAAAGGGGGAGGGGAAAAAAGAGAGGGGAAGGGAAAGAAAGGAAAAAAGAAAAAGAAAAGAAAAGAAAGAAAGGAAAAGAAAGGAAAGAAAGGAAAAGAAAGGAAAGAAAAGAGAAGAAAGAGAGAGAGAAAAGAAAAAGAGGGAGGAGAGGAAAGAAAGGAAAAGAAAGAAAAGAAAGAAAAGGAAGAAAAGGAAGAAAAAATAAAAGGGAAACAAAAGAAACGGGGGATGAAAGAGAGGAGAGAGAGGGGAGGTAAGAGCCTGAGAGAAGAGGAGTGGGAGTAAAAGAGAGAAGGGGTTTGTTGGGTGGAGTCGTCTCGTCGAGGGAGCAAGAAAGACACGGTCAAATATGTTGCTGTGTCGGGTCAGCTGTGTCGGTATTCTTGCTCGATCCTAGTGTACTAATATCAATGCAAAAGTTTGAAGTCGGTGAGATGTATATTGTCGGTCGGCCGACAAGTTTTTCTCTCAACGAACTGTGACTTTTTATCCGCTGTGACGACTTCGAGAGTGACTACAATTACAATACTTGTATTTTCTCGAAGTTTCACTTTCCTATAATATCAGCTAAAGAAATCAGAGGTTTAAAATTTTCGGGGAAACTAAATTCCAACACGGTTTAAGAGTCAACAACGGTACGACGAATCGTTTTCCTTTCTCTATATTGTGATGAAACGCCAAAGAAACGCAGAAGGGGAAAACTTCATTTAGACGAGTCGAGAACCGTACAACGAATCGTCTTCTTTCTCTAATAATTTAATGAAACGTCAAAGCTTCTGGGCCTCGCGCGAGAGGGGGGAACTGAATTCAGACAAATAGGGTTTATTAAGAGTCGAAAACGGTACAACGAAGCGTCTTCTTTCTCTTATAATTTAAGGAAACGTCAAAGCTTCCGCGCTTCGCGCGAGAGGGGGAAACTGAATTCAGACAAATATGGCTTATTAAGAGTCGAAAACGGTACGACAAATCGTCTTCCTTTCTCTATTGTGATGAAACGCCAAAAATTCCGCGCTTCGCGCGGAAGGGGATAACTTCATTAAGACGAGTCGAGAACGGTACAACGAATCGTCTTCTTTCTCTAATAATTTAATGAAACGTCAAAGCTTCCGGGCTTCGTGAATTCAGACAAATAGGGTTTATTAAGAGTCGAAAACGGTACAACGAAGCGTCTTCTTTCTCTAATAATTTAAGGAAACGTCAAAGCTTCCGCGCTTCGCGCGACAGGGGGAAACTGAATTCAGACAAATATGGCTTATTAAGAGTAGAAAACGGTACAACGAAGCGTCTTCTTTCTCTAATAATTTAAGGAAACGTCAAAGCTTCCGCGCTTCGCGCGAGAGGGGGAAACTGAATTCAGACAAATATGGCTTATTAAGAGTCGAAAACGGTACGACAAATCGTCTTCCTTTCTCTATATTGTGATGAAACGCCAAAAATTCCGCGCTTCGCGCGGAAGGGGATAACTTCATTTAGACGAGTCGAGAACGGTATAACGAATCGTCTTCTTTCTCTAACAATTTAATGAAACGTCAAAGCTTCCGGGCTTCGCGCGAGAGGGGGGAACTGAATACAGACAAATATGGCTTATAAAGAGTCGAAAACGGTACGACAAATCGTCTTCCTTTCTCTATTGTGATGAAACTCCAAAAAATTCCGCGCTTCGCACGGAAGGGGAAAACTTCTTTTAGACGAGTAAAGAACGGTACAATTACGAATCGTCTTATTTCTATAACGTCAAAACTTCCGCGCTTCGCGCGGGAGGGGGAAGCTTCATTCGAGCACGGTTCAACGAATCGTCTGCTTTTTTCTCATAATTTAATGAAACGTCAAAGGATTAAGAGTCGAGCACGGTTCAACGAATCGTCTACTTTCTCTAATAATTTAATGAAACGTCAAAGCTTCCGCGCTGTGCGGGAGGGGGAGAAACTGAATTCAGACAAGGATTAACAGTCGAGAACGGTACAGCAAATCGTCTTCTTTTTATAATAATTTAATGAAACGTCAAAGCTTTCGCGCTTCGCGCGGGAGGGGGGGGGGGAACTTCATTCAGACAAGGATTAACGGTCGAGAATGGTACAATAAATCGTCTTCTTTTCCTAATAATTTAAGGTAACGTTTAAGCTTCCGCGCTTCGCGCGGGAGGTCATCACCCACCCCCTCCTAATGAGCGCGTTTCGCGCGCTCTTTAAGTGATTCGCTTGCTCTCTACCGCCCCTCCCTAAAATAAGATCCTAGCTCCGCGCCTGCATTAAAATATAGCTATGATGCTGAATAAGTTGACGAAATAATTCATATATTTATGTCGTCGAGGAAAATGACCATTTGCGCATACGCAAGTACTATAGATAGTCCATAGGAAAAATAATTTAGCCTTCGGCCCTGGGTTTATAGGGTTAAATTTGTAGATATTGGACATTCAATTTTGTCGGTAATTGGTGGCTATTTTTGTCGGTAATCGTTGGCCTCTACACCCCCCCACTGAAAAAGGTCTAGCGACGCCCCTGCCTGGATATATCTCTAAGTAAACATGCCGTAGGCTTGGTTTGGATCACTGAGAGTATTCCATACTGATTCACTCTCCAAGAATCTAATGGGGGCATTCACACGAGACGTAAATTATACCAAATTCTTGAATAGAAATATTGTATTGTACTAAGAATCATTCTATAGCAAAGGGGCATACACATAGGATAAGAATAATGTCAAAGAATTTCATTTAAGGAAACTTGTTTTGAGAGGCCAGCTTGGACTACGTTTGATGTCTCTTAACATCAGTTGCACTTCTCAAGTGTGTATAAGAATTAAAGTTTGCTGGTCATAAAAACATATGGTCATGATGGGTCCTGCACAGATAATATGGATTTTCCTCCCTCTCTCTCACATGATGCACCCGCAAGCCTACTGTATATCTACATCACCATGCAAGCCGATACTTACTGCAGCATCTAATATGGATTTTGTTCAATACGATATTTACACAGATCATTGATGCCTTATAAATTATGCTCAATTATTTAAAATTTTGTTCTATGGCATTCAGATGAGAAAAACCCTATTTATTATTGAGCTGTACGAAAAACGTAAAGTTATACAATAAGTTTTTCCTCAGCTGAATGGGGGTGGGGGAGGGGGGGGGGGGGTTACAGCTGTACGTGTATCTTAGATTAAGGTCGGGTTATGCTTTCAAAGATGCACTGGCCAATAAAAAGTCATGAGATGTTATGGTTTGCAAGGTCATGCATGATGCGATAGGATCATATCAGACCATTTATTGGAAACTCTCAAAAGATAGCCAAACATTACCGGTAAGCCAATCGAACCTGAAGTGGAAGTCAGATGTCTCAGCCTCATAGTTACATTATGTTGTAATTTTAGGATCTTTTGGTATCAATATTCTCTTATTTATTTATATATATCAAGAAAAATATAGTGAGATGAAAATGGATGAGCATTGGGTGGACACTACCTTTAAATCGGTTAAACTTGTTTTTGTTTGGGAGCTGTCAAAAATGAGGCTATAATGGTAGTCTACAGAAAACACATCCTTCATCAGTTATTTTTCCATGTTTATGACTAGATACACACATTTAAAGACTCCCGGCACACCCACCTAACTTTACAATACTGTCTGTTGAGATAAAAGAAGGTAAAATGACCTTCTGTCTCTCAACAGACAGTATATTCAACCTTGGTTAGAAATATATTATGAGGTAATGTTTTTCAGGTTCTTAGGAGACAAGTGTGTCTATATCTGATTTTTTTTTTTTTTTTTTTTTTTTACTAATTGGTCCCTTTTGACATTGTTAAGGTCTTTCAAAGAATCAAACCCTTTAGAATAAGGTGAGCATTCTGCTCACGACTCTCCATCAATTACTGACAATACTTAGATGCAACTTTTGTATGAGCTTAGATTGTATATAGGTAGACAATGGCTGTTCTGGGGCCTCTTCCGACACTTTTTAACAGTAAAATTCTAAATTTTGTCAGAAATAATTGTCCTCATTCTAACAGAAGGGAGTCTCTGTTTGTAGACTACTATGACATAAAGGACGATGATTTACCTCACTGCGAATTCCCATGATTCAATAGTTACAATGTCACTTCCTGCCTATGGCATATGACTGTTTATGTTCACCCCTCTCTCCTAGCTGTCTGCTATTGCAAACTGAATCAATCACTTTTATTAAGTTTTGTTAACTCTTGATTGGCTGAGCAGGGAACACAAAACCTTTTCATGGCTAATTTGTGCAAAATTAAAGTGACACAAAGAAAGGATCTTGTGAAAATAGTGTAATAAAATATCTAAAATATACATAGATAGTGAAAGTATTCTAATTGTTTAAAAATCAATTGAAAACTAACAGTAATTGTCCTATTCAAATATATAACGATTCAAATAAATTCTTCCACAAAGATAAAATTCAAAACAAGAGACAGTCGTTATCTGTAGGAATACTCTATTTTGGAATTTATTTTAACCTACGTTAATGTAAAGATAAGCAAGGCAGGAACTTGTTTTTTTGCTGTTTGAACTACATTATTGAACATTAATGAGAGAGTTTTCAATGAAATGTGCAATTCTGGCTATCATTATAATTTGTCTAATTTCATAATTTCACTTCTGATCATTATCAAAAGGTCATCGAAATCTAATTTAAAAGAGTCATGAATGACATTTCCAACTTCAACGAAACACATTTTTTATGTTGCCTTCAGTTTACGATCGAGGGACCTTAACCTTTGAAGACTAAAAAAGAAGTCTTGGTTTTTGCCCTCAGTTGAATCAGGAAACATCTGTGCTGCCCTCAGTCTGATAATATTTCATCAGCGTTGCCGCCTTCCTCTCACAGTTTTGGCTCGAGCCCAAGATAATGTTCTTTGAGTCTATTTAAAGATGAAGTTGAGTTCTGGTCATGCGATTGCATTGTGAGAGAAACAGTGTGGAATTGATCAGAAAAGGTTGATCATCTAGCATATAAGTATTGGTGTGTACTGCAAGGTTCTGGAATCATAAAAATGATACAAAATTTGGCCCAGTCTTGATAAAGGACTACACAAACATGTGGCATAAAAATCTGTCCCGATTTTTACGCTGTTACATGCCATATTTAGAATATTAAGGCACTTGAAGAGCCATGCTTTTCAGGGAACATGTTTTATCTGATGTTCTTCCACACTTGCATAATAACAATGATAACGCTCACAAAGTATTTTTCACCTCTTCCCACAACTCAACTTTCTCTTTAAACTTAGCCAACACAGAAATAGTGTACAGTGAAATTTACCCTTTCGATATCTACATGACAGGTTCTTACATTTCGAAACTATGCCAGAAATATTCCGGTGATTTGGTTAAATGATAAACTTTGAAAGCTATGCCGGTGTTTCGGTTACATGATATAACAGTGTCCTTTACTTGCATGATGACATTGAAAAGTTGATGGCTTATTAAGTTGTATATTTAAATGATTTCAACATGAGAATTTAAAACATTTTTTTGATGACCTTTTACAGGTCTGGAATTGGTTAAGGGACTTATCACTTGCATAGCTCCTGTAAACAGGTTTAGAAAACTACCCTAGTGACATCTGGTGAGATTGCTTAGATAAAGTTTTGCTCATACTCTGGAGTCTTCCTTGGGAGTTTCCTTTACATATCATTTTTGTAAGGTTCAAAGTTTATAACAAGACATGAAAGTTCAGTTCTTCAGTTGGTATTAGAATTGATATCATATAATATTATTTTTGTAAGTTTCAAAGTTTCCTACTTTACAAAATTCTTCATAAGAGTTAAGAATAAAAGTGTGGTTTTTCCCCTTTCAATTAATGCTAGTAACGCCCAATTTGAAACAGATTCAGAGCGCAGAGGTTTAATAAGAAAGCTGTGTTCTGGCTCGTTTCTTTAAAGCCCAGACCACACAGGTCATGTATAGGACTTGGATGAAAGAATTGACTTTTTGCGGACCTGCCAAGTGATTGTCAAAGCCATTATACTAACAGAAATGGGGTTGTAATTTGTACCTCATGTTCAGCTTCGATAGCCTTACATTTGCTTTTGATTTTATTGCTGATTATAAGCACGTTTGGATCGGTCATCAATACAAAACCCTTTCTTGTACTTTCACTGACATTCAATAAATTACTGGAGACACTTTTGCAAACATAATATAATGATGGATAGTACAACAATTGGAAGTAAATATAAAATGCTACATATTGATGTGAATGTGTCGGATTGCATTGTCTCTTTATAGAAAAAACATTGAAATGGTTTTCAATCAGTGAAAGGGATATATATGCTTTGTATCATGATTTGAAAGGAAATTGCTGATGAAGCCTTTGTGAATTAGTTGTTTGAAGATGACACTCCTGAAGGTCATTGCCCTGTCACCTGTATTGTTCTGTCCTGGATTAAACATGAGAGTTCTCCCAGGGGACACCCGAAGGATCAACCTGAAAGTTCCCTCAAGGGACAGGAGGCGATAGATCAGCCAAGTCAACTCTCTTTCTGACTCAGTGCTTTTAGGGTTTATGTAATTCATGAATAATCAAATCATGGATCACATTTACCTGTTATGTCATCAAATCATGAGTTGTAAGGTCATATTCAGTTTATCATTTTGGTGCTCGTAAAATCTATGGTGAGACTGAGATGTAAGGAAAGACAAAACAAAGTGCCTGGGTCCTAGGTTCACTTGTCCATGAAATATAATTCTTCAATTAAAGTATTGATTGACAAGTGGCCCTCAGATTGGACTGCAAGCCTGAGATCCCCCTAGCTTCAAACTGTATCACATAATCTCTCAACTTCAAACTTGCCTTTATATGGGTACTTCTCTTTAATATGTACTCCCTGGGCAAAAGAAAACGGTGCATGATGGTCAGTGTGTGATAATGCGATGATATCCTTCATATTCATTGACTTTTTCTTCTTCGAAAGAGGAGAGTTCTGCATATGACAAAGATTTAATATTCTTCCGTATTTTATAATAACAATAATATAATAATAATCTTTTAAAGTCCACTCCAAATTTTATTAAGTTAAACCAAAAATGGAAATTCTTTTTGACCAATTAATCGTGAGCCTGGCAGCCACTGAGCAGCGCCAGATCGACGTAGCTCTACTATCCCTTATAGTTGAACGCCAAACAAGGTAGCAGCAACTCTCGTCTTTTAACGTCTTTTGGTATGACGCGGACGGGGTTAGAACCCACGACCTCCCGGTTGTGAGGCGGATGCTTTACTGACTGAGCCAACACACCGGTCGTTTGTAAAGTTGTTGGAAGGAATTGATAAAAATAGCATGAAACACTTTGTTACTCATGGGACACCTTTTCCTGCCCTTATAACCACCCCTAAACCTTCCCTGCCAAGTCACTTCCAACAACCACAAAGATATGTCTTGCAAAGAAGTACCCTGGCTGCAATTAATGTGCCGGAGCACCTGGGAATGACTTTGGAGGCCCATTTTCATTAGCCCTCTAAGGCAAATTAGCCTGCTCAGATTAAGTTTAAGCTGATTTGCAGTGAAGATGCGAATAGTGGTCTTGGGCAGTGTTACGCTTGGGGAATTAGCCCTAGATATTTTCCCAAACAAACTATAGTGCTTGTTCATGAAATAGCCTGCTATTAATATGACCAATCGGTGGGCAAATTCTCCAGGGAAGGCCCACTTAGGCTGTGATATGCTTTTTATGCTCAATCTAATTCATTGAGTTTGTTAGGACTGCTTGAGCTGGGCTAATGAAAATGGAGAAACTTCAAACATAGACCATCTTCTGTAGAAGCAGCACTGATCATTCAACTCTCTCATTTGCAAGGGTTTTAGGGGGGCTAATGTGGATGCACCTTGAGACGAAGGAGGAGGGGTGGGGTCGGTAAAGGGAGTACCGGTCTTGTCACATGACCTTTAGATAAGGTCTAGACGTTCACCTGTTCACTGATATGGACTTCCTCTTAACTCACTAGGTGTTCCCGCTTAAGCATCTCCTGTTTAGAAATTGATATGTCAAGGTATTGCCAATGATCGTTACAAATAGTGTAACAAAGTTGACCGACCCAACCGTAGAAAGAAATGATTTTTGTACAACATTTTTTATGTTAATAATATATCCTCTCAAGAAGTTACTAGCAAAGTTTTATTGTCTCTTGGTGTGTTCTTTGGAGATGGAATTATCTTTTGAAAATCATCATTTCAGTCTTTGCTTCATTTGTTTGGAATTTGATACTTTTATGGTTAATGAGACAAATAAACACCACCACACACAAATAGCGTATTCAAATTGACCAGTAGTTGAAAATAATTCTGTACAAGAATAGTCATGAATTGATAATATGCTATATTTTGGTGTATTCTGTAAAGAAGGAATTAATTCCATAAGTTCTGCACCATTTTCTTCATCTTTTTGGTATTCATAAACAGACACATGGTAAAAAGTAATTTTTGTTAATGAATCAAAACTTTATTGATAATATCTTCTCTGGAGGGTAAATGCAAATTTGTATTTCTTTTGGGTGTTCTTTGGAGAATGAATTCACTTTATAATTTCTTTGCTATGAAAAAGTGCAGATATAGAAGTAGGTAAATGTATTTCATTGAATAGATAATTCTTGGTTTTGCTTGCTACTCACAAAGCTTATCGAATCATAGTGGCATGCTATTGTTTCATTTCACTTGTGTACTTGACATTCATTTACGCAACCTTTTTTTTTAATTAACATAATTTAAGACTAATTCAAGATTTGCCTGGAATCAAGCAAATCAAAAGTTGATCGACTTCCCTTCTGGGACTATATGCGGGTTAATAGCTCCGGATAGGGTATCTTCACTTTCGTTGTAAGACCTGAGGAAGAAATCATCGTCATTACTAACACCTTTTCGTCACTTCCTGTATCATAGGGTTCAATTGATGGGCTGTTGATTTAAAAGAGTGTCTCTGTATTCTTTGATAGGCCCATGGTAATGTTAGTGGTTGAAAATAAAATAGAACACACCTGTGGATACAAAATAAACAAAACATGTCTGATAATTTGAGGATTATTTACTAAAGAATTTTCAAAATATTATTTGTTGTAGGCAGAGGAGGAGACTAGACAATTCTACCTTTTAAGAGCCCCTTTTCTTTTATTATTGTAATATATAAATATTTAATTCTCTGCCTCAATGTTCATTTCTTTATTTTAACTATTCCCTATAATGTACATTCTTAAAACCTGTATTGCTTCTTCCATTTTCTTAGTTCTATGAACCATTGATTGTACGTGAATTCATCAGACCATTGACCAGTAGGACGTTTCTATTTTTTTAGTCTGACCATTCTGAAATGTACTTCTCATTAATCATACTTCCAGGGATTTGTAGGACCAATACGATGTAGGACCAATATTGTGTAAGACCAATGGGAACAAGATGAATGTGAAGTTGGACCAATATGAAGTAGGACCAATGGAAAGCAGGACCAATGGAAGTGGGACCAGTATGAAGTAGGACCAATGGAAAACAGGACCAATGCATGGAAGTAGGACCAATTGAAGTAGGACTAATTGGAATTACAAGAGGATTTATACAAATGTATAGGGCGTATAGGAAGTATATATGAACACAGGGAAATGGGACCAGTGGAAATTATGGCTGATATGAAGAATATGAAGAATATGAAAATATATCAGAGTAAAGTAGGGCCAATATGAAGTAGGACCAATATGAAGTAGGTCCAATAGCAAATAGGACAAGTGGGAATATAGGGCCATTGGAAAGTAGGACTGATAGGCCTTGGGAACAGAAGTAAACCAGACTTTTCTAGACTAACGCCCACCCCCTTTTTATGTCAGTCTGCTTCTCCATATGGCTATCGCTCCTATCAGTATATGCTCCAATTGCAGCTTCCTTTCTTTGATTTCTTCTCCTCCCTTGTGGCTGAGTCACAGTCCAATTCTCTTCAATAACCGTGATATTCTATGCTTGGCAGATTGATTTCATCCAGTATTGTCATCTCCTCCTTCCCTTGAAGTTAATAAGTTGATTATTCCCCTCTCTATTTACTGTTTATTTGGTGAAGATTCATTTACTGTTTGAGTATTGCAGAGTCCACTATTTTGTTGAAAATCTGGAAATGACATTTGCATTTATTGGGAGTTTCGTCAACCTGAACAGGTTTTATGATTGCTTGTTGGATTCCACTCACTTGCAGAAGACTATTTAACATTCAAAATCTAATTTAACATTCAAAATAGGCGTAAATATTCACTTCTGAATGATAAACACCTATAAACCAAAACAAAAACAACAACAACATCTGAAATCTATTTACTGTAACTTCACTTATTATGGATCTAAATCATCAGTTTAGAGATAAGTGTTTGATTCATTTTTAAAATCCAGGCAGTAATCGTCAATGTTTTAATGTCAACAATAAGAATTGGTACTATGGTGTTGAAAATGAAGATGAAGACATTGGATAAGTTCACATTTTATTAGTGCAGTTATAGACTCATAAAAAAGGAGGAATGCACTCTGTAAAAGTTGACCTATCTTTGCAGCGATAATTGATGCAATTTGACCAGCCACAACAGGCTTAGTGATCTAATAAGTCAGTTTTATTTTGACAGAATTTCTTGATGCGGTAAAGTTCTGTGTGCCAACTTGCATTTCCCACAGGACGAGAGTGGCTTTAATTCTTTGATGATTTTCAATAGGAAGTTAGTATGAATCACCCTAATTTCATTCATATTTTCCTTGATGAAGAAAGACCGTACTCTGTTTTTCACATCCTTCCTTCAAAATTAAGATGGAAACTGTATTTAAAACATAACATCATTCCTTTGATCAGCTTGTTTATACTCTTGTGGGTTTCTCCTGAACTTCGCAAAGTTTTCTTGTATTTTATAGCTGTGTTGATATTTAGTGCTAGCTACCCTCCCAGCACCAACACATTTTTAGGCTTTTTCCACCCACTCAACTACCTTTTTGTCATTTTTCAGCAGCCCAATCAGGTCCAAGATGTTGTGTATAGTGAATTTAGATAAGAACAAAGCTTTATGAGGTTTAAGAATGTTCAGCTCAGTGAATAATGAGCAGTAATTGATTTTTATTCACTAGATCAAACTACCTTGAATCAGCTAGCAATCGCTTGGTAAACATTCAGGCAAAGCTTAATGTTTTCCTAAAAGTGTGATAAAAAGTAAAAGAATCTAGGCAGTTTTTATTCCAAGATGCAGTCCTAACATGGGTAATATGATAAAGATTCCAAGATGTATTCAAGATCTCTGTTGATTTCCAAATAGAGCCTTAGATGACAAGAAATCATAGTGAGTTTGATTCCAAGATAGATTCATATTGACTTGACTAGCTCAATAGGCAACAAGAGATAGCATCCAAGAAGTTTGTTTCATCTTCTGAGACAGGCTTCAATACTAGGATCCATTGCTTACTTGAACAGTGTTGTTCCTATATTAAAGGTAATACAAAGTTTTGGTAAATTTGAAAATTGGGTGGAAAATTATTCTTTACAATTTTTATATATTTGGATGCCCCTGTGTATGTATTATAAGCACTAGAAATTTTAGCCCCTCAAAACACTTCTGCTTTCAAGAAAAATGGAATTTAAAAATTTACTGGTGCTCCCGGTAAGTTTTGATAACTTTCAAATAGCGCCTACGGCCGTACAATGGTAGCTGCGACCATGCAAATCTCAGAATATGTAGTTGTGATATATATTTTCCAAACGGGAATAGCTAATTGGTCAATTTTAGTTAAGAAACATGTTTTATAGCTTAATTAATATCTTGACTTGGGAGGGAGCTATACAACATAAAGAGTGTATTATTTACAATTTTGTAACTTTAGACTCAATTTCAACCGCGACAACGATCACTGAATATTTTAGGTTCGCATATGCTTCCAATATGTTCATTTGAACCAAATTCATGACCCCATCCCAAAACTTTGTATTATTTTTAAACTTATAGGGAAATTCAAGAGTTCATAAGTTATTGAGTTAGATACCGCTCGATGAGAAGATAAGAAGCTATAAGAAGCATTGAAGGAGTTAAAGCCTTGGACAGAGAGTGGCCTTCAACTCTTTGAACTTGACATGATTTGATGATGCCAGTTGAACGACTCGGAGCGCATCCTGTCGGGGAGGTAATTTTGTGTTCTTGACAGAAGTTTCCTGTCCTAAAAATTGTCCCTCCCGACTTTTAATGCAATCGAGCTTGAAAGAGCAGTCAAATGCTAGCGTGCCCTTTAGTAGGTGTTTTTAACTACTTGTAGCTCATATAGTAATTATAATAATAATATAATTGGATTAATATAGTATCTTTTCTAGAGGGAACAAGGTGTTGTTCCTAAGTCTAAGTACAAATTAAGAGAATTGTAGAGGTATGTTTTCAGATGTTTTCGAAGATTGGATTCAAATTATTAATTTCATTGTAATGTATTTCAGAGGTATATTTGAAAGGAAAGTAATGGAGAAAACGTTCAATGAAGCATGCAGAGGAAGTGAAATCTTGTAGAAATTATATTTATTTCAATGAAAATCGTTCAATATTAGTTCATTGAAGTTACTTATGCTGATACGAATTAGATTTTCTGATATTTCTCTAAAATCACCTAGTTGGTATATTCTTATGTTCATCCAAAGGTGTACCTCAGTCCTTCTGCCCTGTCTTTTACACTGTAAAATTGTTGGGTTAAAAAATAGGTATTACTGTGTTATATCACATCAAACCTTAAGTTACTGTTGAAAAACGACACAATTATTTTCATGGGACAAGTCCAATATAAGCAGATACTTTGAAAACTGCTGCAAAACATGTGCAAACTTGTCAATTTACCAACTTTGATTTAGCCCATTCTATACAGGATTTCCCTCCTTTGATAGATTGAAAAGCAATTTAAGAGGATCAAAACATCCTGTTTCAGACTGAGATAATTGAAGTGTTATTACAAGACCCTCATTTCTTGATTGACATTGAAAGTGTTTGTGAGGTGTTGCGAACTTGACGAAAAGTCGCTGCCTGACAACCGCTAACTAGCTGATGACGGAAAGATCATTTTGTAGGCTTGCCAGAAGTTTCCTGTCTATAAATAAACAGGCAGGGGGAGAAAACCATGGGGCTAATTCTTTCCATAGTGGGTATAGGAATTTGTCTTTTCCTGAACTGCGAGGGAGTTTGATGATTGTGTAGAATGTCTGGAGTTGCCGATACACCGGATTTTAGAGGATCTCCGAAGTTTTCAACCAAGTAGTTCCATACCTTCCGTGACCTCTTAATGCAACTGTGATTGAGAAGTAGGAAGTCATGTTTTGTCAACACAGGTAGTAGACCTTAGTCTGTAATCGCTTTCGTTATGAGGAATACTTGGATTTTAACTTTCCTTTCTCATTGTCCTAAAGGAACTTGCCTGTCGTGACAGACCATGGAATTACTTCTGTCTTTCCTTGACATTTAATGTGGATCTCACCTCTCTGTCTCTCCTTATGATTGTTCTCTTGGTGACTGCCAGAAGTTTGGTTTCCTATCATTTTCTTTGTTTTCCACACACGTCACCGAAAGCAGAATAACGTGAACTCTGCTATACCTTTGGGAAAATATTTATTAGTATCGAGCCTGAGCAGGACTTCTTGTGATTGTTCAGCTCTCTTTATCCTGTTGATTATCATGACTAGAAAACAGTATTCAAACGTCTCAAATCTTTTCCCAAACAAATGTCAGCTACTACAGCGTTTGGAATGTTTCAGAACTAGATAGACATCTCTCTGAAAGAAACATACTGGGAATACATTTTGCCTAATCATTTCAAGGTGTGAATCAGCTTTGTGTTATTTGTTCATGGAAGACTTCAGCACACCTTTATTAAAGAATCGAAGACGATGCACATATTTGTTCATGACTGATTAATCATTGCTCTAGTTTCTGAAGAAGAATCATATACATCATACTTCATGTGGGATTATACAAAACTAAAGTCATGTTGCACTTGAGTGGACCTCTGCTTCTAGTTTTCTCGTTGGATAAACAATAGAGATATCTTTACCATTGGATTTATACCCGAGGAGTGTTCACATCGCTACCACCATGTCAACGTTAGACGTGATATGTGAATATGAAGCCGCATGCAATCGAGGTAAGAATGAACTAATGTGAATGAATTTTTTTTAGTTTTTTATTTGGTAAAGCAAAATTACAGTTAAAACTACCTTGGCCACAAAGTGGTAATCATGACTCTGGACTAATGGACTACTTGAACAAATGAATTCACCTGTACAGGGACCCATTTCACAAAGCCCTTTTTTAATGACAAATTACAAAAATCGGTGACAAATCTGCTGTTAACCAATCAGAAGCAAAGATTTCACTAGCTCATAACAAAAAAATGTCATTTGTCACTGATGACAAGTTTTGTGAAATGGGGCCCAGGAACTATATTTGGATATAAATGGGATTTAGTGTTTGTTTGTTATGTTTGGGTTTTAGCTGTCTTTGATGGTACAGAGTTTTACTCCTAACTATCCTGAATTAGTAAGTAAATATTGTGTGATTATGATACTTTTCAGGACAATTTTACCTCAAAATAGTATTCAAAACCTAATATGAAAAATAGAAGTTGTAAAGTCATATAGATTTATCTAGATTTGACATTAAAATATTTGACATGTACCTTTAGCTCAATCTGAATAAAGTGGTCACCTATCAAGGACAGCAGTCAATAAGGCCTATAAAGATTTCTGAGGTAGTATTAATGAGTAATAGACCAGAAAGGTGAGAGAGTGCATTGCTCGTCCTACCCTGCTCGTCCTCCCTGGGAAAAACATGCCTCTGAAATTTCTCCGAGCATTGTTCACCTAAGGTGCTTAGTTCTGCCCTGAAAAGCGCAGTTATGAGAGGAAATCTAGGCAATATTGGCTTCCCGTCTTTCTTATCCATGATTTCCAGTTCTCCATTCAAGAAGAAGTGAACCCTCGATTGCTAAGGGTCATTGACATCATCAGGATGTTTAGGAGAAAGGGGAGTACACAGGTGGACAAGGGAATGGCGTAGAGGAAAAATCGTATTTTTTAAAGAAATAGGGGTGGCTCGAAGGAAAGAAAATTGCAAGCTTTTGGGAAAACCAGTTTGGAGCTTGAAAGCATAGTAAATCCTGTACATAAAAATTTCTAAGATAAGGGAATTTGGGGAGATGGTCTTTATGTCCAGCATTAACTGATAGAAGATTGTATCCTCACACTTCCAAATTGACTTCAGATTTACAGACCCTATACAAAATCATGGTTCATGAAATTAATGTTTGGTCTTTTAAATATAATAATATGATACATAAGATTTGTAAGGGGCCAAATCCACTTTAAAATCAAATGCTCAAGGTGTATTGTTGGATGGAAGCCTCGTTCATGTGTCTGGGGTATTCAGTTGATCCCTTCTGAATTTGTTCCTCTTTCTTCTGATGTACAATATTGGCAATATCTTCTGCTCAAAAGTGTGCAAGTTTATGTCCTTCTAGCTTCAAACAGACAATATCTTGAACTTGGTGAGGCTGATAATAATCCTTTTGAACTTCAACAAAACCTCTACCCCTTTGGCTGTCAATATCTTCCCAATCCCCTGAACCCCCCCCCCCCCCCCTCTCTCTCTCCCGTCAACTGCAATTAAGTAGAAGAAGAGATGAATGGCTGCTGCAGTAGACAGTCTCTCCATTAAGGCTGAGAAAAATTAATTATGATCCCAGCTTTATTAGAGAAAGAGCGTCAAATGCTCCATTACTCATATGCAGTAATAACAAGTCAGCCTTAACAAGGCTTCAAGCAATCTTTATGAAAATTTGAGATGGATTCTCAGGGCATCTCACATCAGTTGCAGAAAGATTTCAGAGACTGTTAACCATTTATTTGGCGACTGCTTTGGTGAAATTTAACATTATTTTCTAAAGGGTTGTACTTTTAAATACTAGTGGTCCCAGTAGCACACCTTGTAGGCAGCCATTAAACTCACTAACGTGAGAGAAAGAAAGGGGAGGGGTGGAATTAGTTGGTGATATCATCCTCTGTCATGTCCCTCCCCCTCTCCCTTTTCCCCCTTTTCCCCCTCCCTTTTGACTCATGTCCCCTCTTTAGCAACACCACTGTTTGGTCACAATGTGTTAGCGTCAAGATGGGCATGCCCCTGATATCAGAAATGCACCTGTGCTTCTCCATGTACATGTATGTTCCAATTTCCTTTATGAAAAGTAAATTTAACTAGCGCTGCATATTTTTATGTAGGTTTTCTATTAGCTAGTGGCTTTAAGGGACAAAGGTCATGAAAGGTCGGAGGAATTAGCTGTGCCACATTCAAATTCAATTTCAAATTCAAATGTTTTATTCATCATTGTCCGGATTTAAATGTTGAGAGGGGGGGGGGGGGGTTGGCTGTTAAGTGCCATACATGACAACATGTCTCTTGCTTCCAAAAAGGCTGTTTGATATGGTGCCTCTATAGTTAACATTTTTTTCAGTTCAGTATGAATGTGGACCCTACCAGAGTGTAAACATGCCCCTGTAATCAGAGACGCACCTGTGGTTCTCGAAGTATGTGCTCATTTCCTGAACGTAATATGGTGGGCACATTCACACCCACCTAGATTTCCTTTGTTCATGCCTCTCCCATCTCAAAGTGACATCACAACTGCGACATTCCCTCCGAACTTGTCATTCCCAATTGAGATTTGTTTGTTTTTACATGGTTACCATGGCATCTAGGTGAGAGTGAGTGTTCATAAGATACCTTCATTTTTATGTCAAATTGTAGTTATTCCTGTCTAAATCGTAATCAATTATTTTTTGTACAAGTATTCATAAAATATCATGGCAAATCATTGAAGAATTCTTAAGTGGTCAATAATTTTCTTTGTGACTCCTATTTAAATTATTCATTGGTCAATATTCTGATTAGCAACGAAAATGTCCTTCAAAAAATGAAAAGAAGGAAGTTTATTGCATATAAATATAAAGCTGACAAGTTAAATGTATTGCCTCAGTCATTATGCATCTATGCACATTTGTGCAATTAGCATAATGCTGGCTTTGAAGATGTTTTAAAAATAGGAATTGGTTTAACCTTTAAAAAAAAAATCATTCTCTTCTTTCTCATTCTCATCTGTTTGACAAACCTTATTCGATCAAGCAGTCAAATACAGGGAAAATGTTCATTATCGTTTCCCTGATAACTACTTATTTTAATGCCTGAAATCTTAAAAATGCTCTTACCAATTTATCTGTCAACTACAAGGGAATCTTGATGAATAATGTCCATGACATGAAGCTATTTATGTATCAGGGCTGATACATTTGTACACCTTGTGCTGTTTGTTGCATGTATCTTAGCTACGTTGCATAAAATAACATTCTGAACTTTCGAAGCTAAAAGTCATTGGCAAAGAAGTGTCAGGATTACATTAACAATTTGACAAACATTAGAGAAATTAATAAACATACATGTGTGTTCCTATCTTTAAAGGGAAAGTCCACCCCAAAATAAGTTTGTTTCGATAGAGGCAGAATAATAAGAAAATCAGGTGAGTGAAAGTTTAAGCAAATTCTGAATGAAAATAAGAAAGTTATGAATTATTGAGGTTGTGATCAATCAAATACAAATTGGCAACTCTGTGACTTATCATACGAGCTCTCCTTCATTTGCTTTGTGCATAATATTCCATAAAATCATGTTTTCTTCGTTATTGATGACGGAATATATATTTGTTCCTTGCAGGGGGAGTATAGAAACATATTTGCAATTATTATATTTAGGGTGCATGTATGGTTGAAATTTTTCTTGAGGGAAAATGAAAATTTTAGATTTTTTTAGTACTGAGCAAATGGAAGTTGAGCTCGCATGATACGTCATAGAGTTGCCAATTTGTGTTTGATTGATCACAACTTCAAAAATCCTAACTTCCTTATTTTTAATCGGAATTCGCTCAAACTTTCACTGACTTGTTTCTCTCATTTTTCTACTCCTATTAAAACTAACTTAATTTCAGGGTGGACTTCCCCTTTAAAGGTAGTGATAAACTTTTTAAAGGTATTATGAAAGGGTCTATCTAACTTATTTCGGAGAGCAAAAACAGCTTAGAAAACAAACGAATATGAATGCATTTATATTTCTTTACAATGAAGGAAATTTGGTAGGAATGGTCCTATTATGGCCTTTTGTTGTTGTTGTCTTTTGCTAATGCATGAAGAGGATATATAGAATTATAAAAGAGATAACTTTTTAAAACTTACCCCCCCCCAAAAAAAAAAAAGAAGAAGAAGAAAGTATAAGATACTGATTGAGAATTGATATTATAAAGCCCCACTGCACTACTTAAAGCTACTTGCACCCTCTATATAGCAAACAATGTCTAATTATTGAACATTGGTCACCCATGGTCTCCTCTTTCTTATGTTAATTAAGAGCTGAGTTGATGAGATAACCACCTGTCTGTGACCATCCAGGGAGGTCTAATCCCTCCAGGCCAAACTAGTGCAGATAGGCTTTAAAGTAATTTTCCAATTTCCAATTATTGACTTTCCCTTTAATTCCATGCACCTGTACTTATAATATTCTAACAAATTAGTTTATTGTCATATCAAGGACTTAATCTTACTCCTGAATCACTCTGATAAAGTCAATTTGTTCATGAGCTAATATTTACCAAGTTGAAAAGTTCACTCATTCTATTTGCCTCTTTCAACCCATTTTGCTCTGTCAAAGTAAATCAACCTGGATCAAAAGTACTCAGCAGTTTTTCATGCTTCATTAAAGTTAACAAAAATAGCCCCAAACACCATTTGTTTACCTCCTAAAATTGATTTTAACTCCTTGATGTTGACAATGGAAACAGGTCCAGAAATTGATTTGTAAATATACTGGGGCTTAATAAGGTAACAACTCATTTTGTAGTTTGGTTGGCTAGATTTGTCTCATGATATGTGTGTGTGTGTGCTTAGTAGCAATGGATGGAACAAAGATGAAGTAGTCGGTGCTGATTTTTTGCAAAAGATACGAATTCTGTGCAAACATATATGATAGGGAAAGATTATATGGTATGTGTATTCTTGTGTATTGGACTTCATTGTTTGCATTTTTATTGTTGTGGTGGAAATATTTTGTGGTTGCAAAAGAAAAGTCTAGATTTATGGCTGTCAAAATGTCAAAAAAAATGTTTGATATCTCCAAACCAAAATTGTCATAGGAATAACAAAAATAAAGAAGAGCAGAATAAGCTGCTCCTCTAGGCAAGCATTAATGATATATCAGTGACAACTCATAAAATATAAGAAAGTTAGAGGAGCTGATATTTCAAAATTAAAGATATGAAGTACAATAATATTACGAAGTATGATTATGAATATTTTGACAAACCTAATTTACCCCTATCAGAATAATTGTAGAATGACATTGGGTAGTTTCTTAATCAGAGACACTGATGAGACAGAAAAAAATGCTGTACAGTGCGTCCCAGAAAAAACGAAACCGAGAAGTATCGATGTTTTATCATAACTTAATCATAACCATAATTAATGTATGATACATATTTGGAAAGCTTAGAGTCTCCTCTTTCAGTTGATGCTACTCACGTGATGCATATTTCACGCATGAGTGATTAAAAGCAATTTGAAGGAAGGAAACCAAAAAGACATTTGGCGGGCGGTATCTGAATTTCGAAGAAAAATGCACATTTCTAGAAAGTTGAGTTTCTGCCCTTTCATATGACACCTCAATCAGGAAAAATGAGAGAGGAATGACAAAGTTCTGTTTGTTAAAAGTAGCCCTTACATTTTCATAATTTTAACAAACGAATTCGTTTTCACTGGGTGCCTTGAGAGGGAGACAGAGAGAGACAGAGAGAGACAGAAGGAGAAAAAGAGAGAGATTGAGACAGGCAGAGAGGGAGAGAGGGAGAGAGAGAGAGAGAGAAGGGGGAATCTGATATTCTATTACAGCAGACTTGTGAAAAGCTACTTACTCTTTCATTAAATGTCATCATGTCATGATAAATCACATCAGATTTGTCATCCATGAAAAAGTGGTTATGCTTCATTAACTCTTCGTTTTTGGATAATTAAACATGCCTCAACTCTCCACACAATATTTCATCAAATTCGTCTTTAGAACAACTTGCATTTATAAAGTTACAGATACACCTGATAACAAGATGTGTATTCCTACATCATTATTAGAATGATATAGTGGAGTACTAGTATAGGTTGTGATATAAAAGGATTTGTTTTGTCGACAAATTGACAACATTTATTACCCTTTGAAAAGTCTTTGAACTCATCTTTTTACTAGTAATGGTGACAAATGACCTGGAATTTCTCTCCACAGCTAATGGATTGCTCAAAATTAGCAGGATTTATGGCCTTCAATTGTGTGAAAATCTCTTGAGTCATTGAGTAAATTGAATTTATCTGGAGTTCCTATTTTGCTGGTTCTACCTATGGAGAAGTCATCCGTGTGTTACAAGACATTTTATGAAACCCTGCTTGTAAATGTTTCATTGATAAATTGAATTGAATTTTCATTGTGTTTGGACTTCCTTTGTTGTATCCAAACTACACTGCACTTTAGAAGTTCAGACTATCATAAAGTTGCTCTTGATGTGGCCAACTCCACAATATACCGATCAAAGGAGATAAACAAAATAGGCAGGATTGGTATATTCCCTTGTTTTTGTTTATTTTTCAAGCTGTGATGGAGTAATGTAGCAGCCAATTTGCACCTCTAGATATCAAGCATGCTATTTTTTCACTATGATTTGTTTGGGTTACAATTCATATGACTCTACTTCAAAGATTTGAAGCTTTTATGAACTCTTCAGTGTCAAAAATTTAAGTGCTCCACTCAGTATGAGGTCCTAACTTGCCCATGGTGTAAGAGATACTTGTTCCCTCACGCTGTTAAAAAAAATCACACCAGTGGACTTGCTGTTAATGCCTAAATTATCACGACAGCCTTTAAAACCAGCTGTATAGTGCATCAACATTTCTCATCCATGCTGAACAATATCACCACCCTGCACAGCCCAGAGACAAGTGAAATATTAAGCGAAGCGATCATCATATGGCAGATATTGAATTAAAGCCGCTTTGATCACGTTGACGATGGCCTGCCGTCGATGATGTGAACCGTGCCCTGGTCCTTCTCCCCTTTGAGCGATTGTTTAGATGGTCATTCTTTCTCAGGTCTCTGGCCGCCCAGCGAGTGATGGGGGGATAAACACTGGTTCTATTTCTAGAGGGTCATGACTAGAGGGGGATTACTTCAAGGGTGATTTGCGCCTCTTCTGTTTCCTCCTTTTGAAGTTCTCTTGGACATTGAGATTGATTGCTACAATTATAAACTATGCTTTCAGCTGTATAGCTCGAACTTCAGGTCAGAAATTGTTCAGATGTACATTTACCTCACATTGGTTCATATACATGTTCTTTTATTGGATAGAATTGTGACTGGACTTTTCTTTTTAACTTTTGACTGTATACACTCGAGTTTCTACACTCGTCTTTTGAACCATCACCCAGACAGTAACCCACATTCTTTCAAATGTGTAACTCTTTTTGCAGCTTCCAGAAACGTTGTTTGATGTCTGATACCCAATACTAAGTAGGCACTACAAGTCTTAACATTGCAACCTTGCAAAATTTGCAATCACTTGGTTTTAACAAGGCAGAGACTTTTCTCAACTTACAAGTAGAGAACAAACATTTGTGAAGGAAGACATCACAATGTGTGTCACAGAAGTGTGCAAAACTGCAATTGAAACTTACTCTCTGATCAACATGATCTTGATCAGTGGTGACGTGGAGTTTGTTTTCTTTTGAGATGTGAATTGGTCGACATTATTGTTTTAAAAGTCCCACTAAGTTGGTGAGCGTTAAGTGTGACAGACCATCTAAAGAAGATATGAATGTGTTCTACCTGTCAAGCTGGTCTTGGTAGATAATCTGGTTTACTGTCAATAATAGCTGGAACCACAAACTTTCCAGGGTGCTAAAGTAAAACCACCACTCTGGAGGACAAGAAGGGTCAAAGTTCGATGCTGTTTACTTGCGAAAGGGATCTGGATGGTCTTTCATATATAAGTGTAATTTGCTGTGACAAATTTCATTTGACTCTTTTGATGTGTATGTGGGATCGCATTTCTCGTTGTGTCAGTTTCACTTTCACCAGTTAATGGAAAGCTCGGAGTGGTAGCAGCACAACACACAACTTTTTAATCATAGTGTTACTAGTTTACTACAGCCTGACCCTGACATTGAGACCTGTTTCCTAGACTGGTCAGTTTGAACTCAGTCCCACACACTCCTTCCTGGGCTGGGATTATTTAAGAAAACACTTTGAGCTAAATCTGAGATAAAGGGCTGTCCCACGCCTAATATTCGTCACCATTCTTGGCATCCAGTGAATAGGACGAGACGGGATATACCGTTATGGACCTATTTCCTTGGAAGATTTAGTAAAGATGTTACTATATTGCAGGAGTGTACACTGCAAAGTTCATTCTACAGAGCAAGCCAGTTGTGCCAACACTTATTCATGATCACTGTGCTGTGATTAAGACTATTTAATACTTAATTGATACACCACCTCATTACCAGCACTGCGAAGGTCTAAAGGAGGAGTCTGCTTTTCATTGATGGTGTAACTTCTGTAATGACATCTGATCAGAATTGAGCTAATTAAGCTTCCAGTTTGAAATGTTTACGGTGATGAAAGAGGTTGTACCAAATCTCAACCGGACTTCTACAGAGGACTTTACACTGCAAACCAGATGTTTATAATGTCATATGATGCTAATCTTGGATGCCTTTCATTGTATTGACTTGTGTATTGTGCAAAGGTCTTCTTCATAATACCAATTAGATAAGACTAATTGATGAAGTTCTCTTTCATGACTGAATTACTTCTCAAAGGATATACACGTACTTGACGGAAGGACGTTCATGGATTTATTCTGTTGAATTCATAAGGCCATCAGCTTGTTTCAAGCTTGAAAAGGATACAATTGGAGGCACATTTTCACGGCAGTGGTGGATGTAGAGTCATAGACTACACCAAGTATTTCATAGAGGGGAGAGATCAAGTTGAGAATTGGTTGTGCTTATGTGAAGTAGATGCCATTTTCCCTGTGAAAGGTATTGTTGAATCAGTTTCTAAAGTCAGTTCAGGAAGAGATTTTCACACGTGCACCAGTGATATTTAGAATAGCATAAAACTGATCGTCATCTACCACTGTATAGATCAAGGGATATGAATGCAGTTTCAATTGAGTAATGAAACAAGACTACAGTAGTACAGATTGACTGAGAATCATCTCATTAGGACCATTTTTAGACCATTCTTACCTCTTCCAATTTGAACTGTACTTACAATTTTGTGTGTAACCTTTCTGCTCAGCCTTATACCGCCTCCATTTCTATGCAGGCTGTTAACATTCTCCACAAACTGCACCATCACAGTGCTTCAGGGGATGTTAAACACCAGATGATTAAACATCACCTGAACTTTCGATGATTATTAATAGCACCGAAAGTCATAAATCTTACATGTCATGACGAGTGGGCATAATGTTTGTGTGATCTTCTCTTCAGGTTTTAATGTTGGACTGTAATTAAGACATTTATCGTTACCGAGTGTGGCCAACTGATAGAACACAAGAAGCAGTACCAGCTTTCGAAAGGATCCGTGTCTGATTAATGCAATGTAGTTGTTTCTCATACAGCTGACTTAAGATCAGTGTGATACCAGCGCTGCCTTACCTTGATTGAGGCAGAACACGATATTGGAGGTATAGTTGTCACCGGATGAGCATATGATTTGAAGAGAGATCAATATTTGTGGACTAACTACAACCCTTTGAAGGAATCAGTTATGGCCGATGATTGGATGGATGTGGATCTATTCATAGGTAAATATTTACGTTTAATTATATCACCTGTTGAGAGCCAGAAGGATGTGAGGTATGTGTAAATAATAATAATAAGCTGGATTTATGTAGCGGTTAATACGGAATACCGTCTCTACGCGCTTTACAGATATTATTACCATGGTCATCAGATTCATTCACGCACAATGTGCACCATCTCCATTCCCTGGGGATTATTTCTACCTACATGTATAGTCACTGTGAGGGCATAGGCAATTACTAACACAAATGCTTTCGTCATCCTACCGGGTCCCCATTTCTCTCTTGGGTATTGAGTGGCAAATGCAGATTGATGCCTTGCCAAAGGACATTAGTGCCGTGTTGGGGATCAAACCCACGACCTGTGAATTTTAAGTCAAGTGCTTAAACCACTCGACTACCAAACTTCTACATGTGTATATATTTCATAGCCCCTCTAACTCTCAACATATGACCTTTTGTTTTATATCACCATAGATTTTCTATTCCCATCTCAGAAATAATTGGTTAAATTTTAGATCTTCATGGATGAAAAATGATTCAATCATTTCTCATGATTGTGATGAATTGAAATATCATTACTGATTTGTTGAATAACTGGTCAGACAATATACACAAACATTGAACTTTTATTGTACATTAAAACCTCATCACTTAAAGTCTATAATTTAGTGTTAACAAATAAAATCAGATTAAAGATACTTAAAAAGAACAATTCATTTTCATAAGATTCTTGCGATGGTAAACATCAGGTTCTCCTTGTTCTGTTCTTATTGCATGGTCCCATAACATTATGGAAGCATAACAAAAATGTAACAGTTCAACTGTGTATATATCCGGTGCACCTTCTCTTTTATTGCTGGTATGATTAGAAGGTATTATATCTCAGAAATATCTGGAAGTGATGATACATAACAGATATGGGATACCTCCAGAATAAAGAGTACTCTGCTACATATTCCCTTTAGGAACATATGCGCCAAATACACCCAAATTCCTAATAGCTAATCATTAAATGGTAACAAAACCTCGATCTTGCATAGTCATACAAGTTACTGAGCACTGTAATGCCATATTTCTTGGTACATTAAACTTAGTATTGTTCTCAAAGTCATTACTCACTGTACAGAGATGAAACTGCATCGATGAGTTGACATATCCTCAATCAACAATTGCTCTGGACTTAATTTTGTAACAATAATTGGCTGAGGATGCCTTTGGGTTCTAGCTCAGGTTTAGGGGTAGGGCCAGGTACAGTGTTTTTTGCAGGGTTGGTGTTCGAAATTTATTGAATGTAAAAAATTGCCATTGTAGTGATTGACTCAGGAGCAGGTATCATCCCACAGATGCATTGTATCTCCCATATGTTAAAGGTTGTGTATCCCTTTTGCAGCCAACATCAAATTCTGTAGAACTATGCAGGAATGATGAGTATGTCGCTTATGTCCTTACTGCGAAATTTAAACGTTTACCGGTTAGTAGTGACGTAGTTATGCAAGGGACACTGTTGAGTGAGTGACTGATTTTTAAATTTGTTTATGGCATAGGTAAATTTAGCTGTGAAGGGTACATTACCATTTGTACACATCAATGACCCACTTTTATATAATGACCAAAAACTTATGGAGTCTTTACTCAGAACAAAACGTAAGACTTTGCAACTGCGTTTTGAAAATTCCTAATGATCGATACAATACCACATAGAGGCAATTACCAGTTCTAATCTTTTAAGAGGATATTTAGTTGGTATTATCTCTCGTTTACCAATGGAATTACATCATTTTATATTTTCAGCCTATAAGGGAAATACTTCCTTTAAATCTACACTCAAGTTGACCCCCTACCTTTGTTGGGTAGGACAAAGATGGTCAAGCTAATACTTGTCATAGCTCTATCATATTTGTTTACCTATGCATGCTGATAAATGATGCCATCTTACTAGCAACATCAGAGCAGAGAGGGAGCTATAGTCAGTAGAGCTGTCTGCATCCATTGTACACAGTTGAAATCTTGGCTACAGCCCTGCAGGCAACATCATTATGAGATTCTGTCTTGTACATTTTCCTCTTATTACCAGTTACAGGATGTATTCAGATTTTTTAATTTCATTATAACACTCCACAAAGCATTCATGAACATTCCATGATTAGCAGTTGTGGGATGGAATGATTAAAAAGTGGGATGGGTATAATGTTAACTTTACCATCTTCATAGATGTATACATGAATGGATGAGGTAATTAAATTTCTTTGAGAAAAAGGAACATTCATAATGGAGGTTCTCAAGAAGATGGCTTTATAAACACAAAATATAGCCACTTCCACTTTGAGTATCCTTGAAAGAATGAAAGAATCTCATATAATTAAAAATACTAAACGTTACTTTGTGAATATGGTACCTTTACAACAATAACCGCCGGAGCTGTCATGCTCCTGCCCAAATGGATTTGGATGAAAAACAGGGCATTTGCTGTTTTTTGGTTCACATTATCTGATGTTACCTTCTCCTATATTGCATCCTGTACAGCAATAGAGGTTTTTCCCTAGCTGTTTTAAATGTTTCAAATTTGTGCAAAATTACTCATGAAATGAATGTATTATAATCGTGATCTATATAATGAAGATAGGAAGAAGAATGATTTTATAAAGTTAAGTTGAATTTAATATTTTTCGAAATTATTGTGCATTAAAAAGTGAGAGCGAGAGTACTGTCTGTAATCTGGTGTTGTGTAGAAGATGATCGCAAGCTTAACTGCTGTTTACACAATGGAGAATGAGATGAGAGAAACATGCAGAGAAAAAAAGTTATTTAAAGTTATTAAAACGACAATGAAGGACAATGGGCAACTGATGTTTACGCAAGATTAAACATCATTACTGTTGGTGATCATGAAACAGAAATCACCTCAACAGATGGGGAGATAGAGGGAGCTATCCAGAAAACATTTTATTATGATGCACTGGAGTTTAATATCCCAAACTGTGTTGGAGTCCGACCAATCCCATGCTTTGAATGTGAGCTCATACTCTGTTGTTTACATCGAGGTCTATACCATCTGCTCTCCATTCGTCATCTTGGTCTGATTTTCAAACCCACACTGACAATTCCGCCATTTGTATGCTCTACGCTGTCTGCTTTTAGCATTATTGTTTGCACTTTGAAACTACCGCTGTATGTCTTTTGCATTTTTGAAGGATGCAGTTTGGCAGAAAGAGGATGGAAGGTTTTTAGAAACAGTCATGAAGAAATAATACTATTGATAAACTTTTAGTTACTGGTATGTTAGTTTATCATTTACTGCAGTGCCACATTCATGGGATATGACTGGCCATGCCCCCCCCCCCCCCACGCCTAAAACTCCAAGTGGCATACACATTATACATAGGAGAAAAATGGGCCTCTTCTTTTAGAAAAATTCAAGGTATACAACTGGTCATGCCCCCCCCCCATCCCCCCTTAAAATCCAAGTGGCATACAATAAACATAGGGGGAAATGTGCCTCCTCTTTTAAAAAATGTGTTCTGGTGCCCCCCGCACTAGTACAAATATATTCTGGATCCACCCCTGATGTCTTAGCAAGAATGTGAAGTCCAGGGGAGATTAATGAGAAGACAAACGAGAAGGAAAGTTTGTTTTTCCTGGTAAGGGGGATAGTCATTGTTCTGTCAATGCACCAAGGATAACTCTCCCTCTATGTACCCCATTCTCCACACAGGGGCAATCAGTTACCCACTAATCGCATTTAAAGATAGGCATTTGTTCTTGTAAAGGTTGCATGAACCCCTTTCTCAAGAAACTTGTAAAGTCGATAGTCTGAATGCTTTCATCTGTGAAGAACCATGAGGGTAAATACTCTACATGTATGTTACATGTATGTTACGATATATGTCACATCTAAGGCAGTGTCACACAGAGGCCAAAATCCGGATTTTAGTTATCCAGATTTTAGTTATCCTCTTAATTGCTGTTTGTCATCAATTATCCCATCAAAAACCCTCTATCAAAGCAAGAAAATTCTCCCTTGAAAGGATTTTTCAAGGGATTTTTTAAGGGATTTTTCTGTGTGACACCGCCTTTTAGTTGATCTGACATGTTATGGAGAATGATTTTATTGTGTGTGTATGTGTATGTGTGGGTGTGTCTACAAGATTTGGCAAATTCCAGTGCAATTCCCTCTAAAAGTTTGCAGTACTTAGTTGACGGTATCGGGACATTTCTTTTTAAAAAAGGATGTTGTTATCTGCAGTAGATGTTAACGTAGTTTCCAATGAAATCTCATAGATTGAGGATTTTGATGGTTTAAACCAAGTTTGTTTGCATGGTTCTATTTCTTTTACTTCGGATCAGTGTTGCTGTACCCTAATATCATGCAAGATTTGGACATTATGTGATGGTCTTTACTATTTTTTTTTTTTCAAGGACTTAGCAGGAACTTTATTGAAAGTGATTAAAAGATAGATGTTAAGTTTGCTGGCATTTACACCAATCTTTTTTCCTCTGTTTCCCTCTTTTGTAGCTACTATCAACTATCAGCTCATTTCTCATTTCTGACTTTGTTCTTCTCAAGCGTCTGTCTCCATCCCCATCTTGTAATCTCTTCTGCTCTCTGTCCTCTCTCTTAATCTGCTGTTTCTTTTATCTTATCTCCTCAACTTCTTAATCTGTTAACTGCAGCATCATGTTTCCCACATCTTTATTTTAGTGTCTTTCTTCTTAATCTCTCTGTGCCTTCCCTTGACCTATACCTTTCTGGTCTATCTGACCCGGCCGTCTCCTCTTATTACCCATCTTTTCATCTCTTATCTTCTCCTTTCTTCTCTTCACCTTTCTCCCCTCTTCTTCTTTCTTCTTCTCTCTTCTTCTCTCTTCTTCTCTCTTCTCTCTTCTTCTCTCCAAGCCTCGTGGGTTGGATCACGTGCCAGTTACGTGTGCAAAATGTTGACAGGGCACTGGTTACATTGGCACTGGTCTGGGGGTGGAGCCTATCCTCAACTCAGCTGGCCTGCCTGACCAATTATGGCCACATCCATCTCATGTTTATTCATGAGGAGCTGGCTTTATGAATATGCATGCTAAAAGTCACTTGGAGTGCATGTTTTTCCCCCAGCCTCTGCCAATCACAACTCTCTGTATGCTCAGTCCAAGCAAGATGCAATAGGATGAGTTGACGAGAGAATATAAGTTTGGTGTCTATTGTGCTTGTGAAATGATGCTTTTCCTTTGAGGAAACTTCATGAGCAAAATGTTATTGTCATAAGCACTAGTAAGAAGTTTGGGCAGTCTTTATTTAGTGACTGGAAAGGTGTGATAATCACTTCAAGTTAAAATTTAATACAGTGAATGATGAAGACAAGGTACAAAGAAGTTTCTCTGTTGCATTCGTTGAAGCTCTAATTATATGTTATATTCTTTTAATTTGTTATGCTAAATAGGTCACATTCTTGGAAACACATTGTCAATTTTATCTCAGAAATGATCACTGACCAAAATTTTGCATGGGAAATGCTTTTACAACTATTGTTAAAATGTGCAAAATTATTAAGAAGTAGATTAATACCAAACACAATAATATATTTTGTCTTTAATCCAATTTTTAGTTAACAAACATTTCATGTATGGAAGTAATAACACTGGTAAGAGAGAAAAAAGGTATGCATTTTTACTTCCAGGTGAAAGTCATTTTTTTTTGTCTTTTAAAATGAATATGAATTGAATTGGATGAAAGTTTATAATGTGGTCATCAAACAGAGTTTAAAACTTTGAAATTTTTTGATATTTTGAAACGCACCTTGATATTATAGTCTGTAGACCGGTAGGGAGTATATACCTTATGTGTAGCATCTCTCCTACCAGGATGGGGGTAATTTGATTATCAGATTGAGTCCATTGACTGAGCTACTATGCATATTCATTAGCAAAATCACATGCATTTTTTTTTAGCCATGGAGAAAGCCTGTCAGGGGTTTGACAGAAGGTCTGCCCTCATCCAGAAGCATCCATATATTCATTAGAAAGTGAATAAATGAAACTCCATGTGTATTCATGATAGGGCATGCATATTCATGAGCACATCCTAGACAGGCATGATAATTATGAATAATCATGTTAAGGGCGGCTGAGCGATGGCTGTACAGATGTCGGCAGTGAGAGAGAAAGAGAGAGGGAAAGAGAGGGGTCAGGCCAGTCCATTAGTAATTCCAAAAATGCAGCCGACCGACCGTGTGAGCGCTTGTCAAAGTCGGGATGCAACCGAAAGCATCAAGCCTGGAATGCCTTAGCCTGGGAAGGAGAGAGAAAGACGGGCCGGCGGTTGAGCTCCTCCAATATGTATGGCTTAATAATCCAAGTTTGACTTGATGTATGCCTAGCACCCCAATCCCTGGTTAATATTTAGCCACTAATGTCAGTAGAAAACCCATTGTAGGGGCTCGGGGAGGGATCAGAATTACCTGTTGTATGTCACTTGAGTCTAGAACGTCCTCATAGAATAGACTGATCTTTATAGATGTGGAGGATAGGAAGATATTGTGTGATTATACATGTGGGAGTTATGGGTTGAATGTGATTGTTTATAATGACAATGTGATGCATCACTCAGTACTAGGAATCGGAATAGAGAGAGAGGTGCATTTTTCCCCCATGTCAGTCAGAGCCTGCACTCAGTCTGTGATATTGGAACATACATGCCCACATAGGCAAGCCTCACTGATATAGAAACGTTGATTATATCCAGCCATCCCATCTGCCACTAAAAGAGTCAGAGCGACCAAAAGACAGGTGAGGTGACCTTTTCTTTTCTCTTACTTCTCTATTAACACCTACTTACCAGCTAGCGATAGTGTAAGTTAAGACGTGATCACCTGTCTTCTTTGCTCCCCTCCTGCCAAGTGTTGATGTTGCAGCTGATGAAGACGAGATGAAGACGAGATGGTTTCTGGTTGCGGGGGTGATTGCTCCCGCCTGGGCCGGTGACGGTGAAGAAGATGCAAAGAAGGGCCAAGGTCCGACGGGCCGCTGATTGCAATTCCATGGCGGAGATGCCTTAATCTATTTTTGTTGATCATGCAGGGTATCGACTCCCACATCAAATATTTCTAGCATGTGATTGGGAGAGGGTGGGTTAAAATGAAGATACTGTAATGACTTTGTTATGGTGGGTGTTTCCCTTGCCTCTGCTTTTTATCTCTCATCCTCCCCTTCTCTTCTAACAGTATCCAACATTTTTCTCTGTGTGTCTACACATTTGTCATGCCATTTTGGAGGGAATTTTTCTCGATCATTTAATTTCTCAATGAAGTTCTCCTATTTTCTTCTTTTACAATACAATACAGGCTAAAACAACACTAATTACTTTGCTATGAATGTAAAATGTATGTTTGTCATGTATAACTTTTTTTACTTTAAAGAAATGAAATAGCTAAACAACTGAACTAAAACAGAATAAGATGTACTAATTAGAAAAGTCTGTTTTTCTTTTTTTGAATGGGACTTTTAAACATACAGCTTGTTCATGAATATTTAGGTTGTCAATATAAAGTTGGTAATGTATATCGATGATAGCCTTTAACATACATTGAGCAACAGCTGTAAATATGCTAATACTGGTATACAAACATGTATGATATGCAATAAGTTGCCCATGTACATGTATGGAGAATAACATTATGAATTGGACTGTGTACCCATATAGTAGATACATATACTTACATAATTATGTGCTCTGTAAATTTGATATTTCTTCTAAGAATGGGCTTAACAGATGAAATATTCAAAGTGCTCATTGTATGATTTGTTACTAGTTTTTCGTTGTAAAATAGAAATAAGATGACTTTCATTCTATTCTGGGAAAATATCAAAATGTATGTTTATGCAGAGATAAAACATATCTTCTTTTATTGCTACACAATCCAATAGTTTAGTGGCCAGATTACATCCTTAGTTACATAAAATGTCCATATTATTCACAAGTGAAACAGCTTTAGAAAGAAATATGAACATTGCATTTCTATTGCTGAACATAACTGCTATGTTAGAAATGTACAAATCAATATCAGAATTATACTTTTAATAGAATAACACTTCATTTTAAAATGCAACAAAACTCTTAATACTACTTGAAATGAACAGGGATTTAAGAAGGATTTATAGTAATGGCGTGCATCGTAAACTTGTGTTGGGAGGCTTTTCCATGGTTGGGGTGCAATTAAGAAGGGAGAGGATTGTGCAATGTCGATCACTGTCTTGCTACAAGTGGGAGATCTTGGATACATGAGGGTTGAATCATGGATGTGTCAGTACCTGCTAATTCTTGCCATACTTAAACACCTAGCTCATACCGGTAATGATCAAACTCCTTTCACAAGTTCATGATATCATGGGCTAAGAACTAGAAGCATGTTGTTTAAAAACTCCAATGGACTTATATGGTGGTACAGGCAATGATTGTATCATTGTAATCAACCTTTGCTCTATTTTCATTGTCAAGTAATAATAATAATAATAATAATAGCTCACATTTATAATGCGCCTAATACTTTGTTTCTAGGCGCGGAACATATTATTACCCCGGTCATCGGATTCAGGCTTATTAAACACACTGGTATATTGGATCTAAAAACAAATAATAATGGTCATATCAATCCAATTTCTTAAATTCATGAATGCAAGAGACTTGGACTGTATTTTACTTGAAGGGGAATTGTAAATAAAAAAATATGTATCTTAAAAGTGGAAAATTAACTTGACATTTTTTTAAAGTTCAGAAACACAGGATAAAAATTAAGTTACTACGTTGAGTAATATAAACTGTTCACTCTCATTTTAGTTAATGATAATTGCTAAGACAGTCAGATTGATCATTGAAGTATGTTTACCATGGTATTTACTGATATATAGATCATGATGATAGAATATATTATATGCCATCTCATCCTGCAATACATTATATATGTCATCCTCTAGAGTCTGGACTTACTGCCTTGTGGCTGGCAGGAGAGAATTGATTGGTTATGTTAGGCTGTATAGGCCTTCTCATTTCCTCTGGACTTACTACCTTCTAGCATTCAAAAGATAACATATCAGTTATTCTAAGCTGTATGCGCTGTCCTGTCCATGATCATGTGATATTTTCTCCTCTCTATTTCTATTCTCAAACTCCACAGGATGGGTCAAATATAGATCTGTGCCAAGTAGAATTTAAATAGATTTGTGGTTAGGTGTAGAGGCCCATAATGACCGTGCATCCATTGTGTATAAGCTCTGTTCCTTATTGTTTCATTGCCAATTTAATTTCACACCTGACGTAGCAAAATTGTTGAGCTGTTTGCAGAGGCAGTTCTGAATAGCATGTGTCATTCAACTGATCTATCTAATAACTTGAATCAGAGTCATCTTTTGATGTTATCAAGATTTTATCTTCAATTTATGCCATTAGAGAATATAATTATTGGATATCTTATAGTTTGTAAATTGTCCTGGATTAATTGATGAAATGACTCATAACTCCTATGTATTTTTGTAATGAGGCCCCCCCCCCCCCCCAACCTCCCCTCCACCATCCTCTATCTTGCACTGTACTTTTTCTGTGTGGAAATATTGAGGCTCTCTTTTTCCTAGAGGGGCTGGCTGTGTTTAAATAATTTAGTTCCAGACTATCAGTAAATAGAATCCATATCTGTTCATCTGTCTGTATGGCAAATATTCCAAGCACATTTTCCCCACTATTCCTATCCATGTGTCATCCTTCTCCTCCTCCTCCTCCTTCTCCTCCTCCTCTTCCTCATCATCAACATCTTCAAAATCATCATCATCAACTTCATAATCTTAATAAATGATTTTGGGATGAAGAACCAGTATTTTTGGTGTTCAGACTAAAGACAATAAACTTTTGTGATTTGTCTTCAATACAAAGCATTCCAAGCACATGTTTGCCCCTTTTCCTTTCTATGATGTATCAACCTCCTCCTCATCATCGTCATCATTGACTCTGAAACGAAAGAGCAATACTCGGTATTCAGGTTGAATAAAATGAATTTCTATTTATCTATCAGTGTGACATAGTATTCCAAACATGTTTTACCCTATTCCCGTCCATGCTCCATCATCTTCCTCATCATGGACTCTTGAGACGGAGAAGCATCTTGGTGATGCTGCTGCCTCCCGAATGGATGACTCATCTTGTCGCTATGGTAATGGGAGGCCCTAATCCCCCCTCGATAGGGATAATGGATGGATGTTATCCGGCCGCCGTACATGATGGAGGGGATTGGGGAGAGTGTGGAGAAAGATTGAAGAAGCAGGGTGATAAATTCAGATCCAATCAATTTGTGGCGTCTCCTGATTTTTATTTAGATTAAAGGATTTTTTTTCTTCCCGCTTTTGTTTGCTGAATGGAAATGGAGGGAGGCTAGTGGGAGGAGTCAGAAAGAGACAGAGAAGAGGGAGACAAGAGACGGGGATGGCATTGAAAGGGAGATGTATTATGAGAAAGAGAGAGAGAGAGAGAAAGAGAGAGAGAGAGGGGGGGGGGGGGGGAGGGAGAGGGAGAGGAAAATGTATTAGAAAATACAAACGGTGTGGGCTTCGTATGTTAAATGAATAATAACATAGTAAAAGAATAAGCATATATTTTTTGATGGATATACATAGGATATATTCTAAAAACTGCATTAAATTGTACTTTAATACTTCCCTTATACGTATTGTGAAGACATGTCCATATTTAGAAAGATGCATCTCTTTAGGAAAGAATAATTGTAGATACAAGCAATCCATCATGTTGAAAAAAAAAAAAAAAAATAGGGGGGGGGGGGTGGCATCATTTGGTTATAGTCTGCAGACGATCATTATCCTGCCTCTAGCTAAATATTGAATGGACACTTCTCAAGTTATCTGAGGGATGTCGACATCTCTCTTCTATATGTTTATAATTTCTAAAAGGTAGCTTTTTAGAGCAGAATTCTGTCCAGTGCCGAGTAACCGTAGATCCAAAACTATACACCAACATGGAGTATGAAGTTGAACTCGAGGAGACGAGGAGCATAATAGAATGCAACGCCAAGAATGTAGACATGTTTATGTACAAGCATTCCTTGGTCGACCGCTCAGAAGTTAATCACGCTAATGCATGCGCCATCCAAACTTTGTCGTTTGTTCCACACCAATTAGAAGAACATTGCAATGGGGCTAGGTTTGTAGGCTGTCGGTGTATACAGGAGTTACTTCAGGTTATTGGAGTCTTTAGACTTCAAATTTTTGAGGGGTTTCGAATCAAATGTTTACCGAAAGGCACGATCCCATGACATGAATGTAGCCTTGAAAGTATATTGATTGACTAAATTCATAGGATTTTCTTTTAGAATTAATTTTTATTTTTAAGGAAAATAAATAAAAAGACTTTGTCTTTGAGGGAATATAGCCATCCCTCCATCCGCCATATATAGTCCAAATATATATTTTAGTAGGCTAATATTTTTGAAATGCTATAATCTACTGGTATATAAAATAGTAAATGTTGTCCTTTTGTCCATTTTGATATTGAATTAATAGAGTTGAGAACAAACAATAGTGTTCCAGGGCATACCAGAAGAATTGTGCTAAATTGATAATGAACTTTTACTTGTGATTGTTTGACGACTCCCAAAAGAAGGAAGACGACTTCCTTTCTTGGAAATGCTTTAAACTGCATTAACTAATGCAGAATAGTTGAGGTAGGAAAACAAACACATGTTTTGTATATTGGTTGGCTGTCCTGGCATGTCCTTCTCACTTGTAAGAAGATGGCTTTTAAAGATGTCACGATGGTATCTAGTATCATCAGCTGGGAGTCAAAAGGGTGCTAACTAGTAGCACTTAGCACAGAGTTATCGCCCGTCTGGTTCTCAATGTATGATCTGTATTTCCAAATGGTATATTCCTGCCAAGTCAATGCGAAGATAATCAAATGATAACATTTGTTGACCCTTTTCCTCCTTGAAGAAGAAGTTGGATTTGTTGATAAGGTTTATGAATAATGATAAATTGATGAACATTTGGAGGAGGAAAAGAGCAAGAAGAATGAAGGAAGTAATTCCATTAAAATGGTAGTTATCTGTCCACCATTTTGAAAAATTTCAGGTAATAAACCATAGAATAGAGAGATGAATTTTGTTAAGATATGTTTCAATTTTTTCTGAATAGTTTTTGGACATAAAAATAGTTGTAGTAATGAAACTTGTATTAGATAAAAGGTGGAGATATTGTGCTTTTTTACTGGTCAATCTCCACTAAATTAGGTCAACTCTTTAAAGGCTTTCGTCTAAATGATTATCTACAGGGAAGCAATCAACTCAATTATTGAAAAGAGAAGGAATATTAGATTAAATCTGATAAAGTTCATTTAAGCTTACCCCTTAATATAACTGTTGTCATGACAGAAAGAGCAAAGCTTTATTGTCAAAATGAGGTTTTATTACTTCTTTTTGAAGATATAATTTAGTTCCCTAAAATTTTCTTGGTTAGTATTAAATGGTATTGCTCTTTCTGTGATTACGTTCTAGGATGAATATGAAATGCTACAAATAGGGTTTTGAATATTTCTGTATGGATTTACATGAGTTATTTTAATTAAGTTTATTCTAATATTTGATTTATTGCAATGACATTCAATCAGTAATATTCTAACCATTTCAGAAACAACATTTGTCATTAAGTTGACAAATTTTAATCTTCAGCTTCAAAACTCTGTACCCAATCATATTATTGCATGACCTATCTGTGCACTCTCTGGAATATGATATTGTGGGTTATAAATCAAAAAATGAATATCTATATCTATATAGGCAACAATGATGGATTGCTTTACATATTTCAACCAGAAATGCAGACAACTTGGAGCTTTTTCGCAACAGGAATAGCGTTTAGTAGAAATTCTTTACAGCTTTCCAATTATCTGGATTTCAATCAGGCAATTCAGACCTAATTTTATGTACTTATATGATCACAATTGTGACTCTTGATCTCCTCATTCTGACCAATTTTAATTATCTATTTAAAATGAAAATATTATAATTATATTTCAACTTCTGAGCTATGACAGGAGGCATGTTAAGAAGCATGGATGAGAGGATTTCAATTAGGTTTCGTCAGGTGTTCTGACAGGCCAAATCTGCCTTGTTTGGATGAAAACTGTATTAGTACATGGAGCTCTGTTTAGGACTGTCAACACTGCTCAAAATGTATAATGTACTTTAAATTTCCAAGAAATCAAGGTGGAATGCAGACATTATATGGTTGTCTTATACCAGAGGAACATTGTCATCATCATCATCATCATCATCATCATCATCATCATCCTCATCATCCTCATCATCCTCATCAATGTTCCGCAAGTTATATACATGTAGGTCGGTGTTCAAGTTGAAAATCTTGCAATTAATACATCAATTAATTTTTATCAATTAACCCCCAAACCATACAACTTAAGTTATATTGATAACTTTGGATTAATAATAATGATAACAATAGTCATGTTTGTATAGCGCTTTAGAGTACGTTTCTAAGCGATTTGCATTGTAATTATTATTACTTATTGGTATATTGTCTACTCATAACCCAATTAAGTTATCTCATATCATTTAATACAGAGTTAAGATTCTGCTGGCTCTCAATAGGAAATGTGCCATTGAGTTTTATTCACCTGTATTCACCTGTCTTGTTGGGCTCTGACTCCCTGCCAGCGTCGTGCAAATTTGCGATCAGCCTGAAAACATCTACTTGAGATTCCTCAAACTCATTCTTTGCTGGATGAGATCATTCGCTGCTACTGCACCTAGGTTGGTGTAGAACAGTCTTCCTCAGTACCTTTGTTCTTGTGATCTGCTGTCTACTTTAAAAACTCATCTCTATAACATTGAAAACGAACATCGGGTGTGCTGAAGCTAGTGCTGGAACTGGTATGTCCCTTTATCAAACCTATGGGAATTAGAGAATTCAGTAGTCAATGAGTAAACTAAGATATACATGGTGTATCAATTCAACATTGCTTACTTTTAGCCACTACCCCAGTCTATTCCAGGTGAATCAGGGATAGCATACAGTGTATTTTGTCAGTCTCATCAACACCTTTGAACAGGCAGCTATCAAAATTGGTGCTCTACAAAGTGCCCAGATTGGATAAGCTAGTCCTCCTTGTACAGACACAGTTTGAATTGATTCACTTCAAAACATGAAGCAGCAGGAGTTATAGCTACTTACTCAATTGAAATGTGGCAATGTGAACAGGTAGGAAAAAGGCAGTGTGTGTTTTCTGTTTACTGGGTTAGAACACTTATAACAAGGTCTATGAAGCCTTTTGAGGGCTCTGGAGTTGAAACCTGCCCACCTTTTTTGTGAAGCCCTGATTGATTTCTCCCTCCTTCTATTCTCTCTTTTCAATCTTCTCTCTGTTACCTTCGCTTTCTCTCTTTTTTTGTCAATGTGCATTGAAAAGGGGGTACTGTAAGCCTTTAGTTTGTCAATTTGCCAGTGAAGTTAGGTATCAGACACTGATCAATAAGGCAGTGTGTTGTATGAGGCAGTTTGATACATGGAACTGTAAATATGTAATCTAGGAAAAGTTCAGATGTGAAACGTATATTGATGAGAAGGCAAATACTATGGTGAAGTGTAGGTCAAAGAGTTTGAAACAGGAGAGGCACAAGCCCTGACAGTGCAAAATCTAGTTTCTCCAGATGTACATATATGACTTGCCTTTTGAAAACCCTATGGATATGCAATGGAAGAAGAAAAGAAAAACAAATGGCACATTCACAACAACCCCCCCCCCCCCCCAAAAAAAAAAAAAAAAAAGAAGAAAAAAAAAAGATGATACTCAAATTGTAAACCATATGCGGGTCTGAAAGATATAGACTACATTGTGCCATTTTGGGGGGTAACTTATGGCACCAACTTGTCTGCCTCAGGTACCAAGTTATGAATTATTAGGATAAATAGGACACAAAGTCAAATTAGCCTAGCTAAGCTGGGGGCATTTCCGCCTTTTTGTTAGCAAATCTTTTCAAAGAAAGAGATAATTTTCTCTTGTAAAGCAGAAAGTGCAGTGTTCATGATAAATGGTTAAGAATACAAATTCACAAACTTATTCTTCTCTCAATATAAATGGAGGTAGCACTTTTTGTGAGGTTTTTGCATAATGATGCTGGCATATATATATTTATCTTCAAAGAAAAGTTGTAGCAAAGCTATGGTTTAATTGATTTGGAATATACAAGCGCTGTATTTATCAGCAAATATTGAATTTCAAAAGAATTAAACAGGGAAAAGAAGAAGATACTATCATAATTAAAAAAATTAGATGTCAAAGCTCATTGCCCTTTAAACATGTTATAGACCTTTGCTGCTAGATGTATGGTACATAGTACACAGCATGACTATTGCAGAATAAGAAGTTGTTGTTTTTCCACTGAATACTGCTGATGGCTATACAATGTTTATTGAGAAAATAGCTCAAGGGAAAGACAATAGTTGAGTCCTTAATACTGCAAAACTGCCCTTTTCCTTATTTTTGACATATTCATCATTGTATAATATCTTGACCAAAACTTAGTTCTAGGATCATTATTAAAAAGGGAGGAAATTGAGCTCATTAAAAACAATTGCATGCTGGGTCTATAAAGCTAGGGTTACAATATTCAAACCCCTTAAGAAGTGCTTATAGCAATGTTATATAATATTGCAATATGTACTACCGGTATATATTTTTTTATTAGTTTCATAAGGACAAATAGCTTTTGAGTTAGAGGAGTTATATCATATTGTGATATGTACTACCGGTATATGTATTTTTGTTGCTATCAAAATAACAGTGAGAGATTTGAGTTGACATCTTCCCATGCAGGTGCTGCTTCAACATTAGGCCTGTCTTCATCAGCTCGAGATTGCCAAATATATCCCGCTATTTTAACTATCCCGATCGCAAATTATCCAGTTAATTTGTGTCTTCATCAGCCAGAATTTGCAATTAGCAGGATATTTGGTCTAGATTTCATCCCAAGATATCTTGCACTAGTTTTCAAACTATCCTGCTATTTGTCCGATGCGTCCTCACCAGCCCGAAGACTTGCACTACGCGTGAACGCTGAGCAAAATATCTCAATCTAATTTCTCGAGCTTGAGTTTCAAGTTTTGAAATAGAGTCTTGAGCCAATGAGGACGTGATTTGTAACTTCTGGATTATTTCCCAAATCAGAAGTAGCAGGCTATTTGGCAATCTCAAGCTGATGAAAACATACCCAATGTTTAGTGAGAAGGGGAGGGGTGCGATATCATCCACCCCTCTCGTAGCATTAGTATCCTTTCTGCCTCAACTATCATCCCAGACAATCAACCGACAAGCTAATAATCCTGTGTCATTCATTCTCCCTCACGATTAGGAGTTTAATAGGAACGTGCCTCTTGTCTAGCAGACATGATTTTATTTAGTCAAGAAAAATGTGGTAGACACCACAGAATTTAATGTCCCAGTTCATAGTATTTTATCATGGTATTAACCATCACAAAGGAATGGTTTGAGATGTAAAAAAAAGAAAAAAAAGAACACAAATCTATTTACAAATGTGCAATTTTCAATTTATAGTCCTGTTATTTTCCAGTTGTCAAAGAATCTAATTCATTTCGAGTCATCTTACAATTTTATGATTTTGTTTTGAAGTCTAATTTCTTCAATAAAGTGCTACTTGATAAAACCATGGAGCAGCTACATGATAATACCAAGGGGTACTGGGGTAATATAATTGTAGAAAAGGGTGGATGAAAAGAAGGGAGTAATCTTGTAGAATGATGTGCTTTTAGCAGTGTCTGAATTGATGTATTCAAGGACACATACATTTTGTTAGGGTATGAGCATTTGTGTTTATAATGTTTTGAAGAAAGGGCATGCTTATAATCCCTTGCCAGCATTGCCATTGGTTTGGAACTAATAACAGTATAGATGGCCGGATGAGATCAAATAGATAATATGTATTCTCCTAAAGTGATAAATTGTAGGGCTTTTCTGGTCTTTTAATGCGGTTTGCTTTATAGTGGGGGAAGGGAGAATAGAATACATGAAGCCAGTGAAAGGGGACCGGGGAGGTTGAGCTGGCGAAGATTTTGCAATCCCCCCTCCCCTCAACTCCCCCATTTATCCTGATTTGCACCCATTGTCTGGGTTTAATACCCTGCCTCTGTACACCTCTATCCCTAGCTGCACACGTTGGTCTGAGCTGATTGTGCTCGCCGATTGAGCTAGTTGGGTGAATGAATGAGAGAGGGAGAGAGAGAGGGAGAGAGCAGTGAAGAGGCCTTTCAGACCAAACAATTATCCTGCTCTATTTGGCTGTAGTCAACCGCTGCTGCGGTACATAGTAGTAGCAGCGTGGAGTGAGGATTTCTCAGTATCTCGCTGGCTTTCATTACCAGCTGGCTGGGCATTGCCGATAGCACCTCTCTATGGCATGGAAACAGAGGATTTCTACTGCTATCATCCTCTTATCCCCCATGGATTTTATTTACTGTTACTATTTCAGTATTAATGAGTTGTGCTAACACTCTTTGGAAATTTATTGGACTATAGCTGATTCAGCGGGTAACAAAAATTCAGTTTAAGGATTCAATTTTGATTTGTGATACCGTCAAGGAGGAGGAGGAGGAGGAGGAGAGGTTGGATGAGCTACCGGTGTACGTTGCCGGGCATGGAATGAGGAGGAGGGGTTGAGATGTGCTAATGTTCTTTGTCTGTAATGAGGTGAGTAGAAAATGGAACATGCGTGAACGCTAGACATCTGCCACAATATAAACACTTCAGAATGTAATGAAATAACGAATGATGCTTGCAAATAAAAGTATATAGCCCTATATACCTGCATTTTTCAGAATATGTGGTTAATATTATATATGGCAAACATGTATAAATTGGGGTGAGTAGTGCGTATATCTCATACCGGTCTAGTTATATTGGCCTGTGGTATGATACCTCAAAAACGTTTCTTTTTATTCAGCTTCTCTCTGAGGAAGACGATATTGGAGAGGAAGAGACAGCTCTATATACGAGTGCCTAAGCTATGTGTTGGCTTATATTCTGTAAAGGGAATTTAGTAAACAACATTCCAGATGAAATGTACATATAGGAAGAGAGAGAGAGAGAGTGAGAGAGAGAGAGAGAGAGAGAGAGAGAGAGAGAGAGAGAGAGAGAGAGAGAGAGAGAGAGAGAGAGAGAGAGAGAAAGGGGGGGGGGGGAGGAGTGCGGTGGCAAAGAGACTAACAGTTAATCAAATACAGATAGATAGAGATAGAAACATAATTAGAGAGATTAATGCATTTTTTTTCTTCAGATTATCATATATGCTTTACAAGTAATTAATGCTATAAGTATCTGTTTGGAAAAAAAGACAAAACCTGTATGTTTTTGTGTAGAATATCGGCCTATATATGCCTGTGTTTTGCCTGTTTTTGTTGTTGTTAGGTCCATGGTTAGACTAACAATTGCGATGTATACACTGAGCAATTAATGCTTCTTTGGTGCTTATCCACACCTGATCCTGTAATAAAAGGGATCCTTTATAGGCCTACCTGATTAAGAAATAAAACTCCTTCAGAAGTGGATTTAATCCCTCCTCTATGAGATCAAAGTGGAGGCTTGAACAATCATCCCAATCCAGTCCATTGTGAATATGAGGTTTGTATAGCTGGTTAGGATGGCTGTAGGGGGCCTTTCTACAATGAGGATTAATTGACCAACAGGTAATCAAAGAGAAGAGGAGAACTTAGGGGAAATAGTTCATTGATTTTTCTCTTCATGCTGTGATTGCTACTGACTCCACTAAGATATCCATTCACATATTGTATGCAGAGTGTCGAAGCCTGATCAAGTTGGTTGCACAGGTGAAGATGTGTTTTTGTTGAATATCATGCAAATTTATCCAGGTATGGTGGATTATGGTATAGAATTCAAACATGGACAATGTTTACAGTTATCAGTGCACCAAATTGAGCTGTAAATGTATTGTAGACAGCTAGTGGCTGTATACTGTACATGTTAATAGGATTTTTTTCCAAACAATATTACCATCTATTTCATATTTCTTAGCTGGAACTATATTCCACCTTACAATATATTCTCATCCTTATGATGGTGCTTTGCAGGTATATATAATATATTTTACAGTTTATCAATAACAATAATCAATATAAAAACACCTAAAGGGAGAATGAAGTGCAGCTAAAATACTGTTTGAAAGGCAGTATAGAACCCTAATACCTCATCCTGTTAAAAAACTCATCACAAACACTGTGTGATGTCGAAGACTTGTTTGTTCATGCAAGTATATATATATTTTTTTTTAAACCTATGATCTAGTTTGTTTAATGTTCAATTGGCTCAATTTTCAATTAAAAATACTCTGATGCAAGCCATAGATCATTCTTGACTACAATTGCAATACCTGTTGGCAGCGTGTACTATCTCAACTTTCTCTTTCTTTCCAAACGGAAATCATTTGAAGTGGTTTCAAGTCCTAATCATATAACACCAGACCTAGAAATGTCATCACACACTAAATGCACCTTTGTTTACAGAAGTATTTAAACTACAGACCAATTGGCTAATTTGTTAGCATAACGGTAAACCTCTCCATGCACACTTTGGTATATGCAGGGATGATGTATATTGTGTACATGTCAGTTCTTTTGAAGGTAGAACTATTGATCAATAATTCTAAGAAGAAAAAATATTTACAAAAAAAAAATCATTGAAAATCAATGTAATAGTTTACTGCAAACCCAGATGGATATTTATTTGTTGTGGACTATGTAATTGTCAAAGCTATAGAAAACAAAAAGGCATTGATGTGGGGCTATACATGTAGCTGGGCTGTACATATATGTATTCTTGTTAAAATTTATTGTTATTGAATACCCTACTGGCAGTTTCAGTTATTAAACTTCACTGTTGTTTTGAAATATGAATCAGGAGACCTACAAGATGGTATCAATATTATATTTCCTCAATAGAAAAAATGAGAAAAGGAGACTGGCTGCTAATGATTAATGATTTAATCACATGCAAGTCATTAATACTCCCTTTAAACTTTAGGTGTTGTTTTCGATCCATGAGATCTTTGGATAAACCAGAAACTGTTTACCAGGAAGAAAAGGAGAAAAGGAAGGAAGTTTTGAAGGAGATCGAGAGAGACGAGATATCTAGACTAGAAAGAGAGAATTAAGATAACATCTGCACGCTTGCACATGGCTGTTTGTTTCCTCATTTGTTTTTAGAAGAAACAAGTATTATCTGATTAGAGTTGCCTATACTTATTTGACCTTATAACATCAGAGAGCAATGTCAGTAGAAAAGGGGTACCGGTATTAGTATATTCCCTAACTCCCTGGTATTATTGATAGGGCTTATATGTGCAGGAAAAAGAAGATGAACTGTAAAAATGAGTTATATAATTTTTTTTACAAGCCATTGTGTGATTAATAATTACAAACTAGCAGGACCCGTGGAAAATCCACGCGATTCTAGGGGGAGGGGAAGGGGGGGGGGGCGGTAAATAGAAAGAGGCCTATACATGTGCTATCGAAAATAAAATTTGATTATATTTCTATAGGGTCTAGACGATTTTTATATGTTTTTAAACGACCATCTGAATTTTCTTGTGAAAACTTTACTTTGAAAAATGATTATCGAAATTCAACATAAAACTATACATGGGCAGAATAATCACAATCTAAGCTCAGGTTTCATACCTCTATAGTCACGAAACTATATTGAAATAGGGGCAAAAACAGCAATTTCAAAGTGTTGTCGAGTCTCAGCTCACACACAGTCACAGTTCCGACAGTGCTCGACAGCAGTGGCGCACTGCACTGTCCGTGCGTGGACTCGAGCCCCACGGCAGCTAGCTTGCAACTGGACTGTCAATTACGATGAATTTCTTGTGAAAAATTTACTTTGAAGAATGATTCTCAAAATTCAGTAAACATGAACAGGATAATACCAAAGTAACCCTGTTTGCATACCTCTATTCACGTAAACTATATACAAATCACGGCAATCATCATAGAATCAGAGTCGAAGCGACTGAGCTGTGCGTGTGACGGTGAGCGTAGAATCATCGCACACATTATACACGTACGTTCATACACGCAGCATGTCCGCCTGGCCTACAAAGCATATCATATAGAAAGATGCATAACACGGGTAAGCCCAACCCGTGAGAGCGTGCATTTCTTACATCCCCTCACCCGGGTTAGTCATCTATTAATGTGTATTTCTCTTACATGCTACAAAGCGTATCCTATAGCAAGAGGCCTAAACTCGGGGTAAGCCACACCCGTTACTACATGTACGTGATGTGCTACACCCATTGACAGAAGTGGATTCTCGTCCGCCGTGTGTCTCTTTGTTGATTGCACAGAGGGCGGATGCACGCCTTGCCGACTCACTCTCGCGAGTTCGTTGCCTCCTTGCAATCCGCGACGCCCGCCGTGCTTTCGTCCACCCGTCCTCCCCTGAACCTCGTGTGAGGGTATCGACTCGAAGTCATAAATCAGACGAAGCAGTTGTTGCGGTTCTATTGGGTATGAGGCCATTCTTTATTTCATGATGTTCAAATCAAACAAAAGAGGGTAGAAGACCCTTGACTGCATGAAGTCACTTCAGTTGCTGTAGAAAATTAAAAGACACACAAAGTACAGTAAGTATTGCATCATTATGATCACAAATAATTACTTGCTACATCTGCTTTCCAGACCATCTTCCATATTATACAGTGTATGCATTTTAGTTCATACATGTACATTGTATATATATTGAGTTTACCTCAGCCTATGAAATTCATGTAGTAAATAGATCGGCATTGAAGGCCACTCCCTATTTATTACTTTCACATATATATATAACACAATTCTCCAATTAGTGAGCCATCATAATCCTTCTATCAGCCTTAAGCAATATAGAAACATTTACTCCAACTAATCACAGTACAAGGCTTACCAAAAAGCAATGTTCTACCACGCCTTTCTAGCATTAATAGGCATAACTCAACTACTACCAGCATGCATCCTTCATGTAAATAAAGTTAAATCTCCCTCTTCTTCACACAAATCATAATCTATCCAATTAAGCACCTCAGCAAATCTTAACATCAGAGAGTTAATTATATACTTTACTCACATATTAAGGTGTCCAAAACCAACTATAGACATCAAGAATATCAGGATGAGACATCACTTACAGCTTCATGTAGGCACAGCTACACCCCTATACAAATTTCAGTACGCTTACACGCGAGCTCGTCAGCGTGCTCGCCAACGAGTTCGTTGACGAGCAAGCAGACGAACTCGCCAGCGAGCTCGTTTCGTTCCAAATATGCAAATTAGCTACGAGCTCGTTGGCATGCTCCAAATATACACGCTCGTCACTGGCCAATTAGCTCGTTGGCGAGCTCGTTGATGTGCTCGTCAACGAGTTCGTCGGCGAGTTCGTCAACGAGTTCGTCGGCGAGTTCGTCGGCGAGTTCGAGAACGAGTTCGTCGACAAGCTCGTCGGCGAGTTCGTCGGCGAGTTCGTCGGCGAGTTCGTCGACAATCTCGTGTAATGGCTGCAAGCTTAATGTAAACTGATTGATACTTCATAATCGTTATTGGCAATATCGATATACCAATTAGGTAATACCAATATATATCGATATTACCAATTAGGTATATTCTATTCTCAATTGTATTAACTCCATCACATAGATCATTTGAAGTGTATTCAAGAGTAACATTTAAAGTGACTCAGGCTCGTACACATATATATATACTAAATATGTATATTGTTTCTTGGTTAGTAATCATATAATCAATATCAATCTATCAATCTATTGCTAAAACGTGAATGTAATTGTAAAATGATCAGACAAAATAATCTATTGGTTAATAATGGCAAAAGGAAAAAAGAAATCACAAAAATGATGTGCGTTGTCTTAATTTGCTTAACAAATCATGATAAATGTATTTTTCTGTCACACGTGTAAAGTAATAATGAATATTCATGAGATGATTGGTTTCAATTGGCCCTATTAGACTTTAATGGGATTTCAATTGGACCAATCTGCCCCATTAGACTTTAAAAGGTTTTCAATTGGTTTCAATTGGACCAATTGAAGTCCAACTTCAGGCCAATTTGGGTCCCATTAAAGTATAATGGGGCATAGGCCAATGGGGCCAATGGGCCCAATTGGTCCAATAGGGACAATCTGGACCAATTGAAACCATCTGAAGTCCTATTAAATTCCCATTGAAACCTGTTAAAACCTATTGAGACCAATTGAAATCAATTGAAAATTAAATTGGTGTTCAATTAGTTTCAATTTCAATTTTCGTCTTGGGTACCTAGTTACAACAAAAAAGTGAGTTAGTGGGGCTGAAGATAAGATCACATATCGCACAACAAAAAAGTTTGAAACAGTCCGTTAATTCCTCAGCCTCCTCTTATGTAATAAATTCCTCTTATGGTACCAGTTGAACTTGAAGCAAATTGTTTGGTTTGACAGAAGCTAAAAAGACAATTAACAGTGCTAATTAACACAGGAATTTACAAGGTCATGGGCTCAGCCTGCAACCTCATATGGTACTGCATGTCCTACAAAATGGCCGCCTATAGCCTTGCTTCAGACTGTATAATTTCCCACTTTTCTGTGGCAGACCTGCCGCAGACTGTTCCTGTGGCATACTGGTATGCGGCAAGTCTGCAGCAAAATTTCTTTCTGCCGCATACTTCGGCATACTCTTTGCCACAGACTAAAAGTCTGCCGCAGATCTGCGGCAGGTCTGCGGTATACTTTTCACTTTCCTATGGGGAGTTTACCCCCGAGCTCGCCACGAGCTCCCCAGTTTAACCCGAGCTCGCCATGAACTCCCCCTTTTACCCACGAGCTCGCCACGAGCTCCCCGTTTTACCAACGAGCTCGCCACGAGCTCCCCAGTTTATACCCGAGCTCGCCACGAGCTCTACCTTTTACCCACGAGCTCGCCACGAGCTCCCCCTTTTACCAACGAGCTCGTCACGAGCTCCCCCTTTACCCCTGAGCTCGCCCACGAGCTCCCCAGTTTACCCGCGAGTTCGCCACGAGCTCGTGACGAACTCGCGCACGAGCTCGCCAACATTTAGTAAGATCGTTACTAGCGTCCTGGAAGCGTGTTACGAGCTTAAAGCCTAAAAAACGATCTTATTAAGCTTACCACGAGCATAATACGAGTTCGCGACAAACTTAAATTTGTATAGGGGCAACCAGTCTAATCTCTGCTCACTGCATGTATGAGCTTTTACCTGCATGCAGTGAGTGTATGTTCACTGGGGCATATCACTCCTCTTTAGTTAGATACATTCCTTTTACCCCTGACTAATTTGCATTATAAAGAAAGAGCTATTTCTCATTCCCTCACACTCGAATACTACGTTTAACGACATGGACATCGATCGCGGGGTCGACGTGGCACGCGGGTTACGGGAGACATGCCTCGTGGAATTGTGTCGGCGTCCCCGTGCCACGTATTAATGGAGTATTAATAGTATAGAAGTAAGATTAGAAATACCTGTACATCAACTTGAAGAGCATCAGGGGGGGGGGGGGGGGCGGAGGCACTCCACCCCCCCCCCCCCCACACACACAGAGCAAATATGCATACCAAATCTATACAATTGAGTAAACAAAAAAAATGCTGTTTAATATAGTTGATTGTTTGACTAATGTGTGAATGAATATAAGTCCCGAACTAATGATCCTCATTCATGTAGATGTACATGTGTACATGTAGCTGTCATGGTCTACTTCTTATCAAACATAGGGTGCGGGCATTTGGTGCAAAAGACTTTAAATCAATAAAGAAGAACAGAATTGGCCTTTTATTAGATTGAGTCATGTATAGCTGGAAATTCTGATGTATTAACCAGTGTATACTGCCATGCTTCACTTGGAATATTCATTCTTTGTGAGAAATCCACGAGAGAAAAAAAAAATCACAATCACGCTGACTCACAATGAGTGAAGAAATTGGCGTCATAGGGGAACATATGGCTAGCCATCATCATCGTTCTACATCCATCTTCTGTTCTGGAGAAGTGGGGGAAATAATTAGAACCAGAACCTTTGCAACACTCAAATAACATGACACCCTAGAGTGAGATGTCACATCTTATTCACTTCAACACCTCAAGTTCATGTATTCTCTCACCTGGTCTTGCATCCATTCACAGAGGATAAATTTTCCATCGTATACATTCACATTATTTTGATAAAAGATCTCATATTTCTTCCCTCTCATGAACAAGAAATAGAAAAACATGTATACCAGAAAATATTAAATCCTTTGCTTCAAACCATAATAGGAACAGTATCTTTTTTTTATTAATTGAAAGACAAAAAAATTATGTTGTCTGACAGTCAGACTATCATTACCTGTAAGTAGTACTCACAAGTGGAGTTCAGTACAGGCCACACAGCATGGATAAATGGAAACAAATGGAGACAAAATTGATACCAAGTGTGATGGAGTTTCCAAGAATTCCATTAAAATTTCCATGGGGGTTCAAGCTTGGATTTTCCTGTTTTACTTTATATCATCCATCACCATGGCATTTTGAAATGATTTATCAATAATTTTTCTTAGATGAATATGACCGCAAACTCTACACTTGTTGACTACTGAAGCAACTGAACAAGATGAAAATGGCTCTTGTTTGCAAATGAATTTTCCTTTACCATAGCCATTACATTTTTTTTTTTTTTTTTTTTTTTTTTTTTTGGGGGGGGGGAAGGGGGGGGGGGGAGGATGGAGGGGATGTTCTAAAATTAATTTGTTGGTGCATTTCAGTTTGACTGAACACTGGCAACATCAGAGACACCCATTTATCCTGTGGAAGAGGGAGGGAGGGGGTGGGGTGTTGGGGAAGAGGGACTTTCTTTATTGTACCAAAAGAAAAGAAACATATAGGCGCTGTGGATATGGGAACTCATATAGGAGAGATTGATTATAAATATGTAAATCAATCATACATGTACATCTATAAGAAAGAATATAAAACTGGTATATGGGTAGAAATAACTAGACTATTTCTTAAGACCCTTATCCTGTTTCCATGGACTATTTCCCTTCATGTTGACAATGTTTCCTGATTATCTTCCTTTTTGAGGTCTTGTTTTCCTTGTAAGTACTTTCTGTAAGGTCACACTGCTTCTAAAAAGTTGTGGAATATTGCAATAAGATCAAGGCAGAAAATGAAGTAAAACACAGCTTTTTGTGCTACAGACTTTGGCATGATTAAAAATGTAGGTTAATTTGAAATTACTTGTATGTGTGACATTTTTATTCTTCTATGATTATGTTTGTCTGACTACACTACAGTAGAAACTACATACTTTGTCACAGATTTAAAAATAGATTAGAAGATTGATCCATTACCAAAAATAGGGTTTAAAGAAGTATGCTTTATTAAAAAAAAGTAATAAGTGTTAAAACTTAAAAAATGAGTAATTTTCTAAACGTTAGCTTTTTGTGGATTCAAAAGACTTAAGATTCTTTTCATTGTCTTTTATGACAAGCTACTTGATATGAATGAGTAGGCTACATCTTTCATGTTGTCCAAATTCTACTTTTAAACAATCTCTGAGTGAGTTGGGCGTACGAGCTAAGTTTCATGGAAAGATATTGAAGGCCTATGTGACATGAGTTGTGCAAGATTAAGGTGTATATAAAGCTGACCATGCTAACCTCAGTCTGTACATTGCCCTGGGATGGGAGGTTGTGGCATTTGGAAGGAAAAGCAGACGGCTTCCTCGCTGTCATCATCGATAACCTCCAATTAGATGAAAAGATATTTCACGAAGGATGCTAAGATCAGGGTAGATGGGGATGAACCTGATCGGCATGCTTAAACCATTTCCTTTCCTGTGAGAAGGGGCAAGTTAAGGACCCTAGCTGCTAGGAAAGTTTCCCACATGACACATTCTATAGTGCCGTCTATCTAGAAATTCTATTCCGAGGCCATTTTATTATTACCCTGGCTTTAGCCTAGCTGCCATATACAGCGCTCCAGCATTTCCAGGAAATAATTCCTGCCAGGTACCCATCTACATCACCTGGGTTGAGTGTGGCAAATGTAGATCAATGTCTTGCCAAAGGACATTAGTGCCGTGGCGGGACTCGGACCTTGGTCCTTGTGATCGACAGTCTGGCAGTGATGGCAGTGATGGTAATTTTGATGCTATATGTTGATGAGAATGAGAATGATGATGATGAAGATGATGACAATATTGATGGTAATGGTGATGATGGTTGATTGTGATTGACGATGATGACGATGATTATAATGGTCAAGATAATGTTGTGGACAAGATTGATTGAATTGAATTGAATTTAACTTATTTATTCATCACCATTGAAAACATTGAAACAAAAGATATATAATTGTACAATGAAAAAATGTCAATATAACATAAATATAAACATGACATGAATGACAAAATAGATGCAATTCTGATGATGAGGATGAAGGACAATCAGTTGATATTCAAAGAGACAATGCAGCAAGAATAATTATACTCTACTGAACCATGAAAACTATATTCTTATCATCTGATACAGCAGACTATCATCCCTCAAATGACTCCATTATCTCTGTCTCCAGTAGGGGGATGATACAAACACCATCTTCACAGTAACTGGTATACAGGGGGTGATGATACCAGACAAATCTACCCCCGGGATGCGATCATGTCTTTGTCTCTGTCTGATTAATTTTGAATGCTCTGACTCACTCTGGATGCATCCCCCAAGATAACATCACTGAATTATTAATGAATGGACCGCACCACCCATCTGCCGCCACTGTGCCCTATTATTGCTAATTCCAGTCATAATGGGACGAATTGCCCACCATTAAGTAATGGCTGGCATCATGCAGTCCCACTGAATTACATTTCTGAATAAATACTTCTACTGTATGTTGGCTGGGCAATATTGAATCTTTGTTGCAATTTCGGGACTTATGCAGATTAATTTAAAAATCCTACTGAAAATATTGATACTCTACAGAAATCCTAGACATAAGATTCAACTCATTATGATATTGCATTGCTGGATATCCTTGCATCATAATTTATGTTTTTTCTCTTTCCATTTTTGTTCCCCTTTTCCTTTCTGCTTTCTTTCTCCTCCTCTCTCCTCCTCTCTCATCCTCTTTATATATAAATTTTGTTTGCTTTTCTCCCCAATACCAGGAAAATTTACAACCTTATATTTCTTCAAATTTATTCTCATGATTGTTCCACACCAGACTACCGGTAGCTTATCCAATTTTTGTAATCGAGATAAAAGCTTTCCAGGGTTTGCTTCCTGTTTGATAATGTCATAAATTATCTGAATTTTTATGTTTAAAGCAGGAAAAATGTAATTCATCAAAAACTGAAATATGAGCAATATTTGCTCACTGGCTCCAACCCAAGAGGAGATTGTTTACCCATCTCTCTCTCCTACTCGTATAAAGTCGAGATAACCATTATTTCTGGCCGCAATCGGTCTCCTTTCGTTTTTTACGGCTTGTCATATTGATTAGTTGACATTAAGCGAGGCTCCCCGACACTGAGTCACTGTTTATTCATCCAGGCGTATGATATAACAGGGTACGCTGCCGAAGATGATAAAGGATGCTGATGCATGTAGTAAGCTCAATGAACCGTGGTGGATGGAGGGTGATATAGCAGCAATATATAGAGCTTGCAAAATGAGGAGTAAAAGGATTATCCAACATATGGCCTGGCGATATTTGGTATGAGCTTCATTTTGTCATAGATGTAGGGAGTTACATGTAGGTTAGGGTTGCAATTGGGTTTTAGGTTATGTTTAGTGTTATATAGGATTAATGCCTTCGTTAGGGTTAGGGTTAGCTTTTCAGGCATAAACATAGTGTTAGGTCAGGGTTGAAGTTCAGAATTTGATTGGTTTATGGAATCGTCTGCAGTGCATTAGTCGCTGAAGCATGTGTTATACAATCAATGGACGATCAATATACAAATGGTTTGTCTTTTATGGTTTTGTGTAAGCTTTATGTGCATGCCAAATTGCCAATATTACATTTTGGAAGAAGTAACACATTTCTTTGATATTTAGAAGTGATCAAATGTAATTTGATCTGATGCACTTGATACAAATATTGTTTGGTCTTTGTTTATTTGTTTGTAAATATTGGTGAATTATTGTTTCTTTACTGACGCTCTAAATCAAAATGAATGAAATTTGATTGAATCAGAATTAAAATGACCCAAAAATATCAGACAAGAAAACATGGCATACATGTAGCTGTAAAAGCACTTGTACATGTACAGTGTACATGCAAAGTATATTCCCATCTATATCAGTGCATGGTACTGGAAGTGTTGTACTATTGCCTGTTTATCCCCTTCAAAAAAGAATTCAGGATTTTAGGATTTAGAATGGCTTAAAGAACCTGTAGCTCCCTACTATCGAACAATACATTGATGGCTCAGAATTGAGGTCACCAAAAAATACACTGTCACATCCTGCATCGGGATAAATAGATAGTGGATAGGGTTGTGTTCATACAAGTGTGTTCCGTTGTGTTCACATAAGGGATTGTTGATTTCATACTATCTGAAATATGAATATCAAAATTATTTCGGCCTTCTTATTCTGTGGAATATGTTTAATTCTATTGTCCCAGATTTTGTCTTCTTCAAGTCTACCTACTATGGTAAAGGTAATTTTTTTTTGTCCATAGCTAGTTCCATGCCTTGTATTTTGCCTACCTGATACAGAGTTAAGGATATCAAAATATATTTTCACATTGAATAGAAATAATATATTTCTGTTTATATGCATCAAATTAATTAAATAATCTATATAGTCATACTTATCCAATGTACAACGATATCATAATAATATATACCAAGATATAAATAGCATGTAATATTAGGTTATCTAACTCTAAAGGAAGGATGCATGACATGTTTTGATGATATTGCAAAGGTTAAAAGGAATTAATAATGTATATATTTCTTTGTCTGAACGCAATCTGAGAATTGATATTTTATTTATAAGCCAGGTCAGAAATAGTAATTCCAAAATGAGCTTCACAAGGGCTATAACCACAGAGTCCAAAGTTTGCTTCCTTTTGGCATAAGTTCATCCACACTGCTATATCACTTAAAGCTTGTTCACATCAAAGAGTTACAACTCAAAATGTATAACGTGTCTTGTCTTTACAACGTGGTAAATTAAAAGCATATCCCCATTCTTTGCCGATCTGTAGCCAATGTTCACATTAGAAGTGTATACCCCGATTCTTAATGATGATCATCAAATGGTCATTTTTTTTTATATCTGCTGTAAAATAATTTGTTGTACAACGTTTCATTATATGACATTAAGATGAGAAAAAATGATCATAGCTTTAAAGCTCACAGAAAGCTACACAATTAAATTGACTAATGTGGATGGGGGAGGGTAATATGTTTACCATGTGGTTTGCTGTGCTCTAATAACCCATGTTGATGTCAATAAAAGATAAAGTAAAGGTTAGATTTGGAGAATTAAGTTGACACCACCAAAGGTGTCTTTGTTAATTCCTGACAGATTTTTTTTTTCCATGGCATGCAATTACATGATCAGTTTCTCTGTTTTGGAGCCAGTAAAGGGTTAACTCATATACTTTAACACAGGGTTAATGTATTTCTGGCTCTGCATGAACAGACTTGTTTTAAACTCCAGTAATAAGATATAAATATCTGATTGGCTGCACATGATTGTAAAGTAAAGAATAAAACAAATTGTGAATTGATCAATACTTCATTTAAACATCACTGTTTTCTTATCCTTTAAATTACTTTTTGAACTTAATTTTCTCTTGATAATGTCTCATCCAAATAATTTTCCTGTTGAATATGGAATAACACATATTTGTTTTTAATTAATTTTTTAAAAGCATTTGTGTAATTACAGTAGCAATAGAAGAACTGAACCTCCTATAGTGTCAAATGTTTGGCATCGGCAACAAGCTTGAAGCAATGTCAAACAGACGGAACAGCAGGCTATCATTCTTGCAATTGACATTTTGCACTTCAAAAGATCCATACAAATAAACGCATATTTGGCATTATATGGCAGATTGTGCTATTGTCCAAGTTTAATGACAGGTGCTATTATTCGACCTCTTTGTATTTGATATGCAGTCATAGAGTGCATTGGTTTTCATTTTTATGAATGATGACAAATGCAAAACACAGTAGCTATGTTTACATGGGATCATCATAGTTTTAAGCTTTGAGACTGCCAAACCTCAATGTTTTTACTATTATAAATCCAATCACAAAAAGGGTTCACATGAGAGTCCAAACCAATGAGTATTCAAGTTTTAAACTATACAAGCCAGGCAAATAGTTGTTGTAAGCACAAGCTGGCGTAACCTCAAAGCTAAATGCGTTCCCCTGGCACTTACTTGAATGAGGACTTTCGCTGCTTGTATCACGCTTACCATAAGGTCTCTCATGGTGTATTACTTCAAGTAAACATGAAGTTCATCACCCCAAGTGCATCTGCATGGTATGTAACTACACTGTGCAAGATATCATCAAAGTTTAAAACCACAACCTTAAACCGTAAAGACCAGTTATGGTCATGCGATTGCATTGTGAAAGAAACGTTGTGGATTCGATCAGAAAAGGTTGATCCTCTAGCATCTAGCATCTGCAAGGTTCTGGAATCATCAAAATGATAAGAAATTTGGCTCATTCTTTGTAAAGTTACAAGCACTATACACAGAAAGATGTACATGTATATGGGACTACCCTATATCTCTCACAGTCCATGAGAGAAACAAATTTACCAAATATATGAATTAGTAGGCGGTTTCCCGGCAAATTTTGTATCATCATGTAGTAGTCAAAACATATTCTTTCACATGATTGGTAATGAGAGCTTCCATTTCATTTTTTGAAATTGGGGCGTTTCCAATACTGGTCTTTACCTTTAACTTTAAGTTTACAGACTCTTGTGCAAACCTAACTAGTGTTGTATTGTAACCTGACAATACCATTCTTGAAATGTAAACTATGCATTGAAATATCAGAAATATTATACATATCCCTCCCTTTTTGAAATGTTGAAATTGGATAGTTATATTTTGAATGGATTGCAATTCTATTTCTCTCTACTGTTGGAGAAATATTGTAAGATTTGTTCCCTAACTGAAAAAACTGAGGTAATCATTTCGCTCACCTCAGCAAGTCCTTTCTGATAGCATAAGCATCAGAGAGTATATAAATATACGAAGCTGTGAGAAAGAATAGTGGAAATTATTTATCTGAGGAGGGACTAGCAAAGTACTATTTTCAAAAAATGGTAACTATTGCAGTCCCTCCGAAGATATATAATTTCCACTATTCTTACAAACTAAATGCTTGGTATATTTGTTTTATATCACTTCGTTACGATCCGAACGTTTGATTAGTGATTGGCTGGCAATATGGTTTTTAACTTTATATGTTACCCACATTGGGTATTGGAGAAGTTTATAATCAGTTTGAATTTGTCAATTTATCCTGCGTACAGTTATATTAACGCGCATTTAATGAGACACGGTAATTGCGCATTATTTTTGACTGAACATGATGTGACGTCACAATGCTTTTCTACCTGAAAATCTCATAGAGCATGCGCAGTTCTGCCCATGAAAAAATAGTGGAAAATATTCGGAGCTCTGGCAGAGATTTGTTTCAAATAGTGAAATTATATTTTATGACGTGACCACCAATTGACCAATCATGTATTTAGAAAACTCATGAATATTCACAGAAGGGATATAAATAAAAATATATACAAATGCCCAGAACATACACTCATGATACATTGAAACACCTGTATGAAACAGTAGAATTTTTTTTTCTTCTAGAAGTGTTATGTACTTTTATATGTAATCCCAAAGTTTCTCTACCTCAATCGAGCCCTATACTGCAGTCACTGACCCAAGCTCCTGCTATTAGCATTCAAAACCAAACAAGGACGGAAGAAAATATTAAATATTAATAACAAACCACAAAAGTAAACTATTAGGCATGCGTAATAGGATTGGCATACTATATTATGGATTTAGTGAACTTATTATGAAGTCAAAGTGCTATTGACTTTTTTGGTTTCTCATAATCTTGAACAAAAAATCTTCAAGCTCACACACGCACCTCGAACTTTGATCTGGTCCGGGAAGGGTTCTTGCACGTACCTTTCTTAATTTTGAATTTCAAATTGGACATTATTTTGTGGGAAATAGGCTTACAACTGAATAACTGCAGAATTAATACTGAGTGAGTAGTATATCAAATATTTTGATTCATTGTATTTTTGTATATATTGACTATGATATTTGTGTATCATGTTGTGAATTGCAAGTCAATCCGAAATTGCATGTAGAATCAGCTCATTAAATGATGACTTTAGACAAATTTACAGAGGTGATTTAACTTCCATTAGTGTAAGTGTAAGTAATGTACTTATATTAATGTAATGTGTTGTAATATTTATAAATTATAAGAATTCAAAGGGATGTTGTGGTCTTTCTGGTGCATAGTGTAAAACAAAAGAACATTATTTTGTTTTTGTTTTGTTTTGTGTATGAAAAAATGCCATACATGTATGAAAACCATTTTGGTTAGATTCTTCCACTCTTTTCCTCTGCAATTTGAAATAAATGAATGTACAATTCAACCACTTGAGGACACTTAAGGGCCACATGACCATGCATTGCAAGAGAAAGTCCTATTAACACCAGCTGTACACATAATCTTCATACAGTATGGTGTATTGCCTTGGATATTCCAGGGCATCCCTTTTGTACCTCTCCTCTCCATTTTCTGGAGGCTATTTTTGGAGCTGCATTTGACTTGCTAAAATTTGAGTGGCTCAGGAGAATTTGGCTGAGTTGCCCTGGGCATTTTGGTAAGGTTAGTTGCATTTTCAAGTTCATTGCATAAAGATGCATCGGAACTGAAATTTTGGGTCTCACCGCCATCCTAGAATTGGATAGTTCTGAGGGGAATGAGATAATTTGGTACTGGTAGTCAACGGATAAACCATTTGGGGAAGGTTAGGTGTTGAATTCTAGAAGTATAGGCCCCTAATATGGAAATTTATATTGATCTTGAGTTCCTATGGGTTTGGTATTAAATTTAACCCATGTGTTTAAGGGAGCAGCAGATGATTTGACTAAGGTCATGGGCACTTGGAGATTTAAAAAAGTGTAAAGTCGGCCATCTTCCTACCTGATCTTACTGTACTTAAATCTTGAGGTGAGTATTCAATCAGTTTCTTAGCGCGTAGTGGATGTTGTAGATGCATATAACTGAGGTTGGCCATGGTATTTTTGTGACCATGGTTTTTCCATCCCCATGGAATATGTAATGAATACATTTAATATGATTCAGTATCACTAGTTTTACATCATATGGTGAAAACAGGGAAAAGTTTTATCTGTGTCATGGAAGAAACTTTTTGAAGAGTGTGCTATTAATTAAATTAAATCATAGACTGATAACCCCCCCCCCCCCCCAACAGGTCTTCTGGCCCCTTTTTACAAACAATCATCGGATTAAGAAAAAAAACTTCAGAATGCAAATGCAGATCTGAGATTGATTCAAAACCAATGTCCCAAAGGAGAGCTCAGCTCATTGTGAATGGAAACCAAGATATACTCTGCCTTCATTAAAGGTATTACAAAGTTTTGGTATGGGGTCATGAATTTGGTTCAAATGAACATATTGGAAGCATAATGTGATCCTACAATATTCAGTCATCGTTGTCGCGGTTGAAATCGAGTCTTAAGTTATGTAATTATAAATAATTAACTCGTTATGCTGTATAGCTCCCTCTCAAGGTCAAGATATTAATTATGCTAAAAAACAATGTTTCTTGACAAAAATCGACCGAGTAGCTATTCCCGTTTGAAAATTATATATCACAACTACATATTCAGAGATTTTCATTGTCGCAGTTACTATTGTACGGCCGTAGGCGCTATTTGAAATTCATTAAAATTTACCGGGAGCACCGGTAAATTTTTATATTCCATTTTTCTCTATGGCACAAGTGTTTAAGGGGCTACATTTTTTAGTGCTTATAAAACATCCACAGGGGCATCCGAATGTATCAAAATTGTAAAGAATCACTATCCACCCGATTTTCAGAAGTTCCCAAAACTTTGTATTACCTTTAACTCCCATGGAATGCTTCATGTCCCCATTCATCCGTCATCTGGAAGAATACTTATGTCAAGGGTAATTTATGAGGTTTATTGAATGGTCAAGTTTATTAGCAAAGGCCCTGGGTTTCCTAAGCACTTAATTTTGTATGCCATGATTTAATGAGGCGTTCATTCATTAACTGAGCAGTTCACTGATAGTGGTGCATTACCTCACTGACCATGCATCCAGGTCAGGGTTCATAATCATAATTAGTATTGTTTATCATCATCTTTGCCTTTATCAACCTTGTAATTCGTCAGGATCACTGTCCTAATCGTCATCATCGTCATAATCATCTTCATAATCATCATTTATATCATCACCATCATCTTCATCATCATCATCATCATCAACATCATAAACTCAACTCACTTGATCCAGGATTATTCAGTCTTTAGACTGTTGTTCCTATCCATGGCTTCCTTTGGTTGGGGTTGTCATCATATTTATCTGGGGCATCTTTCCACCATTTCTCAAGCCCAGATTTGAAACGATTCATAGTGGTACTCTCCACAACATCGCCTGGAAGACCATTCCACACATTGATTACTCTCTGGCTGAATGAGTTTGTCCTTAATGTCTTCCGGCATCATCATTATCATCATTATCCTCATCCTCTATCTGCTTCCTCCTCCTCTTCCTCCTCATCGTCATTCTCCTTCTTCACTTCTTCATCATCCCTCTACTCCTCCTCTTCCCCCTCCTCAGCATTGTCTCCAACTCCATGATCATCATCACTTTCATAATTATCATCAAAATCCTAATACCATTATCATCTTTGGAATCATAATCTATTTTGTCTCATTCTTCCTTCTAGTTCTACTGTTTCATTATCTTCATTCACTATCATTACAATCTTTATTTTACCCTCTTTGATGCTCTCCTACAGCAGTGTGATTTGTCTCCAAACTCAAATCATCAGAGACATATGTCAATCCTCCTCATTTGAAACAGAACCCAAACCAAAATTTGTCCTGATAAGGTCACAATTAGGAGCCCGATTTCCTAATTACCCTGTTTAGCAAGATCATCAATGTCTAGCCGCCCTATCAAAGTATTAGTCTGCAAGTTCAGACTATCGATAAGAAAGATTAACCCTGTGTTTGCCAAGTGTGGGGGTTGGCACAAACAATGGGAAACAATGAACAGTAACATTGGCTGAATGAAATACGAGTGCATTATCTGATGACCTATTTCTGGTATTATTCATAACCTATAAACTACTGTTAGATCACTATGACTACTCAGGAAAACTCAAAAATTATTAAACTGTTTATGTTGGAACTGTCCTTTTTTATTCATGATGTGGCAACAACAAAAAGCAGTTAAACTTCTAAATTTGTTCTGTAATACATCTCTTTATAGTGAGTAGTGTCCAGCTTAAATATCTATTAATATTCATAAATACTTGTCATTACTATAGCTCTAGTATTGAATTGTCTTTCAAAAAGATTTCCTTTACCAATTACATTGTGTTTCTTTTGGTAGACTAAGACCGGGTGCTTGTAAAAAAAAGTTTTCCCTAAGGATCTTGAGGGTTCATAGCAGGGGACTAATGAATAATTTCCTCTCATTTCTTATATCCAGAGCTAGAGCAGGTATGCGTTCACATTGTCTTATAATCCTTGATATCAGAAATTAATTTTTCTCTTTGTGAAAGAGAAAAATAAGTAAGGTAATGATATTGGCAAATATGGCTCTAATTTGTTTTCTCAACAGTGATGCATGTAAGTCCTTGCAAACAATACTGCTGGTTTATTATACAGGGGTAATAACAAATAGTTTTACTACTGACTACAAAAGTGACATATTTTCAGAAAATATGAATTAAAGAAATATTAAAGAAATATTAAAGAAATATTAAAGAAATATTAAAGAAATACTATAATAGATACTGTATTGAACAGATGCTGAAGATAAAATCATAGCTACTTTGAAAATACACGGAATGCTGTTTATATAAGACCAGAAATATAATATATTGATTGGATAACTGAAGTCATCACACCCTCCTATACAAGCTGAAGGACCATCTCTTTCACGATTTCTTGAGCGTTTTAGCTGAATGGAAACGGGACAGTGACCCTGTAATCAACGGGTTAATTGCATTTTGATGGGTTTTATTGATGGGTAGAACAGGACTGGACAATCTGTGAGGCTAACAATTATCTATTGTGGAGGTGTTCGTTTGTATTAGGGTATTAGGCTATTGATGGGTGCAGCGCTTTAGGTAGGGTGGGGTGGGGTGGTGAGTAGATAGGGTACCCCACCCTCGATGTGGCCTTGTATTTATCTATTATTAGTAGACCACAAGATGTGAGACATTATCTTGCTCATAAGTGGCTTCTCCCTTGTGAATGATAAGGAAAGATTATTTCAGACAAACTTATTAATCTAAAGTCCACAGGGTATTTTTGATGTAACATTAAAAACAAGCATACATATATTGCTTTAATATATTATATATTCCTGTATGTAACATGCAATGACATTTGTTTGTATACATTTATGATAGTTCTGTTTATATTTTATGATAACTGCATCAATCTCAACTACTGTAGGTCTAGTATGTCCCATGTGTTGAAGATGTCCACTGGCATATATGTTACCCCCTCCCCAACAGTCACTGTGTAGTACTTATTCATTTTCCTGCAACTCTTTCAGGAAAAAAAGATATACCAGAAAATATGTTTTTCATTTTTCAATTTTCATGGTGTCCGTACTGTAAGAGACTGTACATAACAGGTCCTTGATCCTATTGAGAGTTTCCAAAGGTCAGTAGAAAATTTGACACATTTTTGAGAGGACTCAGAAATGTTTGATCTTCGGCTTAAAACACCTCTTCAGAGTCTAGTTTTGAAGGCAGTGTTGCATTTGCCCGTTGAATAAACAGACATCTTGGAAATAAAGAGGTTTACAATTGCTTGGCAAATTTGCAGTCGGGTGTGCAATCTGAACATGAGATACATTCTGGCATGTTTATCCTCTTCTAGGTAAGAGAATTTCTGTCTCCCCTTAAGCTTTTTTTCTTCTGTTTCTTGGAGCCCTTTGTTTCGAAAGATTTTTTTTTTTTTTACTACCAATGTTGCAATTGCATTTGCATTTCTTGGTATGAGAGTGGCTGGTATATGAGACTACATAGTATCTGAGAAACAAGTAGATAGTGTGTGGAGTTCAGTTGAGAGGAAAATTAAGAGAGAAATGAAAAGAGTAAGAGAGAGAGAAAAAAAGAAAGAAAGATCAAGCAAAAGAGGGAGAGGGAAAGAGAGAGAAGGAGGGGGAAAAAAGGGGTGGGGGATTGGAGAAGAAGAGAGGGAGAGGAGAGAAAGAGAAGTTAGAGAATGACGTACTGGTACTGGAAAAAAAATCCAGCTTCTGTGGTAATGTAGTTCTCATATTTCTTTAATTTTAAATTGATGGATTTCACAAATGACTTTAATTGAACTCTAAATGATTTTTCACCTAACTTTGTTAAGTTTTCCTAATTCCTACATAGCTAAGAGATAACAAAATAATTGACACCAATGTTTCCTTTGCCTTCCTTTTCTCTTTTCTATTTATCGTCACATTTTTTAGTTAGCAGATTAAATCCTCAACCAGTTTCAACCAATTTTGTACCCTGTCCTTAAACGTTCAAAGGTAGAATCTTCTTGGATGTTTGGTTTGGATCATAAGTCGATATGACATGTCATTCTCCTATTTCTTGATATGAACACCCTCAGCCCATAACTCAAATGTCAGAAATAACGAAGGCCTATCATATGCCCCCTCGCTAGAACAAGATGGAGAAAACGGTGAACTGGTGCATGAACTGCTCCAGTAAGTGGAGCCATCTTGAATATCAGATGCTGAAAGTAACCACTATACAGGCACATGTACACCTATACAACTAAGTAGTAGCCAGTGTTACTAAGTTCATTAAACATCTTGCATGCTTTGCAGTGAAGCTTACATTGTAGTAGAATCAAGTTGATAGATTAAATCAAGACTTCAAAATATTTTTCCTTTTTTCATTATGTGCTATCTGTACTTGGAAGAGCTTGCAAATGGTATTTTGTGTTTCAGTGATCTGCAGAGAAACTTTTACTTTGTTTTGTGTTTTTGAACATTGCTGTGCTATATGGTCTTTAATGTGCTACCTGAGATGTTAATGAGGTCAAAGGTCATGTAGGAATAAAAGGAACAACCAGCTTCATCGGATCACATACTATTTTGTTTTTTTCGAGTGGAAGAGAAAGTGGAACATTTTTGATGAAATCAAAATGCAGCTTCCCTTGATGAAAAGCTTCTAATTTTGTGTCTTCAGACTATTGACTTTGATCTTGCTTTCTCATCATATTTAATTGCAATGGACACTTTCAAGTGTTATCATGATTAATTATGGCATTTATGTTGGACAAGTACTCGTCAATTAAAGAACGATGTAGCAAAGCACCATATAAACTCGTCAGTGCGTGGGACCTTCTCTTTATCTTCGATATACCCTTCAGAAGTGTCCACCTTCTATTTTTGAGAGAATTCTTCATTAATGTTTCCCCGTTTATCAAGATTGAACTTTTCATAGTGACATTAAGTCTTCCTGACTCGTCAATAGAGGAGAAAATAAAAGAGATTCACAAACTATACTAGTAGCCTTCCCTTGTAAGGCCTCAGGAAGGGGCTGTTTTCCTCCCCTAAGACCGCCCGCCCAACCAGATCGACTATTGAAAAAAATAATAATACCAAAATGAAGCTCTATTTAGACATTAATAAGGCTTTGGGAGAATACCTGGTGGATGAAGAGAAAGACAGTCATACTCCACAAGCCCATGAGACTATGACCATGGCAAAAGGGAAGTCAGTGATTTTCTGGTAATTTTCTGGATCGGGATCGCAACAGACAGCGGTGGTCAAGTGATATTTCCATAATGATCGTAATGGATGCTCGGTCACGCAGAATTACAGCTGAACTTATTTACTTACTTGTCTTGAGCTCGGGGAGAGGATGATTTTGTGAAGTGTTGCGTTGGTGATGGATGAAACGTGCAGCTACTTACAGTGGAGATGATGGATGCAATTTGGTTGCCATGGTTACTGGGCGTGCATCTATAGTTGTTCTCCTTGGAAACATGGATTTGTCATTGTTGTCATCGTCTAGGCGAGAGAAAAAGAATTGACGTTTAGCATCTGTTCTTGAATTAGAATTCGTCATCATTATTTCCTTCTTTAAGGGAAAATTGAGATGTTAGGATTGATTAGAGGCTCATCAATTGCGTAACAACTTCACAGATGAGTTCTGGATGTGTGCAATATAGAGCTCTGTTTCAAACTTATCAAACTGGATGAAAGTTGATGTTAAATTGGTTTAGCATACATCATGAACAGATAAATTTGCATTCGATTTATTGGAGAATCTTTAATTAAGAATTTATTTTTCACGCACATATCAAAACGATTATGATTTGTGCAATTGGAACTTCAATCAGTAAAAGCTGCTATACTGGTTATACAATGAAATCAGTAGATTTCTTGACCTGTTAATGAATAATCATGATGCGGACTTTATAATCTGGAGTCAGGAATGATTTATTTGTTCCTTATGGGAGAGAGAGAGAAGGATGGACATCAACAATATCAGAAGATAAATCTGCAGTCACGAGACAGACTCTGAATGTCAAGCAGTTTGAGAGGAGTCATGCAGCGAGTCTTTTTTCATAATTGTCTAGAGGATTCTACTCCCATCATCCAGTGGCTCAGATTCGCATCCACCGTCACGACTAGGTTTTACTTTATCGTATGCAGATTGGTTTCATGAATCATCTCGAGCAATCAAGGGTTGCTTAGTATTGTCAGAGGAGCACTGACCATGGTCCCATATATTGCTAATGACGCTGGAGCATTTTCCAAAGTGCTAGTTATATGAACATCTCTGAAATGGCAGGGATGTGTGGTTCCTGACTCACTGTATCTACTTTCTTTGTGATGAAATGAAAGTCACAATTGTTTTATGATGGTGCTTGATTTTTAATAATGGTAGAATAATACCTAGAATAAAGTAATGGATGACTAAACCTTTATGAGACTTGCAGACCCTTTTTCTTTTAATCATCTTTCCATTTTAATCTAAAGTAAGGAGCAAGTCTTGGGATGATTCATAAGGTATAATATAATGTAACTCTTCCAAACATAACCAGGAATAGACTTAAACCACAAAACATTGACTCAAATCTCCAGTACAACCTGCATATGACTTCAAACTCATGTGATGACAGTGCAATAGAAACAAGATATTCAGCCCCAAACCGTAAAGATGGGGGATAAAAAGGAAAGACATTCATGTGCTGTATGTAGAAGGTAATCTTGAACAATCTGACACCAGATAGTCTCACGTATGACGTTTGACGACACAGAAGCGGTGAAAAGATCTTCGAGGTGATACGGTGTGAACGACTTTACTCCCACAATTAGTCCCTTGGATGACGTTCATACTCTGCGCAGTACGGAACCGAAACAAGATGTGATCAAAATTCTAAACTTAGTTCCAGGGGAAATTGTTGAGGAATACATTTTTGAGGATATTCAATTTGGGAACTGCAGATTTTCTTTCATCTATATTGAGTAGACAATGAAATGAAAGAAAATATTGTGTTTAGAGCTACCTCTGTGATATTATGAGAAACATTTGGGTATTATAAGTTCATTTGAGATTAAGCACATGCAAGATGCTAAATGAATAAACTTTGATCATGACTCATAAAAGTTGCTATTCGTGGATCATTTGGTAATCAAATTAAAGGATTCATTAATGAAATAGATTAATAGTCTGGGTAATGATAGACTTATCACTCTAGAAACATAATGGTATTAATCCTGAATGTGAGTTTGAATTATGAAAAAAGTATGCTTGCAGAAATGCAACATTTACATTTGAGATATCAGCTAGATATAGAAGGTTAAACAGCTCTTCATTCTCCAACATTTTTCAGCATTTGAATTACAAAAAAAAAAGGGAAAAAAAAGATATACCTTTACGGGGACTATACTTGTCCTTGCTTTGATATGTTAATCACATGGAGTGTGACTCCTCTGTCGGTGTAGATGGAATTAGAAATTCCAAAAGATTTTAGGATCTTCTGACGATTACTTGGACAATTGGACAAAGACAGGATATTACTTTACCCTTCAGAATACTTATGAGTTTCCAGAGGGCTTAATTTACTTTTAATCCTTGATTTCTGACCGAGGATGAATATATTCATTTGTAAGTACACAGAAAGGCGTGAAAACAACATTTTTTAAATGAAGTTTAGAGTATATGATTGCTGGATTACTTTCTCAGTTTTTGAGGATCTTTTGGTGATTTTTGACAAGCCATTTCTTTCACCAAGGAGAGTGATTCTTAATTTTGTTTGGAATGCTGAAATATCCACAAGTCTGGATTCATTCAACAAGATTTACTTTTCACCATTTTAACTGTGATGGACTGGGATATCGACTTCATGCGATGCCACAAAGTGACTTGTTTAGTTAGTAAGGATTCAACACTATTGAAATATTGTATGGATTAACAATGGAATACATAGCGACAGATATGGACAAAAGACTATATTGACATTATATGGTGTGAACAGTAGAATCATCTGCATCTTTGAACCAGATTTTCCAACCTTTTGTCAAGAGGAATTGATTCCTTTTTCAGCAACCATGCTTCCTTTTGTAACTGCCGGTATCTTTATGGCGTATGCCCTTTTTCTTGGTGTGTGGCTATGGCTGTGCATACTCATGCGCCAGCTGTGGGGCACAGAGTCAGGTAGGTATAATTATGAGAAAAAAAATGATTTCGTAACTTATACAGATTTGAAAGGCAATCATATTGATTTGCTCATAATTTATACTTTTTATTTTACAAGAACTTAGCAGAAGCTGTGTTCACAGGGGACCAACATAGATTAAAACGTGAAGGTTTCGTAACCTAGTTTACTTGCACGGCATAAAACTTATAGTCATGGTGAGGGCCCCCTGATGCTCGTAGCTTTCATGCTAACCATATAAGATCAATTTTATATAAACTTCAAGTACAGTGAACTTTATAACCACGAGTGTGTCCAGGGCCATAGCTAGAAGATAACTTTAAAGATTAAAACCATTCCTAAAGTTAAGTTTAGGGATTCTTGTGTGAACCTAACTAGAGAGATATAAATGATATTGACTTTGCAAGGTATTGATACAAATCAATTGTAATACCATGGTAGATTTTCCATTGACTTGCATGTGTAGCTTTCTAATCAGATTTTACTCTGTGTGTGTAGAAACATTTAAGCCATGATAAGATCTTATTCTGACACACAACAGCATAGTGTACATAAACCCTTTAGAATTATATTCATAACATAAAATTATAAATATCTCTAAACGATTATATCAATATTGTGTGGACATTAACCCAAGGCGCTGCTTATTGAATTATGAAAAATATTAGAATAGCTTTTCAAATAATTGGGGCATGATTTCTACCCGGCAATCCTTCTAAATATTGCAAGTGTTCAAGAGGGTTGTTATTCTTTTTTATGTTAGCCGCCCTGTAGACCGTATCGTAAATTTCCGGACCAAAATAAAGATGGCCAGTGGCTATGTTGTTGCCGTAACTCCTGCTCCATCGAGAGGGGAACGTCCGCTACTTGATACCATTTATCACGAGATGGTTCCCCTCTCTGTGTTGACTCGGCGCCTTCCGGCTTCCAGGGTGACATTTGTATAGGCTAATGTTTCTCGGTGTTAGTCAGAAAGAGAATGTTCTAGCTAATCGAAGAGAAGTTAGAGAGTGTTTGAGGGTTTCATTCGATGAACACCTAACTTCCTGTATTATTGATTTTCAAATAATGCACTTTTGGGATGAAAAGTCTTTTTTTAATCCTGATATTTTTTTGAAATTTCTTAGAAAAATGAATCAATTGCTCAAAATTTACTATTAGGTTAATTAGGCTAGTGAGACAGTACTATCAGCAGTTAAATATATTAAGAATTTAAATATTTCCTCCGTAGTCAAAATAAAATAGTCTAAAACCAGTCGAAAAATAGGGAAAACAGCATAGAAATATTGTATTCATCTCTGAATATATTTCACATCTATCCATTGTTTAAATCCTCTAAAAAATTAATTTTCCTATTTTTAATTTTTTTTCTAGAAGAAAATAGAAGAAAAACAGAACAGTTATCTAGGAAACACCATAACAAATATATTAAACTGGCCAAAAATATATTTCATGCATGTTAACAATGATCAAGGCTTGTATTATTGTATCTCACAGTCAATACCTATTAGCGATTGTTGTATATAATTCATATGAAAGGGGTTAATGACTGACAATAGTTAATCAGTGATAATCACAATGTGAGGGAGAATGCTTTATGTCATTGTGCAAGGTAAAGTTGACATAGCAGCCCCGCCCAAGCTGGCTTAGGTAGGAGATTCATGAGCTTTTGATAACTTTATATTTAGAAATACTAATGAGGATATGAAGTATGAAGTGTCAATATATTTGACAATGTGAATTATGTTGCCACAGTAACACAATCCCACTAAGCAAATACTAGACTACCAGGGGTGGTTCCAGAAATATGTAAGGGGGTGGGGTGAGGAAGGGGGCTTCTGGGAAGAAGTTTCAAGAAGGTAAACTTGGTTATCTTTGCTTATAACTATCAGTTGATTGAGTCTACTACAAATATGATAGTGGTCTGTGTTTATCCTTTGCTATCTTTGGTTTCTATTCTTAGATTGGGATACCGTTTTTTCATCTTCATATACATACTGTTATTCCATATGTAGAAAGTTGATTATTTTTTCATTTGTACCATAGTTTCTTTTGTAAAATTGATGTGAGGTACCGTAAGTTTGCAGAGATGTATTTTTTCCTGTTAAGGGTTTTTACTGCAGTCGTATTAGGTTATGTAGTTAAAAAAAGGGTATTTCACCAGTCATTGAGGCAATGACCGAGCAATCTTTAGGGCATAACATCATTTTTTATGACACTCACTGGACTTGTAAGGATACCCTAATAAATTTTATCAAATTTCCTGAATTGTGGTGGATCAGAAACTATATTTTTGCTATTTTTCCCTTTTCATTTTATTATTGAGAACACATTTTAAGGTAGAAACATGATTTGAAATAATAATGAATGCCATGCACTACTAGTAGTTCATTGCTAAATATAAAATAATAATGTACCTCAAACCTTATGTTTCTTTAAATTTACATAAGCTCTATTTCCTATTTGTTTTGGGATAGAATAGTCCATTATCAAAAAAACATATTATTCAATTTCACAACTTCAGAAAGTGAAATTTTTAATTGATTATCCATGTTTAAAAGAAAAATCTCTGAGCATGTGATTTAAAGTTTAAGGCAACTGGGAAAATATGATAATCATTTTACCTTTAATGAGATGATCAGCGTGTAGATTACATGTTTTGATGCTTATTTTCATCCAAACTTCCTCTTTTAATTTCCCGGTGCTCGTAAAGATTTCCCTCTCTACATCTGTTTACCTGAAAGTGCTGAAGTTCAAAAAGGTATCATTATGCATAACTTTTGACACCAAGCCAATTTCGATGGGAAATCAGTAAAAGATATGTTGAAAGTGACATTGAATATACTATTTTTAATTTTTTTTTTTCTTCCTGAAGTTCAATACACTCACTTTTACTTACACTGTACTTCTGAGAATGAGGTTTTGCAAGTAAACTTTGACATATTATGTTTTCATATTTTGTGGTGAACCGTCAAAATGTTACACTTTCAAAACAAAGAAATAATAACAACAACAAGAAACAAAAACAAAACAAACTAAAAACCAAAGTGCATGGTTATTGTGAATAACAAAAGTTCAAACTGTGCACTTTTGTTCAGATAATAGTAGACCTATACAAACTATTGTTGCATGTGTTGCCTATCTAAAAACTATTTTATGTACAGATAGTGACAATCTGAAGGTTAAATTAAAACTAATCGATATAGATTAGCAAATGTTTGGGATCTTTTTCATCAGGCCTGTAACTATTAGATCCCATTAAATGTTCACCATATTAAAACAATCAAATGACAACTCAACTCAACTCAACTTATAAAAATAATATACATGTAGCATGACAAAAATATATATAATGATTTTGTCACTTGTGTAGCTATCTGTATTGGTGGTATTGTTTATTTCCTTTCATTGGTATCTTTAGAATGAACTCTTTAATACACCCATAGTCCTTAATTGTGTATGTGAATACATACATACATGTACATTCCATTGGAGACTTTGAAACATGATAATTACTTGCTAATGATGTGATAAATGTACTATAATATGATAGAGTAGCATTTTTACAATAATTTAATTTTCCTTTTTTTTTTCTTCTTCCTGTATAGATCTTGAGGTCCCAGACCCCTCTGAACTGAAGTGGCAAACAACGCCCCTGTCACATGGTCCGCTGCCAGGAGAGGGCATCCCACATTCTGACAAGATTTATCAGGAGCATAGACCACAGAGGTATATATATATATATATTTTATATATATTTATATATCATTTGTTGAGGGTGATAACTAACTATGTGTTACAGTCTTTGATTTAATGCCAGGCCTGATAATTACCTGATTTAAATCGGCTTCCCAATTTTTTTCTTCTTCTCTATTAAAAAAAAAAAAAAATTCTTCTTTTTTCTTCCTGATTTTTCCTATATTTTCCCGATTTTTTCCTTATTTTCTTACTCAGAACGGGGGAATGTTGTTAGATGCCATTCCCCCCCCCCCCCGAATCCTCTTTTCTTTTTTTTTTTTTACTTAATAGGGGTGTGGTTGAGGATTTTTTTTTTTTTAGTGCTCACTAACACCCCTGTAATGCCCTTCTGGCTCCAAACAAACGGATTGTGATGTCAGACTATAGTCGCATGCAAAGCTGTTCCCAATTTGATGCCGATTTGGTATTTCCTTTGACTGGAAGGCCTGCATGCATACCTCATGATATAAATTTACTATTCATGTGACCATTATGATTGATTGCAAATACTCTCCTTGTTTAAGTTGTCATATCTAGCAATAATGCAATTTTAATCAAAAATTGATCATAGTTGATTAATACAACGTACAGGTACTAAAAACTGGAATAGGGTCACCCTGCTATAACTTTAAGCTATACCTTTACAATACCTTATAATCTAAATTTGGCTATCTGTATCTGATCATCAGCAATTATTAATTTTAATTTTGAAATTCATCCCCAAATTGGATGGCAGTCGGATCATACAATGTGCATTAATTAGGCTTGAGTGACTAGCTAGAATAGGCATACATCGATCCTGCCAATAGCAATTAGCATAAGCTACCTCCGCAGTACCTTGCAATTTAAATTTGACTATTTTTATCTGATCATCAGGAATATCAATATTCAATTCTTAAATTTTCATATGTAATCATATTGCAATTTGATGTGTGACTGGCTTCAGAGTAGAACGATTATAAATGGGCTTTAGATAGTGAGCGAAATGTTGAGGCACAAAAAGACAAAAAGATGCCTCAGGGACACAAAATACATAATTGTTGAAAATCATAATTACGTCAATCAGAAACAAAACCACATCCTTAAGACATGGAGCTGGTGACTACATATACTTTCTCATTTAGGCTTTATGTTAGCTAAATTGGCATTAAGATACATGCATATTAAAAAAAACCCATTTAATTCTTAAACACATCCCCAACTATCATGCTTTTTGCTTCCAGAGGTGTCTTTTCATACGCCGCTACGTTTCGCTATCAAAGCTGCCTGATATACTACAGCGTATATGAGAATCCCTGTAACGATGGGATAGATAATAATCCCAAAATGTTGTATAAATTCAAATCATTTTGCTCTGTTGTTGTTGTTGTTTAATTTAGGCAAGTCAATCCGTATATGACCATTAGAATACTATATTTAAAAAAATTGTTTTGAATTCATTGTACGTTAGCCTTAAGCCGCTTTCCGGAATAGGCGCATATATCCACCCCGCTAGAACCCCTAAGCTTCTTTAGCCTTGGGTATCAGGTGGGTCTCACCCTGGTTTAACACATTAACATTGATCACTTTCACACCCACTGTTTATAAATAATGTCAGTCATGATCTCCCAGGATTTAAGAAGGGTAATGATATGAAGGGAAATGACAATTGCTATCTGACCTTTGAAATGCATGATTGGATTCGTACATTGTGTATATACTATCGCTCACGTTAAAAAGTTATTCCATATTTAGACATATATATCTTTTGTTGTTGCTATTTTCTCTATATGTTTATTGTATTTCCTAGAAAACTAGACAACTTTTCTTCTAAAAATTTTCATGCTAAGGATTTGGAACAAAATATAGATAAACAATTATATATTTTAAAAAAATTCAGAGTTGAAAACAGAAGAAAACAATTATGTTCTGTATTTTACTATTTTTGACTACGGTAGACAAGTGTTAGACTATTTTAGTACATTTTGTTCCGAACTGCATTGACTGCTAGCAGAACATGTATCTGCTTAGCATGGAGAGCAGAAACATGAAGACACTGCATCATGTTCTTGGGAGTCAGTGTCACCAAGTTTCTCAAATTTGCAGTCAGCCATCCATCTTTTCGAGACATTATTTATGAGCTCATGCATATTACAGAGTTCTGATTTGTAGATGTCAGTGTATCACACGGTTTACTTTATATCCAGCGGTGTGACACACTGTATTCAAATTTCATGTATCCACACTTCAAAAATTTAGGATTTTCTTAATTTTGTCAGTAATTTAGAATTGATGATGGGTTTATACCCTTGTATGCAAATAAATTGGAAATATCTGTAGACTTTTCTTGAAAATTTTCATTTAACTTTTTGGCAAATATGGTCCAATATCCCCCATTTAAAATGGTATGGCAATAATCCTGTATAGTTTAATACATGTTTGCTGTAATAGTTTCATAATTAATACTTAGTCTATTTATAGAGGATTCAGGGTTGTGGTTAATGCACCAAGTCGTAATACTTTGCGCTGCTGAAAGAGTTGGATACATTATATATATATGACAGTTTGCTTTGTAATCCTTTTCAATTAAAGGTACTATGTCCCTTTTGCAGCCAACCTCAAATTCTGTAGAAATTTGCAGGAATTATGAATATGTCATGTATGTCCTATCTGTGAAATTTAAACGTTAGCAGTGTCCTCATATTCAAATTATGCAAGGAAACCCGTTTACTTGCTAGACTTCACTGTCAGACACTATTGAGTGACTGACTGGCTTTTTTCTTCTTTGGTAATAACATACATGAAAAGAGTTGTAAAGGGTACATGAGCATTTGTTTACATCAATAACCCACTTCTCGTGATGGCCAAGATTAAACTGATTGAATCTTTGCGCAGCATAAAACGTATGACCATTCGGTACAATTGTCTGAAAATCAAGACTATTACTTTTGGGCTCTATAGCCCTAAAGTCGATTTGACAACTAATAGTCGTTATTTTCCCACTTGAAGACATTTTCAAGCCCCACCTTTTTTAGGGAAGTTCTAAATTAGTATTATCTTTCAAATGCAGTTGGAATTTAACTTTTTCATTTTTGGGCCTGGAAATGGGACATAGTACCTTTAATCTCTCTCCATTTCATATTCCAGTTTCGCTGCTCCTGCAATAAACCCAGAAGAGGTGTCTGGAGTTAACTCCTATAATCCTGTCCATCCTGAGGATCCAACTCCAGATACAGACATGTCCACCAGAGGAGATAGATCAGGTAAACCTCAAACAATGCATCAATTAACACCTATCCATCATACTTAGTGAGATTTGTTTTATTTTCCTTGTGTTACCTGGGCTTTGTCACACACAAATTAATTTAATGAATTTCAAAGATCTGTTGTATCCCCATTTTTGCTACAGTTGATTTTTTTATTTATCTTGCAGTGAATTGTATCTTCCTGTAACATGAAATTTCATGTTCTTTTGATTGGAAAGATGGAAAAATTATTCATTTGGAGGAGATACATTGATTGTATAAGTGGCCCATATATAATTTCTAATATGTACAGTAAGTACACTTTGGAATCTGTTTGTATTGTTCTAGTAAAAGCTTATAGAGTCCCTGAGTTTCTTTTTTCTGCATAATTATGTTGAAGAACAAAGGAGAGGAGTTTATTGCCCTGTAATTCAGTTATTAATCTTACAAAAGTGCTTTTGGTTTCATATTATATTGTCATGGGAGAGATAAATGTACAGTATATCTTTGATTAGATAGCTATAGTGGTGTTTGGAGAAAGAAGCTGCAGTGTGGTTGAGATGATGGTGGAGGGTATATAAGGAAAAGGTAGACAGGGTAGAAAGTGAGAGTCGGCCAGGAGTGAGCAAAGGCAATATGGGAAAAGGGAAGAGAGATGGGGGAAAAGGTAGGCTAAGAGCTGAAGAGAGAGAATATCTAGGGATATAGGGACGTGGGGAGAGGAGAAGAGGATGGAGATAGAGAGAGGGGAAGAGGGAGAGAGAGAGAGAGAGAGAGAGAGCGAGCGAGAGAAAGAGAAAGAGAAGGCGGAGGGAGAGAGAGAGAGAGAGAGAGAAAGAGAAAGAGAGAAAGGGAGAGTAGAGATTGGAGTAGAGTTTTGATAAAGAAAGGTGGAGGAGCAAAAGAGAAAGCCAGGCATTTTGTAAGCGTTTGGAAAATTTAAATTGTACTTAGATGCATTGTGCCTAATCGGATTATATTCATGCAAACAGCGGTGTGCTTAAGTTAATTTCCTTGTTTAATCCCCCTTCTTTTGACTGAAAACACAAATCCTTTTATGTTCATATCCTTGTATTTTAGGGGGATTTTATTTTATCAAGAATTAGATATATAATGTTAGTACTTGCCTTGAGACATTTAACTTAAATGGACCTAATCTTATTGTTGTGCTTTTTTTTAATACCATTTTAGATTTTCAATCAATAAAATGAAGTAAAAAATAAAGCAGTGATGATATCGTAATGTAGTTACCGGTATATGCAAAATTTCGTTATTATAGGCCGCTTAGGAAAATGTGAATGGTTTAATGTGCAGAGCAGTGCATGAAATGGATATTTCTGAGAATATTATTAAAAAGTTGGAAAAATCTGAGAGAAATTAAACATACAGATAAAAATGTATGCTTTTTAGTGATCTGGATAGCTTTCTTTCTTTAGGCAGCCACAAAAGAAATTATATTTCAACCCTCCATTTACGAAAAATAAGTTGCAAGTTTGTTCTTCTTTTTTTTGCGATAAGATTTTAGCAGAAAGAAAAAAAGACAACACGTTTTCACATATCTAAAAAATTATAGTTCTATTATTTTCTTCCCAGTATATTCCTAGTCTTTTCCCAGTCTATAAAAAGATTTGTGTAGGTTTCAGGTGCAGTTTTACAAAAGGATCAACCAGGAGAGTCTTTTCTCTTGTGATCCAGGTAGATGAAATCCAAAATGATTATGTTTGAGCTATTGACAGTGAATTCTGTTCCAAACAACTCTTTAAGGTAATACTTTTAATAAATTGACATTATTGATAATACTATTGGGATGATAATGATTAAATGCAGAACCCATTTTGAAAAGATATTTCTTCTCTCACTCTATGAGATCAGGAAATATTGGGATGTTAGTGGGTGGGTTACTAAAGATGACGAATGATGAGAGCAATAGAGATGTAGACATCTATTCTAAGTATATCAATTCCTTTCTTGAAATTGGATTAGGATTATAAGTAGATGAAGAGAAACAGGTGCCTTGGGAGGATATCTTCGGGATATCTTTGGGATACCCGTCTGACTTTAAATTCTAGTCCAGAGGCCAGAAAGGGAATCTCTATAACCCCCATTTAGACTACCTGAATTCATTTTTTGGTTATACAATAATCAAATAGCTATTTGATAAGTAATTGCCCTTTTTCTCTAGTCTGAAAGTCATATGAAGAAACGCTTTATAAGGCCTGGCTTCACTATCTCGAGATTGCCAAATATTCAGCTATTTAAACTATCCCGATCGCAAACTATCCAGTTAATTTGCGTCTTCATCAGACCGAAGTAGCAATTAGCGGGATATTTGGTCGGGATTATCATCCCGGGATAGTAGTGGGATAGTTTGCAAAATATCCCACTACTATCCCACTATTTGGCAAAATATCCAGCTATTTGTCCTGTGCGTTTTCACCAGACCGAAGACTCGCACTATGCGCTAACAATGAGCAAAATATCTCAAGCTAATTTCTCAAGGTCGAGTTTCAAGTTTCGAGGTCGAATCTCGAGCTGATGAAGACGCGATTTGTAACTTTGGGATTATTTCCCAAATCAGAAATAGCGGGCTATTTGGCAATCTCGAGATGATGAAGACGCGCCTATAGTGATTGCATAATTGAACTTCGTTTCGAATGAAAACTCAATAAAGAATCAAGGTCCAGTTCTCATCTGAATGCTGGGCGATGCTTATCATGACCACGCACTGATGATTGGCTAGCTGTCATGTCAATTGAACTCTTCTAAACTAGTTTCTTTAAAAAAGAGGTTGTTATCTAGTGCTATAGGATGATTCTTTATCTGATGTTTCTTCATGCGAGTTTCATATAATTTTTGGTAGTCTGAAGAGGCTATTAAAATAGATTTCATGGCTTTATGTATCAACTGTGTTCCTATTTTATCCAAGGATTTTCTGCTTCAGTTGCATCATGTTCAGATAAAATGATGACACAAATAATCACGAACATAACATTATGGTTTGAATACTGTCATAACAATCTGAATGAGAGGTTTCATAGCCTTGCATTAGTTGTGTTCTTGTTTTATCCTTGAAGTTTACATTTCATTTGCATCAAGTTTAGACAAACTGATAGTGCAAATGATCAAGAACAGGTTTTGAGTATGTCCTAACAATTAAAGGGAAAGTCCACCCCAGGATTTTCTTTAGCTGACGATATAGACCTAATAATACCATGAAGAATGATACAAGTCTCATTAAAATCCATGATCACATAACAAAGATATATCGACTTTTTTATCGAAAATCCGTCGCCCCCCAAATGCAATAGCGTTACATGGGCATGAAACGATCGCCAAAAAATAACCGATAGTATCGAAATTGTGACGTATGTTGCGAGCTGCCTTCTTATGGCGAGCTGCCTTTTTGGCGATCGTTTCATGCCCATGTAACGCTATTGCATTTGGGGGGCGGCTGATTTTCGATAAAAAAGTCGATATATCTTCGTTATGTGATCATGGATTTTAATGAGACTTGTATCATTCTTCATGGTATTATTAGGTCTATATCGTCAGCTAAAGAAAATCCTGGGGTGGACTATCCCTTTAAGCTGAGTAAGTGCATAGGGCAACTCTAGATTATGATAGTGATAACTTGAAAACTTCACAACTAGAGAATAAAAGGAAGGTAATAGACAAATAATGTTATGATAACTGCAAACTTAAACTCTTATTAAGAAGATCATGTGTCTGCAATCTATCATCACTTGTTTTTCTGTCAGAGTGTCCCATTTGGTCATCCCTTCCTTATACAAAAATATTCAGGTCATCATTCCACAGTGAGCACCAAGTTAGTTTTCAACTCAACAACTTCTGACAGAAATTTGACCTACTTTAAGTCTAAATCTGACATATCCTACTTAGCCTATTAACTCTTAAAGTCTGAATTTCATAAATGTCATGCTCTTCATCAGGGGAAATGTTGCAATGAGCAAATTACCCCACACTTTACCAAGAAAATGAGATTAGTTAACTCAGCAGATTTTGGAATGCTAGTTACTTTTTGACAGCTAAACATTGTGTCATCTGTTGTGCTAACTGGGCCATATGGGAAGCAACCAGTTTAGAGCATATTGCATTGACTATTAGTTCTTTGCAAAATATGGATAGATAACTTGGCAGTTTGAAATGCTATAATTCAAACTTTAACAGATCTATTTTGGTCATCTGATGCTCTACCTGTCTGAGGGCATAGGGAATGTAGCAGGTTTGGCGCTTATTGGAGGAACTGCTCTGTCAGTGAACATCTATTTAGAACTCCAGGGAAATTTTGTGAAATAATCAAATTTGATTCTTGATTTTAATATGACATGTTGACATTTTCTCATAGAATGGGAGTGGCAATCGAAGGCCTTCCTGTATACATTCCTGTTTTTCCATGAGTCCAGTAAATTTCAAGTCCAAGGCGTGGGTCAGTGTACGTGTCAGACCTGACATCCTGTTGCCTTTACCCTCACAGATCCTGTGTCCTAAGCAGGGGCATTGCGAGACCATCTTGAATAGGGGGGGGGGGGGGGGGCGGGGTAGATGGTGTTGCCGGACCAAATTTGCTGACAAATTAGCCACGCTATGGGAAAAAAGGGCCCCTAGATTTACACATTTGCTAGAAGGTAGTAGAAAAACATGGTGTCCCCAGATTTTCAATTTTTTCACAGCGTACCACTCCCATTAGTGATTCACTGTTGTTGGACCCACAGATTGCTATAGGTTTTGGACTAGGATGTGGTTGGGAAAGGTATTGGTTTGCAACAAACGTTTTTCGTGCCAGGAAACTATGAACTCCAGATTTAAGGATGAGCTAACATTATGAAAATACTAAAATGATGGGAAAAAACTTTCAATATGGGCACCCTGTGAAAACTTAGTTTGGAACCTTAGGTGCGCAATATTTAAGTTAGAATTCAGGGATTTCTATTTATCTCATATTCTTGCTATCCAAATGAATTACTACTTGGAGGGGGAGGGGAAGGGGGTGGTAAGACTTATTTTGTACATAAACCCTTCATGAACTTCAAGTGGGTGGCACTACTGATAACTTAATATTGTCAAATGTTATTTTTGAAATGAAATGAGAAAAACTGCCCTTGTCATTACTTATCAAACATAAACATGTAGGTTAATTGACATGGGGATGTGTACCATTGCTATTTGTGGAGGTGGAAACATATAGTTCAGTCACATCTGAACGCAGGCAGTGTTGATGAATGTTATAAATCAGTGACCTGGGGGGTGTTTCACAAAGACTAAGATCGACTTTAAGTTGGACTTAACTATGGCAGGCCGTTCATGCCACTGTTTGCTTTCACCATTTACTGACATTTGGTCCTTCAAAGGACTTACAAATCATGGTCACAAATCTACGGAATTCACCTATTCTGATAGTTTATTATTGAAGGAAAAAATATTATCTAAAGATCATAATTTAGAGACCAATGGTGAGAGCAACCAGTGGCCTGAATGGCCTGCCATAGTTAAGTCCAACTTATAAAGTCGATCTTAGTCTTTGTGAAACACTCCCCTGCACACATAGGTTGACATGGGGGATATATGCAGTGCTCTTTGAGGAGGTGCAAGCGAAAAGTTCAGCCTCGTCTGAACGCAGACAGTGTTGATGAATGTTATAAATCAGTGACCTTGTTGAGAAGGGGGTTCCACCCTTCCTGAGCTGAGCAGCCATCTTTACCAAGGCTTCAAAGGAAGTCGATCCTAATCTGAATTTAAATCGCTAATCCAGAACACACTTTGAGAACTTGGAGGCATCTTAATCACGGGCCAAGGAAACCGTCGACCCCTCGCTCGCTGCATGCCGCGCTAAAATAAGGTTTTTGGGACGAGGAGGAAGGGAAAGTGTCAGATGTGTCTCAGTCAGAAGGGGATGGGAAGTTTTTAATCCGTTGATTGCTAGGCAGAAGAAAACATCAGTCAGTCCTTGAAGATGCGCATGAAAACGAAAATGAAAATTAACCTGTGTCCAAAAGGGTGAAACATTTTTAATTTCAGGTTTAATGAATTTGAGTAGGTGTCATGTCTGATTAACAGTACATGGAAACGACTTCATAATGGTCTGTTGCTCTTAATAAGACGATTATGATTTCAGATGGGGGTCATTATTCAGAAAGAACAGATTGAAAGCATTATAAATATAGATCATAAAGAAAATGCCACATGCACTTCTATAGGAAAACAAATATTCTTTACAGAGCACAACAAATACAAAAATCATGGAAAGCAATATAGGCCTATAGCTTATTGTGATATGCAGAAATATATTGCTTTTGCCATAGAAACAATGGTAGCTGAAAGTGTCCTTCTCTTTGTTGATAATTCAATGTTGTTTACAAAAATTACAGAGAATTGATATGAGTTCTATAATGTACTATGTGGTTAAAAATCAATTTCCATTCAACAAGGGAAAATAAGGGTTGTTTACCTTGATTTTTAGTTTTGTTTTGAATAAGAGTTGTACAGTGAACTCAGGGAGATTGTAAACACATGTGGGTTTAAATATAGTGATGAATGGTTCAAAGTATAGCAGAAGCATAATGAAAAGCAAATGTTTGATGGAACTCATGGAAGTAGTAAAAGTAAAAGTACATTTAAGACGTAGACAGTAAGATGTATTGCAGTGAGGAGATATTAATTGGAAGGTGTTGATTGAATAGAGTGTCGAGATGAATGCTGAAGTATGATGGGGGTATAACGAGGAGAGAAAGAACAGGAGAGACGGGGATAGAGACAGAGAGAGAGAGAGAGAGAGAGTTGGGGAGGGGGGGGGGGGGTAATTAGAGAGATTGAGATCGAAGATTATAGACAGGAAATATGAAGAGAGGATAAACTAAAAATAGTACTGGTAAAAGAAGAGGGATAGAGACAAAGAAAAAGATGAGGCTAGAAATAATGAGGGGTGGAGCTAGAAGAAATAAAGGTGAAACATAACTTTTACAAGGGGACAGAGGATGGAGTGATATATACAGGAGAGATTAAAAAGAAAAATGAAAAGGGAGGGAGAGAGAAAGAGGGAGAGTGAGAGAGGAAGAGAGAGAAAGGAAGAGAGAGAGAAAGGAAGAGAGAGAGAAAGGAAGAGAGAAAGAGGGGAAGAAAGAGAAAGGAAGAGAGAGAGAGGAAGGAAGAGGCAGAAGAAGGAAGAGAGAGAGAGGAAGGAAGAGAGAGAGAGGAAGGGAGAGCAAGGAAGTGAGAGAGAAAGGAAGAGAGAGAGAGAGGAAGGGAGAGCAAGGAAGTGAGAGAGAAAGGAAGAGAGAGAAAGGAAGAGAGAGAGAAAGAGAGAGAGAGAAAAAGGTAGAGAGAGAAAAGGGAAGAGAGAGAGATGGAGAGAGAGAAAGAGAGAGGGGAGAGAGGGGAAGAGAGAGAGAGAGAAGTAAATGGGAAGAGGATGTGTGTGTGTGTGTGTGTCAGTTTGTGTATGTGCAGACAGTGTAATGAAATAACCATGTGATGTGTCATAAACCTGATATGTGTCATTTATCTTCCCTACAGTAACCAAGCTTCAAGAGAAGTACGGCACCGAAAGACCTCTTTCGTTTGACTCATCCGTCGACCGCCGCACAGCCTATGCAAACTCTCAGAGTCGCTCCCTTAAAAGTCTAGATTCCAACGCGAGCAACAGGCCAAGCAGGTACAACCAAGATCGCTCGGCAAGCGGGTCACAGCATCCTCACAGGTCATCGGGTGATTTCACCTCTGCTAGTAGATCGGATAGCTTTGGAGGCTATCCAACGGGCAGCAGCGGAACGCAAGATACCAAGCCTTCATCACATCATCACCCAACAATGTCTCATATACGCACTGGAGCTACATCGGATGCTCATGCCCCAGGTAGGCATCGTGGTTTCCAAGATGATCGGGTGAAAATACCGGGAGATTTAAAGCGCGGGAGCACGGAGAGCGGGTACGGGAGTTTAGACAAGGATAAGATCAGGCGTGGAAATTATATCGGATCAACATCAGGAGACTCAAACCCAGTGAATGCTATACGGGATAAATACCTAGTCAATCGTCCACTGTCAACAAGTAATGGTGATGCTGCTTCCAGAACAAGCTCATATGGGGCACGGGCCATAGCGACCCCTCCGACGTCCGTAAGTGATAGCCTAGCTAGAGCACTCCACAGTGGATCAGAGTCGGAGGACTCGGAATCTCGGGCTGCTCGCATCGCAAGATACAAGGAGCAACGCAGACGGGAATTAGCGGAAAAATACGGTCTTGGTCCTTCGTCCAGCGAGGGTGAGTCGGCATCCAGGAGAAGATACTCCACCCAAAAGGAGGAAACCTCTCCAACTTCTGAAAGAGGGAGAAAACTGTCCAATGCCAGTGATAGGAGTTCTAATTTGGATGCTGTCCCGTTGTCACGGAGACACCCAAGCAGGGAATCTCTATCCAGTATTACAGGTGAAGTGGAATCGATACATACTAATGGAAATACCTCACAAGATAATTCACCAGCAACAACCCCAAGATTAAGGTGAGTGATATTGCAAGAAGTAATTCTGATTAAATATTATCCAGACTACCTTAGTGATGTAGAGTTTTATTTATAATATCATTACTTTATATGGATAGATTAACAGCTTGTACTCTAGTTCTATTCTGTCTGTATTTTGATTAAGATGCAGATAGAGCCCCAGTTTTAAGACTGCATGATAGTATAGTTCCAGTTTATGCCCATAACAAAACAGTTTATTTTGTAGAGGTATGAAATATGCTCATTTGTAGACATGTTTCTTTTGTATGATATAGGAAAGGTTTTTGGGTAAGACCACAAGAGTATCATTTTTTTTAAATCTTGGGATTCTTCTACATTCTACTCCGCAAAGTGACACAAGAATCGGTATCAGGCCTCCTATTGAACTATACTGAAACAAAAACATCAAAATACTCACAGAATCCCTCTAAAAATGACTGAAAATAGGTGTGTGTAAATAAGACATTTACATTAATCCAATCACTCAGTAATAATAAAGTGGAACATGACCAAACCATAGAAGTAGGAAAAGTAGAACATACCAGACCAAGAAGGAAAGCCAGAAGTAACTGGGAGGGAAATATTAAGACATGGAGCGGAATGACACATTATTGTAATCAATCCCCGAGCTGGGAGAAGATACATTGATAGATAGATAGATAGATAGATAGATAGATAGATAGATAGATAGATAGATAGATAGATAGATAGATCCATCCATGGATGTACATAGTCCAACATAGCCACCCTATCCTGACCCCAACATAGTCACATGACACCCTTATACCTCTCCCTTGATAAATGTCAGACGGGCCACTCTAATTAATCTAAGACAGCCGGAATACATTGAGATGAATAATGTATGCATGGCCTGATACATAAAGGTGATCTATCATACAGCCAGTGAACCTCATCTATCATGTCTCTATGCATGCCACCTCTTTCCTTTTTTGTTACTCTCCTCTCTCTAACACTTGCCTGAAGTTAAAACTTATTCATATTTTGATTCTGATTTTAAGTTTACTTTCTTTATTATCTCATCCTTTTTTCCCCAAGCATATTTGACCATTCTAACTATAATGTTATATTCTGATGGTAACTTTCCACAAAATCATTGGAATAGTGCAAAACATATAGAGCAATATCCCCAATAATGAATTTCTCGATGAAAATTGTCATCACTTTCCATTTACTAAATGTATGTAGCCTCAGTTATTCCTTCCTTTGAATACCGTGTGTCTCAAAAAAAACGTAACACTTTTGAAATGGTTGCCAAATTGAGCATATATAATTTTATGAAAAAATGTCTATATGTATGGAAAGCTAAAGGACCAACCTTTCATATGATATGAAAAAATTAAAAAAAAATCATGCTTCGATGGACAGTGTTCACTTAAGTTAGAGGTATGAAAATGGGCCTGCGCAGGATTTTTCCTTCCAATTTTGGACAGGTAAATTACTTGTAACTTACAAAATAAGGTCGATATGAGATATTCATGATCGATGGATCAAAAGGATATTTTGAATCAAAAGGATATTTTGAATACCTCGAATTCTGGTATTTTCAATGCATAATGAATGATGTACTTAGCTATTACATGTTTGGGTCATTCATAAAACCTGAATAAAATGTGATTGATGATCCACCAAACTTACGGAAGAAAACTGATAAAGAAAAGGCAAGGGGTAGGTGATGGGATGGGAAAAGGTTGTGGGGGGGAGGAGAGTGGGTTGCATAATGTCAATTATGATTTTGAATACGGTATTTCAATTTAACATTTTCCCATTCTTCCTTCATCCTGTTCACATCTACCAGATCAATGATACAATAAGATGGGAGTGGAAGTTGGTGTGTGTGTGTGTGTGTGTGTGGCAGGGGTGGTGTTTGGGGATTGATAAATGACAGAGAGAAAGGACTGGTATTCAAAACATCCTTTTAACTCTTAATCCATCGATCATGAATATCTCATATCAAACTTATTTTGTATGCTAAAAGTAACTTACCTGTCCAAAATTGGAAGGAAAAATCCTGCGCAGGCCCATTTTCATACCTCTAACTTAAGTGAACACTGTTCATCGAAGCATGATTTTTTTTTCAATTTTTTCATATCATATGAAAGGTTGGTCCTTTAGCTTTCCATACATATCAACATTTTTTCATAAAATTATATATGCTCAATTTGGCAACCATTTCAAAAGTGTTACGTTTTTTTTGAGACACACGGTATATAGGTATAGATTTGATGAGACTTTCTTTTACTTTTTTTTTTTACTGATATGATGAGACATAGAAAATTGATAAATCCTATGAATTTAAAGAGGATGGATAAATGCTTTTCAGCTTTCCTTCTTGCAGGTTATTCAGTAAACTACCTCGATCATAGAATCTGCATGAAATCCTAAGTAAACTGTATCCATGAAGCAAATTCTAGTCTAGGAGAGTGTGTGTCATCTGTCTTGAAATTAAAACATAATCAAAATCCTGAAATTCCTCCAAAATTAAGATGCGATCTCCGGTGCCAGATGCGTTATCTTCAATAAAAGTAACATGAATTAGCATCCTCTATCAGTCAGTTCTCCTAAAGCCATTCATGTCAATTAATTTACAAAGATTTCCCGAAAGGAAGTTCATTTAGAGCAGGAATACCGTAAGGAATTAAATGTCAGTTTCTTCATATATGTTGGGAGGCAATTTTTGGAAGGTATTATTTGGAATAGACTCTGACTCATAGACAGTTAAAGGATGTCCTCTCTTTGAGATATTTATAACCCCCAAGATGCGAGGATTTTAGCGCTTACTGGATCAATACTGCGTCTGAGAGATTGACTTGTTGTTTTTCTCACATTCCACGTCTCTAAGATACGAGATCTGTGTTGGAAAGACCCATCCCACTTTCTTCAAATCTCCAAAGTGTGATGGAGAAATTATCCTAATGGATATGTACATTTTTCCTCTGTAGGGACTACGAGCAGGTTTTGGGCATGATTATAATGACATGCCTGTAGGCCCCTCCCCCCCCCCAAAAAAAAAGATAATAAATAAAGAAAAAAAATGTAATGTTTGCCTTTATACATTTTTTTTTAAAAGCTGGCTTAGCTGAGTCATATGCTTGGATGAAAAGTACATAGTTGGCACTTCATAGCACATGGAAACTAATTTCCCCATAGGTTAAATGGGTGTACATTCAATAATGCCATTACATTTAATGTACAGACTTGACATACAGGCTTCCAGTAAGCAGGATTGTCACCAAGGGCAGGAAGATTTTGTGAATAGATGGGTAGCCGAGAGAAAAATTATTTTGGAAAATGATAGGAAGGTTTCATTTTCATTCTATTTTCAAATTCATATTTTTGTCTCTGCAATACATTTGCCCTTTCTCTTGTAAATCTTGCTTCAACTTTAATCCTACTCCCCCATTTTTTTTCTTAAGTCACACTATAGAACATCTTATACTTCTGTATCTTCAATTTCTTTTTCTCCATTTTCTTGTCCATTTTTCTTGACCCTACATGTATTTTTTTCTATAGTAATTGTTACCTCTTTTTGTCTCCCTCTTTTCCTCTATTTGCCCTTTATTGTCAAAATATATGCAAGAGCCATTAGGTAGAATCCTATTCTTTGGTTAGGCCTATTTGTTAGGGATAAAGATAAATAAACAAACCAACAAACAAACAAACAAACAGATGTTTTATATTTCAATAAGTAAGGGTTTCAAAAATAAGTATTATATTGGTCACTGCTACATTGTACACTGTGTGCATTTACGGTTAACAACTAAATTATTCATACCCCTTGTAAATTTGATTCCCCCCCCCCCCCTTCCTAACACAAGAATGAAAGGCAGACAAATTGAATTTGGGCCTTTGTTGAATACTTTTAGATGTAATGTAAAGAACATCAGAAATGTACTTTAAAAATATAGAACTTGGTAAGGGTATGAATAATTTAGTCGTTCACTGCATGGACAAGTACAATGTAGGTCATTGGCAAGGTCGCCTCTTACCTTTCACATTCTTGTAGTATTATGCAAGAGATATATTATCCCTTAGTGAACACCAGATTCAAATGTCAAACTTAATACACACATGTCTATCAGTCTTATTAATTACCGTACTGCTAATGAACCACAGGTGAAATTTATCCAATTACATTTGATATATTTACTCTGTTGTAAGGTACCCCTCAGTTACATCACATTCACAATTCATGCCCACGTATACTTGTTACAAGGGCATGTCAAAAACACATTATACAACCACATATCATCATTAAATGGTCATTATTGATTATTATTGATGAGCTCTGTCATAAGATATGAGTTCAATTATATAAATTACCCTTTCAACCAACTTGTTCTGGATTCTGCCAGGTACCATGTATACATTCACAATTTCATTGACAACTATTTGACACAAATGATTTGATTTAAGATTTGTTTAAACATGAATGTAACTGTAGTGAGAAGAATCTGTGGAATAAACAGAGACCTGACTAGCCTGAAGAAAAAGTTGTACTTACTTTTTACTATTCAAGTAAGGGAGTTATTCTTAGTAGGTCCATGGTTATATTGTGGAAGCAATGCAGTCACTCTCTGAGTTAATCCCAATATATACTGACTCTGTATACTGCCCTCTCAAGCTACAGTCTGGTTAGCTAAGTCTAAACAAACACTACTAGAGGTCTACACAATTTAAACAGACCAGTGAAAATATGTACAGGTTTGTTGAATTTTTTTGTTTTTGTTAGTTCTGAAACTTCTGATGAATAATCAATGCACTTAGTGTACAAATTAGAAGTAAATTTGAATGTATTTATTTGCAAATAGGCATGTGTGAGGAAGATTAGCATCTTTCTCTATCTGCACACATGTACAGTAGATCTCTACATGTATTTTCTTAGCTCCTATTTATTAGGATCAAAGTGTAAAGACTGTATTGCTGCATATAAATATAATTGAATGTATGTATGTTACTCTCATCTAACACTGTGAAATTTGTGAATATGTGAAATGTTTAAATATTACAAGTGCTCATAATCAATTACCTGAATGAAATTTCATATGTATCACATTTATATTAACTGATATGTTGGGATAGATTAGCAACTATTCCAATGTTCTTAGAACAAATCACACTCTACTGACTGTATAGGTATATTGTCATAGGAACTAACAAGCATGTCTAAAATCAAACTAAGGTTACAAATAAATTTATATAAAGTTTTGATTCATCAAATAAAGAAAAGTGGATCAATTCTAAATTTTGTACTTGAACAAAATATGTTTAATTGCACTAGACTACTCAAACAGAACAAAAAAGTCAAATTCATAAAAAAAAAGAAAAATGTCATTCAGAAACAAATAATCACTGAGCTAAAATGTTTTAAATATGTCAATAAAAAGATTTTTTCCATTAAAACTTGGAAAAGAAAAGAAAATTGCTACAACTTACAGAAATTTAAGTTGTGGCCTAGTTGAGTTAATTTTTCTTCAAATGTATCAACTAATTTGGAAAAAAGAAGATATAAAGGACGTCAGACTGTAAAGTGCTCATGAACTTTCCTTTTGGTCATCAAGATAATTAAGTAGTCATGGAACAACTCTATCAGTTTATTGGAGATGTCATGAGAAAGTCCTACTCAATTTCCTTGGCATATCTTAAGGTTCGATGACCTACAGATTATCTTGACAAGGAGAATGTCTAACCTTAATGCTGCCGACTCGGAATTCCTCATGACATCTTTAATCTGTATGCCTATAGAGAATCCTTAACTTGGCAATGCCTCGATCCAACTTGTCTTGTTAGATGTTACTAATTCTCTCCCTGCACGTTTTCCTCTTCCCCCATAACCCCCGCAACACCGATATCGACCGTCCTACGGCAACTTCCTTCTGGAATGCACGTTGCGTTGCCGATCACCAGTCGGAAAGCTCGTAGGGATTCTAACATCTCCACGGAAACGCAGGATTTTATAGAAGCGTTGGAGGCGTCCCGTGCTGCACGTAGAGAAAGGTAACGGAATGCAACCATTTAATATTGTGTATTAACCCATTGGTGATTTTACCTGAGTGCATGTGTAGTCAAGCGCATCAAAAGTACATCTGAAATTTCAATTAGTCCAATTGATGGACTTGTTGAACACTAGCTGTTGCCCCAAATTCACAAAGGAGGTTTGTTCCCAAACCTAGGTTTATGTGCATCATATGAAGCGTTTTGACGCGTTTCAGATCAAGGTTTGTCTGAACCTTGGTCTAAAACGCATAGAAACACGTCATATGACGCACATAAACCTAGGTTGTCTACAATCCTCCTTTGTGAATTCGGGCCTTAAAGTTCAATTGAATGTACAACTTTATGCATGATTGGAGTTGTATAATCAATACAAGTGGATTCACCTGTCGTCAACGAATTGAATTTAAACTTCTTTCAAACTGAAGATGAAGTTTTTTGATAAATTTTGTAAAATTGAGATATTATATTAACCAAGTCGTTTTAGATGGAAGAACATATCGTTATGTTCTTTTTGGGAATATCCTCCAAAATAACAAAGAAACACATTTCAAATATACATTGTTCACAGATGCCTTCAAAGATGCATTTGGTATTCATTTGTAATGAAACTCTGTCGATGCATTTGAGACATTTTCAGAAAATAAATTCCTTTTAGTTAACAAAGGGAACATTAAGAGTGATATTGATACTAATTGCCTGAGATACATGTATTAGCATTATAATTGCTTGAAAAATATTCATAAATGTGCCTTTAATCTAACAACTGATGTACCATCTCATTTATATTTGGATAACACCATATTGCATGCTTCCTTCAGAGCAGAAAGTATAGATGTGCAGTGACCATGCTTGTCCAAGATGAGTTATTGAAGATTACATAAGATACATCCCCAATTAATATTATCAGAGTTGAAACTGATTACTGAGCAGATCATTTTGACAAAAGGCTCATTAGTGACAACCTTGTCTCAGCTACCTTACTGTATGCTTTTAATAAATATTACAGACTTTATAAAGCTATCAACGATGTATTAAATTCTTATCTACTTCCTACATCAATGATAAAATCAATTTGTTAATGTCTATTTGAAGGGAAGGCCATTTTGCCGTGTGTGGAGTACGTGTATAGCCCAGCTGTGGTCATTATACATTCAGCATGCATTGAGACGTGAGACCTGGATGTTTTTTTTTTTTTTAATCTGGGGTCTTTATATGTGTGTTTTGGAAGGAGTTATTGGCTGCTGTTTTCTGCAAATTAACTTGCCTCCTTGCACACTAGTCCCATATGTTGATGGGGGTGATGGACCCATACCTGTTTGAGCTTCCTTATAATTTCAGGATTATGCTTTTTAGAAGAAAAAAATGCATCTAGATTCTAAAATGTGCATTTGAGCTAGTGCTGTGAACTTTAATTGCCCAGATGGGGAAGTTTGGTTTTAATTTTTATATCATTATGGAGTTGAAGTGATGAGTGGATTTTCAAAAATTTGTTCTACATATATATGTACATTAGAATTGGCTCTCTCTGTCTATATTTTTGTTTCTCCGCCTTTCTTTCCAGGTCTCTCTCACTCCCTTGACCCCTCCCCTCTCATTTGATATCACCCCATTTTGGGATTTAATTAGTCTTATTGAATTCTGATTAATTTGTAATTAACCTTTGCCTTGACTGTAGCCAACCCTGGAACCATCCAAGTGATGTCCTTTATGATAGCTCTCTAAGAATGGGAGCATCTAGTAGACCGACAGCCCATAATACCGACATCTTACTAGTCTGACACTCCTGATAGGCCCTGGACTAACAATATTTTTTTTTGTGAAACCTCAGAAAAGTTGTCAGAAAGTCTGCAAGTGAGGCCTGTACGTGGGTCATGTTGGCTGTCAGTCTCAAAGGCTGTGAGTCTTGCAAGCCCTCAATTATATATTAGGCTTGTCTGTGAGACAAATGTATGGTCTTTTGGGTTATATAGCCCTTTGAATGGTACATATACGTCATCATCCACATTCTTCTGTAGAATCATCTGTAAATTTCAAGAATAGTAATATTTTTGAAAATATTTTCTCCTAAATAAGACCAAGACCAAACCTTTTCTCTTGTGACAGTTTCTCTGGGCTTTTTCTCTCTCAAAGATATAGGGTTATTGGATGAGGGTCGCAAAATGGATTTTAGGCGAGATTCAGGTTTAGGGGGAGGTATAATTGTGCTTGGTCGAGTAAGGAATATTGTAAGTGTTGGATATTGAACGTAAGAGCAATGTCTCTACAGCTTGTGTCCGATAGAACCCTTAATGAAACTCACACATCATGAAATTCTTCAAGGCACCACCAACGACTATCGCTGTCTGATTTAATACAGCTTATAAACATTTGAACACCATGGTCCATGACATCATTGCTCGATAAAGATTCTGAAAAGTAATTCCAGCCTGACCAAATACCAAACAATAGGGATAAGAGTAAATGACATTTCAGACTACATTGAGGGTTGTGTCATGTACAAATGAGCTAAGTGAAACGCTAATCGAGGTATTTCCTGATGTGCTATACGGCATGGAAATTGCCGGGAATTACTTGTGTGAATTCTCGTCCATTAGCTCGGCATAAATGGCATGCTCAAGCTGGCATGGGGCACAGAGTTTCGGCCGGCATCACTTGTAGGACCATGCAGGATAGTTCTCAGTTGCATTTTTGTCCTGAAACAGTTCGCAACAGTTTCTTTGAAGTACAATACTTGGAAAATGCTTTCAGTGGAAAGGAATCTGTGCCATGACTTGTAAGTGTCATTTGTTCTAATTCATTTGAATCTTTCTTTAACGCTTGTATACATCATGTCAGGTCTGATGTCTACAGGTGTAGTTTGCTTGTTGGCACTGATCCAGCTATTTTTATGTATTTATTATAATTTTCTTTACTTCAGCATGCTTGCTTGAAATTCTGATCAGCTTCGGCGTTTATTTTACAATTGATTTGAATAGTTAACTTCACTAAAACAGATGTTTAAATGATAGGTTTAAGGCAAATCGTTTTGTATTCCACCCTTATACTGCACTAATAATATTCATATTGAATGTATAAACAATTGTATAGTTTTGGTCATCATTAATAGAAAGTCTGCTCTCTTTATAAAGTCTCTTTATATGATCTGGCGTATGAAATCAAATAGTTTTGTAGTTGGAAAATGATTTTACATCCAACTTGTAAGAAATTGAAGTGAGCAGTAAACAGACGTTTTTAATCAGTCGACAAGGCCATCGTACATGGAAACTGAATTCATGAAAAACATGTGCAAGGACATCTATTAAAGATGTAATCAACATTGCAACTTTATATTGATTCAATTTCCTATTTTTCCACTAAAAGCTCTACCGGCAACACTTTTGATTTGAGGTTGAAAAGAGTATTATCCTCTCATCAAAAAAGAGCTATGAAATACTTGTTCTGGAATTGAACATTTAAAGGTTATAAGATTGTTGGTATCTTTTTAATTGTGAAATAGAAGATGACCCGTTGTGACGTAATTTTCATAATTTAAAAGAATATTAAAGATATGTTTTTGGGAAGCAATATTTTTTTTCTTTGTCAATTGTGATAATTCAAGATCATTGCAGTTGTGGAGTATTGGAGTATTAGATAATCAGTTTTAAAACTGTGAATATATTTTTAATCAATGTTTCAATTATAATTACTGAAAAGATGTACATGATTTTTTGCATCAGGAAGGTACAGGTTTAAATGTAAAAGATTGATATAGGATGAAAACCTATTTCATTAATATGTTTTAGAAATCTTTTTAAATAGTTTGTATGATACATGTATATAACCAAATGCAAAATTAAAGTCAATTTTACAGACTGAATGAGAGAAAGAGAAAAGTAAAGTACATTACTACCACTTATTTTTTGAAGGAGTACAAACGATTCTAGAATTTGGAATTGGAACACATTTTATCATTTCATTCAGATGTAGTAGCTTAATATTACTTTGAAGTTGATCAACAACAAAAAACAAAAAATTGGAATGTGCGGTTGACATAATTATCTGGTTTCAATAGTGTAACAGTGGGTGTAATTAATGACACATGTTTTTATGTGTATTTCAACAGATTTGATACATAATCAGAACAGTCACAGACCCTCCCCCCCTCCCCCAGCCCCTCCCCCTCCCCCACCGCGACAATGATCATTGAAATATTGTAAAATCGCATATGCTTCCAATATGTTCATTTAAACAAAATTCATGACCCCATACCAAAACTTTGTATTACCTTTAACCTGACGCCTGCAGTACCGATACCACACAATTAATTACACCTTTTCCTGCTGAGCTCGCAGTAGGTGTTACAAGTCCAAAGGGATCAAATTGGCACTCCTGTTCAGGGAGGACTTCCTAAAGGTGAACTTTAAATGAATTAGGTGAAACATTCTGGAGGAGTAATCAGGGGGAGGTGTTGTGCTTAAACATTTAATGTAAGACATTTATAGAAATGATCTTTAGGAATTACATACTTTAAACAAATATTCAGTTAGTCTTTGAAGCATTGTAGATTTTATTCATAAAAATATACAAAAGTGATCACAAATTGGCAACATTAATATAATCCTCATACCTCTCTCTCTCTCACACACATGGTGCAACCGCAAACCTACTGTATATTAATATTGCTGTATGTAAGAAAAGATATTATAGTTTGAAAACAGGTGTATATTTGCTTTTAAAAATAAATGTCTGAACATGAATATTTATCTACCAGTATGCCAAATGAACATGCCAATAGACCTTGAAAAAAGGGGGAGGGGTATTTTATGGTGGACAATGTTATTAGTTTCTTGTTAGGGAAGATGGCATTCACTGTGAATATGAGATACAAAAGGACTCAGTATATATATATTTTAGGAATCTTTAATTTTTTTTTTGATCATCTTTACAAGTATGCAGCAGCATTTATGTTATTATTTCCTTGTTTGTGAAATAGAGTAGTTCCCAGTGGTGGTACATCATGTAGAGCACTATGTATCACCATATAATGTATGGGAATTACAGAAAGGGAATTGACAGTTAAAGGTTACTGGTGATGGTAAGCAGAAGGAGAAACAGATAGAGTGGAAGAGAGAAAGAAAGAGAGAGAGAGATAACGCTGAAGAAGGAAGAACAAGAATCATACGATTAAAATACCAGTACATTCCAGGCTAGAGCATGTGAAGAGCCAGCCTTGCCGAGGGGCTTCACAGGACTGCATGCATCCATACATGTATGCGAGCTGGGCTGAATTCCCTCATGAATATTCACAGCCAGCTTGGTAATAAGGACAAAGAGGAGGGGCTTGGTTGAATGCAGAGCGAGAGTCTCTAGACAATGGTACACATGGAATAGATTGATGCATGGAATATTTGTATAATATGGACACGGTTAATTGAACATGAATAAAGTTAGTTTTGAAATGAACATGGAGTACATCTGGTAGGCATTGCGGTAGAATGAAAATGAGGATGAAGCTTACATGAATCTAAATGAAGAAATATGTGGGAACAGAAAATGTATGATTAAATGATTAATCAGAATGTCACGTAATTGTTGTTTAGATGAGCAACAAGATTTTTTTTGGAAATGCTATTTTCATGTAAGAACTTCTTTGGCATATACATGCATCCATACACATATATGTGACCTGGTAGAACTCCCTCATGAATATTCACTGGCCAGCATGGAAAATTGGAAAAAGGGGAGGGACTTGGATGGATGAAATGCTAGCTCCTTTAGACAATAGCACACATGGGGTATATTGGTGTGGTGGGAAATGTGTAAATAGAGTGAAGTAAATTTGAAATGACATGAAGTATACATGTGCAAGTCTAAAATGAAGATCAAGTTAAACTTCTAATAAAAAACAATGTGTGAGAACTGATAATATCAGAAACCATAATTGAGAATGAACTTTGTAAATGAACAACATTGATGTTTCAATCACGACTTTATAGGAAATTTTATTTTGATGAAAAGGGCTTCCTATAGGCATACCTGCATCATGCATTATGCAACTGGGCAGAAATCCCTTATGAATATTCATGACTTATCATTGGAATAAGGTCAAAGGAAAGGGGTGGCGCTCTGATGAATGCAATGCTAGCTCTGCTAGACAATACTAAACATTGGGTATATGTTGATTGGTACGAGGGAATATCAAGGTAAATTGAACGTGAGCGAATTTTTTGTTGTGGTAAAAGTGTATGTGCAATCCAATATGCAGGAAGTCAGAATAAAACATTATAATAGGCTGTAGATTATTTTGATAACATAATGTTAGTTTTTTAATGATTTTTCAGCATCTTGTTATAATATCAATTGTTTTAATTTTTGTATACTACTTAGACATATGATTGAAATACAACAAAGATTTTCAACACTTCTGTGGTAGAGACATATATAGAGCTTAAGTAGAAAGAGAAAACATTAGGACGGGAGGGGGGGGGGGGGGTTAAAGTAATTAACATGATTAACCCAGTGTATACTACATTGCCCTTTCCATCCATGTGTGCAAATTAGGCTTGGCAAATGGATGAGAGATGGAGAGAGAGAGAGAGAGAGAGATATAAAGAGTGAGAGAGAGAGAGAGAGTGTGTGTGTGTGTGTGTGAGAGAGATGGAGACAAAAGGGGGATAGAGAGAGAGACAGGGGGACAGAGAGAGAGAGAGAGATGGAGAGAAAGAGAGAGATAGATAGAGAGAGAGACACACACAGAGAGACAGAAAGATAGAGAGAGAGACAGGGGGACAGAGAGAGAGAGAGATGGAGAGAAAGAGAGAGATATATAATAATAATAATAATAATAATAATGAACATTTGTATAGCGCCTTTTCTACAAGTAGATACAAAGCGCTTAATTAACATATACAATGAACAATTAACAAAATAGAAAGATGCTTAACAACAGACATGTATGTAACAATATAGGAATGAACAAAATAAAGGGTAAGACAGGTAATAGAAGAGCAAGAACAAGTGCTGGTAAGCGGGCATTAGTTAAACAAGTGTGTTTTGAGGTGTTTTTTGAAAGTCATTAGAGAATCAGCAGTTTGTACAAAATTGGGGAGATTGTTCCATGATTTTGGAGCAGTGGCTATGAATGCCCGCTTACCAGCATTGGTTCGACACCTTGGGGTATCTAAAACTGTACGAGTGTTGGATCTTAGGTTGTAACTGGAGTGCCTAACATGAACGAGATCAGTAAGATATGAGGGAGAGAGATTGTGTAACGACTTAAAGACAAGGGTGGAGGTCTTGAAGAGCACTCGCTGTTGAATAGGAAGCCAATGCAGAGAGTTCAAGATATAGATAGAGAGAGACACAGAGAGAGACAGAGAAAGAGAGAGAGACAGAGACAGAGAGCAAGAGAGAGAAAGAGGGAGAGAGAGACAGAGACAGAGAGCAAGAGAGAGAAAGAGGGAGAGAGAGAGAGAGAAAGAGAGGAGATTGGATTGGAGGGTGACCTGACCAAAGAGCTTGTATCCATGAGTGACCATGCATGTCATTTATATCACATGACTGGTAGTGGTATCTTCTGAAGATATTAACTAATTATAATGAGATGTGTTGAAGCTAGATGATGTGTTTCCAAACACAAGGTCCTAGTTATGTATACATACATTGCATACATGTGATGTATACATGCTATCCACCATTGAAACTGAAACAATTTTAAAGCTTGTTATATCTTGTAAGATCCAATTAATACAGAAATTCAAGTACATTTAGCTGATTTACTGATCCTCTGTCAGGCGATTTATAATATTTATAACTCATCAAGTGTATATGTCACCTTCTATTCAAAATGATTCTAAATTAACTCCTTGGAGTATGATTTTATATTGTCCATAGGAACTAGGAAGCTGCTGTAGTAAGCCTATGTAATGAGATCATTCAGTTGTCAGAGGGTTAAACATGTTGTTTGAACTTTGAATATCTTGTCCAGGTACCTTGGAGATAACTTTTAAAGAAAAAAATTGTGGTTACAAAAGTTAATTGAATTCATCCTGTAATTTCATTTTGGTCATGATTGTCCTGAAGATATTAAAGGTCTAGCACAAAGCAAAGACATTTTTAATAAAATGTTTCCTAAGGTAACTATACGTTTAGCCTATGGATATTCCAGTGTAGGTCACTGTAGAGTTGCTTCCAGGCAAACACGAGATACCGAATGACATATCTAAACAGCCAATATTTATTTATCAATAGCAGTGCATGTATTTGGTCTGGCTCTAGCACGCACCGTGTGTTCTGTACGGGAGATTGTAGCAGAGCAGAGCAGATCGCCAATAGAACAACCAACACCACTTTCCAGCTATAATTAGACCTTCTCTCCAGCTCTCTCTCCCCCATCAACCCTAAGCCCTTAGTTGCTCGTTAGTGAGTCCAACGTGAAATCTAATTTTGTGTGGTATCCCCTGGATATCGCCTCCATACGGCGGGGAACATGCGTGGGCCAGGTGATGCGGTGAATTCTAGGCCAATTTTGACTCAGCGTGTCGGAGTGTAAATTGTTCCACCACATAGCATGTTGGGATTTTATTAGTCATACACCCAGGGTGTGCGAAACTGCGGATCCCCCTCCGAAAGGTTCAAGTTGGAGTTTGCTCGAGACTTTGCTCATGTTTACCACCCCAGCATATTCATGGGGCTACATTACAGTTGAACACTAGGGATCCATGTGCATGTTTATCAATCGGTATAAACACTAATTGTAAGAGACGATTTGAGCCCTTTGTGGAATATCTATCTTGGGATATAATGGAATCTGACGAGACTGATGAGTAAGTATTAATGGATACATAGCTTGAATACTGCAATAGTTGTGTTTGCAACTCAGGAATGGAATATATGCCAGGAATGTGCGTGCAAGCAAGTGTCAGGGTAACATTTGGAATCTTTTCAAATTGTCACATCCAGGGTAAAGACACATATATACAACTACAGGCAAGCTGGCTAAGGCATGTCTTGATGTGAGTGGGGGCAAGGGGACAGGGGGTTTTGGTTAGGGTTTTATCATATACCTCCCACATTTTTTGGTGTTGATATATCTGTAAAGTTTGAGCTCCATCAGAATCCATAGCTGTTGTTTTTTTGGCAGATGATTATTATGATTTAAAAAAAAACAATTCTTTCATATTAAAAATTGTCTAAGTGTGGAAAGATTGAGAGAATTTAAGATATTCAATATATTGGATAATGCAGTTGACAAGTATTTCCTGTATAGAAATGTGGACTAGCTTTGTTTAGACTGACAAAGACATGCTTTAATCTATAATAGACAGGTAATATATTGTAGGGACCCTTCTGTCACTCAAAGTACAAGAGGATTTGGTGTAAGATTAAAAATGTCTGTATTGCTTTCATTTTTGGTGAATTCAACTAAATTTCATAACAATAACTATGATAATATTGGGTCCTTACAGTCACTTGTGTCTATAATGCTTGATGCCCCTGGCAGTTTAGTATCATCTAGGCTTTTGAATTATTACAGATACTATAACAATACTCTGGCATTCAATCTTTACCTCCAGGTACTCATTTTACTACACCTGGGTCGAGAGTAGCAAATGAAGATTAATGTCTTGCCAAAAAGCATTTGGACTGCATGGGTTGGGATTCAAGCCCTCAACTCCTTATCTGAGATCAAATTTTGTGCATTATACAACCGATTACAAGCAATATATTTAAATGCTATTAATTTCCCTCATTCCAATAGAAATATGAGAGTCTAATTTACATGTATACCTGTAAATTTAGTGACTTTCCCCTTCACTGTGTTTCTAATATTAGCATTAATAGCAAATTGCAGGCTTATACATTTAATAAGCATTTGGTAGCCATGCACATGTGCACTGAATATCAGAATGAATCTAATTATAAAAAGGTGATTTCATTATGCAGTATTCATGGGTTATTGACAGGGTAAATCTTGTTTCCATGGTAACGATGACCACTATTTGATGACAGATGTTCCTGCGGTGCTGTGTTGGTTTACTTTTACAAATTTAAACACCTTTCGTTATGTCCTCTTTTTGAGAGCCAGGAGGGTGTTAACTCTGTGACAAAATAATAGGAGTTTACACCCTTTTGGTTCTCAACAGAGGATTTGTTTTATTTGTAGCCATATTTACAATGTTATTGTACATGTAGGTAGATTTCAGGCTCTCAGGCACAGAACAATATTACTTTTCTGCTAGTAAATTTATTTTGAGTGATCTACATACATGTTTGTAACTAACAAAAAAAGACAGCTCTATATTTATTTTTTTGTTTTCTTGTTGCTTTTACTTATGAACATATCTCTTGAGTCAAATCCAGCAGTTTATCGTTCATTCAGTCTTGTGTTAGAGCAAGATGGTTTAGTGGTTCATTCACTTGACTCTCAATCAAAAGGATATAGGTTCAAATCTCTGCCTGATGCATACATGCATTGTATGTCCTAATGATCAAGGCATTTTATGTGAACTTGTCTCTCTCCACCCAGGTGCTCATTGAGTACCTGGCAGGATTCATTCCTTGAATTGAAATTGTACTGTGTGCTGATCATATGACTGCCAGAGCAAAAGCTAGCCTAGGAGGGTAATAACCTCAAAAGTTCCAAGCCTCTTGAAATTACATGTGTCCGGATGTTACCCTCTTTACTTTACTTTAATCCATCAATTGATGTTGTAGGTTTAAGCCTGTTAATTCATCGATCCAGGATTCTTCCATGGTTACTGCTATTTGTGAAGGGAGGACATTGTGTGCTAACATGAGACAATTCAGACAACCCCTGGATATATTAAAGTTATATTAAACATGTTTCAACATTGTGATATTTGCTATACCAGAATGGTTTATTATTTCTATATCATTACTACTTTCAAGCTTAAAGTGTGCTGCTATTGTCGACGGTGTTGAGCGAGTCAGCACTTAATAGAGCGATAAAAGACCACCTGCTTTGCATAACAGGAGATTATATCTAAAGGGGATAATTTTCGACCATGAAATCTTTATGGCCTTATGAATGTTTCAATCAATATTTACCGTGCAAACGAACGGGGAGAGTCAACAGGGGTGTTTGCCAATTCACAGCAAGTATATCATGTCCTGTGTAGTTCTCCAGATGTTGTCATATAATGCATGCAGTGACTTAACCTTTGAACACACTGCAATTTATTTTTTATTTTTGAGTGGATGGATTTATGTATTATAGTCGAATGAGTGATAGAATATTTCCATTTATGCAAGTTCCCTTAAAGTAAAAAACACCCTGTATTAACAAAAGGTTACAAATAAAATTAATAAAATCAAAACTTAACAAAGATTGTAAGTGTGATGCCTCTGTTCTCTGTATTATGAACATACATGTATGCCAACCCAGCAGATTTACATTTTTTTTAAATGCACACTTCAACATTTTGACCTTTACTTCACTAAACGTGCCTGTTTCAAGTCAGAAGTTGCTAACTCATATACCTTTTAATAGAGTTAAGAAACTTCTTGCTCTGAATAGATTATATTCACTTCTAACACTGCCAAGGTGATAGCTCTTTTATTAATTCTGCTTGTTATTTCTTTCTTCTTTCATTGCAAAACCAAAAGGCAGAATGAAAAACCTGATTGATTTGTTTTAGCACCAAGATTGAAATGAAAAGTTAAAGATGGAGTTTCTTTTAATTTCTTCTTCTTGATCCAGGTTACGTCGTTCTGAGACTGAGGACACTTCGGACGCAGCAGACAGGCTCATAGCCAGGCATCGCAGCAGGAGAAAGAGCAGTGTAGACAGTTCCAGTGATGTCTTTGACTCACCTCATAGAAGTGGTAGGGAAACAACATATTCTTTAAGAAATAATTCCAGCACTTCTTGTGCAAAATGTCTTAATTTCATATATTTTGCTAGTAATCCTGTGGATGAAGGGAAAATATAGAGGAATTTTTCTTGTACTATCAATAAAAATTGTGTTTGGTTACAAGTCATATTTTTTGAGGTATCAATTATTGTGAAAGAACAATTAATGGAATGAGGCTGTGAGCTAACAACATGAAAGTATAAATGACCCTTTAATACTGATAAAATCAAATGGCAAAATTGATAAACATGCAGGTTTTTCTCTTTTTTCAAATGTGTTGCAATAACAATAGTCTATACATGTGTAGGCAAAAGAGAAGTCTCTGTCATTTTATATTGTTTTGCTTAATTTAGGGTATCTGTATTTTCCCCATAGTGTTAAGAGTACAGTCAAAAATTATACATTTACATCTCATATATCCAAAGAACTTTGTCATTCATCTTGGTTACATTTGTAAAATATGTAAACAAAATTTCAAGATAATAAGTCGACCCTGGATACCCTATCATCTAGAGACAACCATCAATAAAACAATTTTTATTGTTACTACCGGTACTTAACATTTATATTTCGAATATAATGTAAATAAACAGTGGGCAAAATTTGATCATTATCTATTGAATTTTTCATGATCGAATCACGATTCTCCCATCCAAGATAATTTACTTCACACCATCATCCCATGAGTCAAGCCATCCATTTCTCTTTCTTGATGAAGGAAACCACGATTAGTCAACCAGATGTAATTATTGGTCTCGATCACCAGATTCAATGTACGTAGTAAGAGCTAGTCAAGCCGTTACTCAATTACCTTTCCATCATAAATGTTTTTACAAATGAGGTACTCATTGCAGCTTGTATAGTACTTCAGCTGCAATGAGTAGCTGTTTAGGTTTTCCATAAAGTTTATCCTTTAAAATAGGAACGGGGGAGGGGGGGGGGGGGATGACATAAACATTTACCCTTGGCTTTTAGATAATAATTTAACCAAGAAGAAATGAAGAGTGATATTTCTCTTTTGTTTTAATGTATATGCAAAGTTCTAGAAGAAAACTTTAAAAGAAGGCAAAACTTCTAGTGTGACCAGCACTCAGTTTGCTTGAAATTCATAATTTGTAAACATTCTTCAAATATTTCAAGATACAGATATATAACTTAGCCACTTTCATTTGCTTAAATAACACTTATTGTATAAATTGTAGTGCAAATGACCACTGTCTTTTTAAAGAATTTGATGAGGAATGAGAAGTTAATTCTGATTTGAATTTATGTCAGATTTGTAAACCAATACTAAGCCGGTAATATTGATTCTTTAAAAAGACATGTACATTGACTCAGGTCAGTTTACACTCCAGCTTATTGACATTTTCTCATCTGACCTCAGTCATAAAATCAATACATAATGTAAACTCAAGCTCTGACAATATATAAACACAAATCTGTTTGATTTGTGGTAGCCATAGGTCAAAATGGTGGTCTCCTAATGTCTGTCAGAATCTTGTTTCTACAGACTAATTAAATACATCTTTTGCACTGCCAAACTGACTTTACACCAATTCTAGACTGACCCCATCTTTTCCATCTGGGGGCAATGTAATATTTTTGGTTTAAATAGTCTCTTGTTGGTCTGATATTGGGCTTGTTGGCATGACAAGGGTATATCAGAGACAGTCTTGTATATGATCTATGAGTGTTAGATCAGTCTAAGGGTGCGTTTAAGCTTAAATTTTGAAGGCAGAATGAGCGATTTGTAACGCTCATCGTAAACGCTCATCGTAATCGCAGTTCCACGGTGTAATGCTACGTAGACCCACTAGAGGTCAGTGTGTTAAACGCATCTTTTTGTGAGTTTACGATCAGTGATCGTGATCGCCGTTTTTCGGTGATTCTACAAAAGTGAGCATGGACGCAACCGTGTTTTAAACTAAACGCGTAACAGATGCCTGATTCTGGCCAGAAAAAGTTAAGCATAAACACGCCCTAAGGTTACCGTATGTAAACCACCGTCTTTGTTAAAGGGAGCAAGGTGGGATGGGAGGGATCGATATCGAGTCCGAAGTATTATGATCAATTTTGTTTTTCCATGATTTTGAATGGAATTCAGCACCAGAAAAGAAGTTTTTTCTTTAAAACCAGGAAAAGCTTGATTTTTGCATTTGATAATCATTTCCTGTGATAGGAGAGGGTGGTGAGGGGGAAGGGAGAGAGAAAGAGAGGGACAGAGATAGAGAGACAGAGACAGAGATAGCCACAGAGAGAGAGAGAGAGAGAGAGAGAGAGAGAGAGAGAGAGAGTGAGAGGGGGAGAGAGAGAGAGAGAGAGAGATGATGGAAGGGTACACTGTGAGTGTTAGAAGTTGGAGATGGAGAAGGGAAGATTATAACATGTGATTTGAACATGTGAGTTTGAAACATTATTTGAGAGAGGAAATAGCATGTTTCCATCTAACCATCAGGGAATTGCTTGATGCCTCTAAAACATCTTGTCTGGTTTTACTCCCAAAACTCCCTTAGCCCTCTTCCTGATCCAATTATTAGAGACTCTAATAAAAAAAAAGGGCCCTGTTTTGATACATGAACTATAAGAGGATTACACAGAATGCCACCTATATTGAATTATTGATTTGAAGATTGTAAAGGTCGGTGCTGCCATATTTTGTACCCGGTCTTGTAGTTTCAGCAGATTCTTTTTGCAAAGCAGTTTTGATAAATATATCTTCACTGTTTAATTTTAACTAAGGGATGATGAACATAATTTGGAAACAGGAATTTTGATCGAGATATTCTCAGAGTTGCTGTAAAAATCAAAGAGGCTTTTTATTATAATTACAATGACTTTAAATTCATTTACATAGTGCTCTTACTCATATTGAAAGGTTTCAGAGGTTTAGAGTTTAAAAAAACTAGTATGAATTAAATAGAATTTAATTTGATGTTCATAATTGAATCAAAGCATTAATTCTGGGAGTTGTCTGATAAAAACCGAACGGAAGAGAAAGGAAAAAGATTGGAGGAGATCATTCCACATGCAGTCATATTCCAGAAAGCCTGAAATGCATTGTCACCCTCTTTACTATTTACTTTTTATAGTTTTGTTCTCAGTCATGTGCTTTCAGACACAAATGGCATTAATAAAAATAATAACAATGTTGCCATGGTATAAACTTTGAAGGCTCTCTATATTTTCATGTAACTCTATTCGATTTTGAGTAAATATTTACTGCTTTTCATCACTACCTACATGTATTCACAAGATTACAGACATCGAACAAAATCAAGCAATTTTTCTCTCTCCTTTTCTTCAAATTCAGGTTCTAGAGGTCGCCATGATGACTACAGTGACTCTGATTCTGTGACAAGCTCAGCATCTGTCGATAGACCGAGCAGGCGACACCTCAAGTCTGATCGAAGTGATATCAGAGAGAGCAGGAGGCAAGATACCCGTAAGTATTCCAGAAAATATAATGATAATAAAAATTAAAAAAGGCATTAATAATTTAATTGTTTTATGGAGGATGATGATGAACATTATCAGTTATTACTCATGAAAAATGCAGTTAACTTAAGTTAGAAAACTTTGTAGAAGGGTAAAGATATTCTTTTTACACAGGTATTTGTTGTATTTCTTATTAGTAGATTTTAAAATCACACTCGTAGGTGACCCAATATTTGGCCCGGGGACAATTTGATTGGGATTATTTAGTCAAAGATGCGGACAGATGTATTTGTGAGTTACAAGATATATAGGCTTAGGGTTCTATGTCAGGTTTAGGGTTATAGGTAGGGGTTTGGTCGAGGGTTGAAATCAGACATTTTGTCAGTGTTGGGATATCGAGCAATTTTCGCCAGAGCCTGTGTCACAAAACCCGCTTAAGATACAATGAAGGCATCTGGAAAATGATTGCATGGTTGGAATGATCACAGTGCGAGGGTTATCACACTTTTAATATTGACTTTAAATTAGATCCAAGGAACGCCTTCAATATTACACATACACCAGGCCAAGGTATGAGGGTATTTATACATAAGATATTACTCCAGGGGCCTAGCTGTTTCATAAACTTGTTATCTATAACAAATGCTAAATTTCTATCGGACAAATTTGCTTCAGCCAATCAGATGCCATGATTTCAGTAGCATATAACAGTAGCTTGTAACTTGTTATTGATATCAAGTTTGCTCTCAGCCAATCAGAAGCCTTGATTTCAGTAGCTTATAACAGTAGCTTGTAACTTGTTATTGATATCAAGTTTGCTCTCAGCCAATCACATGCCATGATTTCAGTAGCTTATAACAGTAGCTTGTAACTTGTTATTGATATCAAGTTTGCTCTCAGCCAATCAGATGCCATGATTTCAGTAGCTTATAACAGTAGCTTGTAACTTGATATTGATATCAAGTTTGCTCTCAGCCAATCAGATGCCATGATTTCAGTAGCTTATAACAGTAGCTTGTAACTTGATATTGATATCAAGTTTGCTCTCAAAACTTGTTATTGATATCAAGTTTTATGAAACAGGGTCCAGATATGATATACAAACTGCCTTACCATGATCTAAAATTGACTGATTTTTATCCCATAAATGCATGCACCCACCCATCCCCAGTATCGGAGCAAGAAGCCGGGGATAGTATTAGACACATGATAAAGAACATAAACAACCTATTGGCGGCGGCGACCAAAGACGACCCCAGTGTCGACGATAAGATCAATTTGATCAAGCTCAAGGAGGAGGGAAAAAACGCAGATGATAGCGATAACGACATTGACGATAACATCTTTGATATGGAAGATGCGATTGAATCAAAAGATTCTGGAATGGGTGAGATGGTATTTGAGAAGAACCTTTTGGTGATGGATAAAGATGCTCAAATAATGGTGGCGGTATCCTCTAAAAAATTCATGTATTTAGCCATCTGATTTTCAATTGAACATGGGCAACATATACTTCTCTTACTAACTTTGCTTAATGTAGCAAGGGTATACCTTTATATGAGTTAGTCCTTCATTTATTCCACACACAAGATTGATTCCTCACAAGCTTTCTGGACTTGCACTAAAAGTTACCATACTACCAATTCTATAATGTATATGTTATCTTTGTCACACATTTCTCTTAATGCACCTATTCGAATTTGCACTTTGGTGAGCTGCTGTTATATATATCCTCCATAACCGCAATGAATGATATACAGGAATATATATATATATATATATAGGTTAGATATTACCATCCTACCCACCCAGCTGTTACAAAAGTGAAGAGTGAACTTGAAAAATAGGAAAGAAAACGATAAGGGAGACTAAAATGTACTGGTTAAAATGTGTTAGTTGCTTGGACTCCTAATAGGAAAGTTACAAGTACAATGACCATTTTGTGCTATTTTTAGTTTCCCCAATATCTATTTATTTGATTTGGTATTAGTAACTCTATTTCAGGTTAAGTCTGTCTTCAAACCGATAGTAGATTGGTATAGTTTGTTGAAGTAATCAGAAATAGATTGAAGGCTTTGAAAACAACTTTTACAGATACTACAAGGAAGTTTTTAATATGTGAGAGTTCCTTTTCCATTCAAGTTCATAGTTATCTAGGTTTGAAAACATAATAATTTACTAATCATGGTTTCCTTCATCAAGAAAGAGAAATGGATGGCTTGACTAACAAGATTATAGAGCCTTACAAACATACTGAATACCATGTATGGCAAGACAGTTGCTTACTTGACCTTTAACCAATATATCTGAGGAAGTGCATGTACACCTGTATATGTACAAGGTGTCGTTTTTGTGTGGGACCGACATGCCTAACATTGCACCAATCAGTGTTAATGGGCTTTATAGAACAAGAAGGGATTACGAATCTGATCGAGCAGTCATCAACATGCTCATTTATGGAAGTGTTATACAACAGGGTACCCCTGTATTACATGTAGCACATTCAGCTATTTATACATTTCTGGGTTATTGTTATTTTTATGTCCATAAATGTGTAATCACCCCCACCCCAAACCCAACGCATAGAAACCTGGCGCAGGCGCGGATAGTCCGGTATCTGTAAACAAATGGCACCTAGCTAGCTCAGAGCACAATGGATTTCTAACGCGATGCAGAGTTAATTAACCTAGATATGCCAAGGTTGGGCATGACTGCACAGATTTCTTTTCCAGGAGTCTCCCAGTACTTGTTAGGTATGATCAGAGGAAGGTTGTGTCGGCATGTTTTCTTGTACCGTCACACAATGACACATACTTTAGTCCATGCTTATATAAGGTCATTTTTATCCATTCATGTAAAGAACATGTTGTTGATTAATTTCTCTTTTGCATATGCAGCAGATGCAGCAGTTGCATATCAGCTATTGGTGTATAAACTTGGGAGTTTGAGTGCAACAAATATAGCCCTGGTCTAGATTATTTTAACAAAACATGTACCTTAATCCATTTTTTTTAAATTTCAGATACCAAGGTGAATATTTGAATACATGCATTAACCCTTTAATTAATTACAATTGTTTGCTAAACTGTGTTGACTCATATATTTCCCTTATTATTTAAACAGGTGCATTCATTATACAAAGGTTATATATATTCCTTGAATGATTAAAGTTTACAAGATGATGCATTTCTTCCTTCATTTGTTAATTTGACAATGATCTTCTTCTTTGTTCTGTAATGACAAATATACATGTACATCCCTGATACAAACCTCCATTTGAACCAATGAAACTGATGTACAAATATACGTATAGGTTGACAGACTAAATTGACACAAGCCTAAATATTGGATATATGTGTACATGCGTAAATATCTGTTGGGAGCAAAACTGTTCGGAGCAAAGCTGTTAAAAGAAACACAAACAGATTCAGACAGTTTCATACAGATTAGATTTTTTTTTAAAGTCATAAATCTTGGTATTTAACATGACAACATTTCTCTTTTAATTATATGTAGAGGAATGTTTGTTTATAGATTCATATTCACTGCTGGATTTATGTTTGCTAGTTTTCTTATCTTTATCAGAGTGCCTTGACTACCCACTGGAAATGTACATGAAATGTATGTGTTTTACCATATTTTGTTTTACTTCTCTCGTTTGTCAGAATCAAAATCCCCTGACTCTGGTTCCCCCAAGCAGCCTGACGGCTCTGGAAACAACAACAACAAGCCCAACAGAGACAAGAGAAAGAGACATAACCAGAAGGTCACGATGGAAGACATTCAGAAGGCCAGTAAACTTAAGGTATGCCCAAGGAGTTACTATGCCAATCACCAATGTTTTCTATTTTGAAATGCTGTTAAAGCCCCTCTAAAGTGTTGAGGGCCCCAAAGTCCCCCCCCCCCCCAAAAAAAAAAAAAAAAAAAAAAAAAAAAAAATTGATAACAAAATTTCACTTATATGTTTTAATAATGTGAAAGAGGATGTTATTTAACACAGAATTATGCAAGGATTTTCAAAATAAATGTGTTTGAAGCCAAATATTGATGAAAAGAATATGGAATTTAGGTTTTGTGTTGTACGCAGAAAACCTAATTTTGTTATTATTATTTCATCAATATTCTTTTTCAAACAAATTTATTTTGAGAATCCTTCAAGAATTCAGTATTAAAAGTCATCCTCTTTCAATTCATTGTACAATTGAAGTGAAACTTTGCCATAATTTTTGTTAGGCTCCCAACACTTTAGAGAGGTTTTAATCTTCAATTGGTATCCCATATTCACAGTGGAACAACTAGAATTTTTCCTCATCTTGCAATACTGTCTGTGTATGCCTTTGTGCCCTTGTAGAGGCCAGCCGTAGAGAATCTCCTTTTCAGGTACTGACCATCTCATTTTATTTCTTGAGGGCAGGTGATCTGAAATTTGTTGAGGCAACAATTGCACAAGGCTATATTTTATCAAAGATGTTGGTTTAAGGTTAGAGTTTCTATTGGGATTTAGATTAGGTTTAAAGCTAAGTTTAGGTATGTTTTTATGGTCCAGGGTTGAAGTTAAGAATTTGGTTAATGTAGGATATTGACTGTTGTGTCATACAACTTCTGAAACGAACTTCTTTTATATCTTCGCGGACATCCTCCTTCCACTTCTATTTTCTTTCTATGGAACATTGTTGTAGAACCCCTTGACAAAGAATGTATGTTAAGAGTTGGTAAATGATTTATCTCAACAAAAACATTTTCATCAGTGTCTATATTCCATGAAATTAGCATGTGATTTGAATAATATGACTTTCCTGTATGCCACAACAAATTCTGATGCAGAATTTCAAATGATTTGACGAATAATACATGTAGTTCCTTTCCCAAGTGGTCGTGATTAAAGCCAATGTGTACAAGTATCGTGTGACTTTTAACTATGTCAGAATACAGTTTTGATGAAAATACATAAGTGACGCAATCATTTTGTTCTCATTCAATCTCTGTACAACAGGGGCCTACAGATCCAGCTCCAGCTCAGATTACAGAGAAATCCAAAGAGAAAGATGTCCCTCGTTCACCAAAAATTATTGAGCCTCCAGTCCATGCAGCAAAAACATCACCCCAAGAGATGTCCCCAAGGAGCCTGAAAGCAGGTGGCTTCAAGATTGAAACTGTGACCAAGACTGAACTGAAGAATGATTCCAGCATGCCCAAACCTGGAGACCACACAGTGGTCATGAAAAGAGCCGCATCTCCAATCCAGGATGTATCAAAGAGAGCGAGCTGGGGATCGAACAAAGGGGAACCATCGAAGGACAGCTTGAAACCTGCAGGTGGAAGGCAGACTGAGGTAGATAGTGCCTCAAGTCCTGCGAGCAAAGTGAAGCTTAGGAAACCAGAGATTCCCAAAGGCCTCCAGGATACAACCAGGCAGAGAAAGAACTCTGATAGTAGCATTTCCACGAGTGAGTCATTATCTGTCTCACCTACAAGGAAAGTGAGAGGTGGCAGCTTCTCTCAAAAATCATCAGATAGTGAAAAGAGCGGCAATCTTCAGAGGCCCAAGTCAATGCCACTGAAGGATTTGAAGGCAACAAGCCAATCCAAAGAACACAGTTCAAAGACTGTTGGCCACGCCAGAGTGTCATCTTCTCCAGAAAAGAAGCGGTTATCAAAGACAATGTCATCTCCAGAAAGGAAGCCACCAAAGAAAACAGACCCAAAGACCTCTGCAGAGAGGAAGCTGTCGTCCGCTTCATCATCATCATCTGCCAAAAGTTCTCAGGTTGATAAGAGAACCTCCTATCCCCCTGCAAAGACAACGTCTCCTGATAGGAAGCCCCTATCGAGAAGGCAGTCTTCACCTGAGAAAAAGCTCACAACCAGGCCAGCTTCTCCAGAGAAGAAAATCACAACCAGGCAACCGTCACCAGAGAAAAGGGTGTCAAAGACAACAGGAGAGAAAAAGCTCACCAGAGAAGCTTCTGCTGAAAAGAAATCCTCGCGAACAACTTCTCCTGAGAAGAGACTATCAGGAACATCTTCTACTGAAAAGAAGTTACCAAGGACAACCTCTCCTGATAAGAGAGCATCAAAGACCTCACCAACAGAGAAGACAGGTATAAGAGCTGCATCTCCCGAAAAGAGGCCTTCCACAAAACGAACAGCGTCTCCTGTGAAGAAGCCGTCTGTGAAGAAGGATCCAGAGTCAAAGACCACAAAGAAATCTCAAGAATCCACCAAAGCAACCAAAGATGCTGACAACAAGAAGACAGAAAGCAAGACAAACGGTGTTGATGTGAGCAAGAAAGAGCCAGCTAAGTCACAGCTGATCGTGAATAAACCTGAAGTTAAGGAGGAAATTATCTCTAAGAAGGAAGAAACCAAAGAAGAAGCTGTACCTGCTGCCCAAGAACCACAAATGCCTCAGCCAGTTGTGACCATCATTGCACCAGCCCCTGACAGGAAACCCAGCCATGCCAAGAGGATAAGGAGTAGGACCATTGAGGTGGATGCACCCAGGAGATTTGGAGTTCCAGGTGAGTAATTGGCATGAATGAAATGTTGAAGTCGCAATATGTAAGGATGTTTGAAAGTCTCAAGAAGCAATGAAGGAAATGATTTATGTTCCTTCAGACTAGAAAATAAGAACATTTGACCCTTTTGTCTGTCAGGTTTTGGGTATTGTTGGATATCAGGTTTTGAGGCCCTCGATGTCAAGATTAATAGATTGTACCATCTTCTTATTCAGCACGATTTAGCCAAGACTTTTGAGATTCAAAACACAGATTCTGTGTAATATCTTCTGTTAGATTGTATACTCATAGTATAGAAGGATACTAGAGTATGCTCCGACCAATTGTATTACATGAACAGGAATAAGAACTTCATTTATGCAAGGTATAAAATATTATAATATCTAATGAAAATCAGATTTCTGATCTGCCTTTCATGTTAAAGGTAATACAAAGTTTTGGGAAAATTGGGTGGATGGTGATTTTTTTACAATTTTGATATATTTGGATGCTTCTGTGGATGTATTATAAGCACTAGAAAATTCAGTCCCTAAAACACTTCTGCTTTCGAGAAAATTTGAATATAAATATTTACCGGTGCTCCCGGTAAATTTTGATAAATTCCGAACAGCGACTACAGCCGTACAATGGTAGTTGCGACCATGAAAATCTCAGAATATGTAGTTGTGATACATAATTTTCAAACGGGAATAGCTAATCGGTCAATATTAGTCAAGAAACATTGTTTTATAGCTTAATTACTATCTTGACCTTGAGAGGGAGCTATACAACATAAAGAGTTTATTATCTAAAATTTCACAACTTTAGACTCGATTTCAACTGCGACAACGATCACTGAATGTTGTAGAATCGCATATGCTTCCAATATGTTCATTTGATCCAAATTCATGACCCCATACCAAAACTTTGTATTACCTTTAGTATTTCAATTAATTTTTAATTTTATTTGTTTTATGGTCTGATATTTTACTCCTTCATTTTGTTGCATTAGACCCAAAGAGAGAGGCACTTTCTGCCAAGGACGCTGAACTCTTTGCCATGATGCAGATGAGAGCCCAGCAGATCAAGGATGAGGAGGAGAAAGAGGGAAAGGTGGAAGAGAGTGGGGAAGAGGATGACAGGAGCGTCTCAGAGGAGAGACCAGAAGATGTCATTAAGGTGATTACATCGTCCGAAATAACTAGGGGGTGTTTCACGAAGACTAAGATCGACTTTAAGTTGGACTTAACTATGACAGGCTGTTCATGCCACTGTTTTCTCTCACCATGTACTGGCATTGATCTCTACAGGGACATGCAAATCATGGTCACAAATCTACAGAATTTATATTTGTTGATAATTCATTTAATTATTAAAGGAAAAAAAAGTTATTTAAAGATCATAATGGTGAGAGCAAACAGTGGCATGAACAGCCTCCCATATTCAAGTCCAACTTAAAGTCAATCTTAGTCTTTGTGAAACACCCCCCAGGTGTCATTTGTTTGGAAGGCTTAATGGAATCTAATCGGTTAGTCAGCAGTAAGTTGATTATCATCATTCAGTCCTTCAGCTGAGCTAAACAGCACCATACAAGGATACATGTAGGTGTAAGAAATTCAGTCTGTCTGTACTATGCTTTCAAGTTTCAACTCTACACTTGACGTGAATTAGTTGTCCTTCTGTATATTGGGTACAGCTTGACTCTGCCTACCAATACAATGAAAATTTAATAAAATGTAGAACTTGTCGTTGACTGATCCAAATATCTGATTTTGCTTGAGCGATACTCCTACATGTACATGTATGGATTAACCTCGCGGCTAACCTGTCAGTTCACAAGTATCAACCTTTTCCCTTCAAAAGATACATGTAGCAATGTCTGCTCAACTATTCAAAAATACTACAATTTTAATCTGAGATACACGGTAGCTATACGTTCTGCTCTGAAACAGAAACTTGTTCATTTAGCTGTTCCTCTGAAGAAAAAAAGACTTGTATGATCAATAATTAGAACTAGGGTCAGAACACATTACAGTATAAATGTATGTGACTCTTAAAAGATCATTTATCCTAGATGTAACAGTCTTTAAACTTGAGGGTATATCATTTAAGGTATAAATAAACTGAGGAAGGGTTAAAACCTAATCAAACAACAAAGGAAGGGCTAACCTTCCTCTCCTGGGACCTCAATAGATAAGCATAGGTCAAATATAAACATCAGCTGAAAGCAATTACAGTAACTGCTTACGTATTGGCATTGTTAAAATAATGATGCTCCTTGATAAGATCTGATATGATCGGATGAAGCATAAGAAATTACTTGAACGATCCTATTAATTGTTCTTATGATGACACTGATTAGCTGTATGAGTTTTGAAATACTGTTTTAGTTTCATCAATTTTGGTTTATGATCGCTGTGATTTGTCTATCGCTTGCAAATATATACTTACATGTACTTGTTAAAATGTATACTTTCTTCTCAAGTGTGTCATGAAGATCGCTGTCAGACTTCGTTAAATGTCTCAATGTCTTGTGCCGCAATACATGAACCTCCCTGCAAACCTTGTAACCTCTGGTGAAATTACCCCTTCTTTGTGGGGGAAACAGTGTGTTGTGGTTTTTGGAGTCATTACTCCTCACCCACAAAACTGAGTCACTGCTTGTGCCCTTATTTAGGGTATGATGTATTCATGAACATGTTTTCCTCTCTCAAAGTCAGGTATAGGAATTGGGTACTTAAAAGGCAGCAAGGATCATATTTGTTTGTGTTCTCTTTTGAACTTTTTCTTAGGTTTAGAAGATGGGGAACAATAAGTGCCAGTATTAATTTTCCATCACCATTATCATCATCATTTATCATCATCATCTTCGCACTATTGTCATTAACATCATCATCATCATCATTACTATCACTATCATCATCATCATCATCATCATCATCATCATCATTACTATCACTATCATCATCATCATCATCATCACTATCTTAATATCATCATCACAATCATAGTCATCACTATCATCATCGTCATCATCACAATCATCATCACAATCATCATCATCACTACTATCCATATCATCATAATACCGATATCATATCTTGAGAGACATTCCTTTACTCAGAGTTCACATCCAATTGGCTGTCAGGTGATACACACTGATGACAATTACATTTGAAATGGTTTTCATTCCATTCATATATAAGTTTGAACACCGTTGCACTTCAGAGTGCTTAAACTCATTGACAACTGAATTCTCTTATTCCCATTGACTTTGTACACGTACAATCCAGCTGTCATTGGCAAATGGTTAACTGTATTTCCTTATGATCTTTCAATATGACCTTCAGGTATCCCTCAAGGACAGGATGCAGTCCTTCAAGGGCAAGGAATCCAAGCCCACCCTTGTAGATTACAGCAAGCTACCGGTATCACCCACACCAAAGAGAGCCACCAAGATGCAGCCTCCTCCAGAGAACAGGTACGAACGATCGCACTATAAATTGTAAACGACAGAATCTTTCCTGCCGTGAAAATATTATACAAATAATGCACTGTTGCGAGTGTGTTAGCGCAGTTCCAGTGCACTCAGTTAAGTCAGTGCGATATCGATAATGCACTTGCCCTGCGGGCTCGTGCGTTATCACCTATGTGCACTGACTAAACTTTGTGCACTGGCCTTGCGCTAACACACTCGCAACAGTGCATTATTTGTCAAACTGCCTACAAAAATACACTTTTTTAGATCTTCTTAGTATACCTATTAATACTTTCTTCATTCACTAAATGTGTAAATGCATTAAAGTAGGGTTTAACACTCAGAGAGACGGATCAGGGTCCAGTTTCATAAAACTTGTTATCAAGAACAAGTTACAATAACTATTATAAGCTACTGAAATCTTGACATTGATTGGCCGAGAGTAAATTTGTCATAGATATTTAGCATTTGTTATTGATCAAACGTTTTATGAAACTGCCCAGGAACACACAATTGTCAAACTACAAATAGGACGAGTGCACACATACCGTAATTATTTTGCCATCGACCCTCAGATAAGGTTAGTGTGAAGCCCTGTATGACAGTTGTTTATTGCTTTAACAAAAAAAAGAATCATCAGAAAGTTTCTTCAACAACTGTAGAAGGTAACTTTGTTGATTTTGGTTAAGAGCAATAATCACCAATGTGTTATTAAGTAGTATAACTAATTGGAAACATTAGAACGGATAGTATTCTCTGGACTAGAATTATTGTGGTAATGCTTCTCTGTATCTGTCCCTCAAAGTTGAGGACCTTACTCAGTGGCTTTCACCAAGGCTAAGGAACTTATCAGTAATTTTTATTTAAAAAAATTTAAGCACATATAAGTTTAGAATGGGATAGTATTAAAGATCTTGTCAATATTCTTCTGCTGCACACACAAGTGGTATGAATGAGATGGTAAAACATGTTCTTCAATGATTGCTAACACTAGGTATGTTTTTGTTATTGTTGCAGACCTGAGCCGGTCAATGTAAAGCAGAATGGAGAAGAGAGGAAGAGTGGAGACGATGAGCCAGAGGAAGACGACCAGCTGGCCGGTCTTAGCCTTTCGGAGAAGATGAAGATGTTCACTCAGATCTCAGCCATCAGGAAGAAAGAACAGGAGGAGGAGGATAAAAGATCCAAGTCCAAATCATCCTCAAGGTTCCACCGTACAAGAGATAGAAACAGGTTCCAGACTCAGCCAGTCACTCCAGAGGAACTTACGTCAGCGTCCTCACTGGCTAAGGAGATGGCCGCTGCCCAAGCCGAGTTAAAAGGAGAGAGTAAGGAGAAGGATGAGGACATTGCCCGTGAAGTTAAGAGAGAGGAGATCGAGGAGGTGATGAATACACAGGACAGGATTAGGGAGGAGATTCGACAAAACAAATTGAGGGTGAAGATTGCAGAGGAAGCGTCGGAGTCATCTGATGATAGTCGACTGCCATCGATGGCAGAGGAGGAGGAACCTCCACCAGACGTCCAGGAGGATGAATATTCCAAGCTGACTCTCTCTGAGAAGATGAGACTGTTCAAAGAGAAATCAGATACTCCAACAAAGCCACCTCCCAAAGTCGTAGCTCCGAAGCGCAAACGGAGAAGCGAATCGAGATTCAGGACTCAACCCATCACTGTTGATGAGGTTAAGAAAGCAGCAGTGTCTCCTTTAGCTAAGAGTTTCTCACGGCCACCAAGCGTAGAGATCCTTGGTGTGCTACCTATCGCTGAGCAAGTCTCGTTGGTGTATGGTGAATCTAATGCTACTCCCAATCCTGCCACCATGAACGGTAAAAGTGTCACATCGTCCCGCAGAAGTTCCAGCTCAGATGTCAAAGTAGAGACAAAAGAAGCCACCAGTCCTAAACAACTGCCCAAGAAAGAAGCAGAGGTGAAGCCTCAGTCGTACAAGGACTCTGTTAAGAAGCAAAAGAACCTGATGGCCATGCTGGCATCTGAAATTCATGGAGTGTCAAAAGACGATGAGGAAGTTGAGCACCCAAAGTCGGAGGCAGTGGACGCGAGTATAAAGATGGCTAGGTTAGGTCATGATGTGATGTCGCCAACCGAAGATAAAAAGATGGTCTTGGAACCTGTAACGGCTAAACCTGTTGAACAGACAAAAACAGCTCCTGTAGCTTCCAGCAGGAAGATTGACAACGTCGCTCAGAAATCCCCACCGAGCCCTCAAACGAGACATTCTCTTAGTCAGAAACAAGGCACCAAATTAGAGACGCCATCGAGCCCCACCAAGAAGCAGCTATCCAGTCCTGAGAAGAAGTTGACCAAGCCTCAGCCCCACCCCAGGAGTCCCAAGAACATCCGGCGCAACGGAACTGCAGCCAAGACCACCAAGGACGCTGCCGCTCCTACGTCACCTATGCCTCCTCCGAGGAAATCCAAGATTGGGGGGTCTCCGGCACCGATGAGGAGGCAGGACTCCAGGGACGGGGACATCTCGAGCGGTGCAGAGGATGGGAAGAGGATCAAGAATGGTGCCGCCAAGGGGTCGTCCTCAGAGTATGCCACACCTCAGAGGGAAAATAAGGTTAGTAAATCAGGCCTGATAATTACCTGATTACCTGAATAAATCAAGTTTCCCAATTTTTTTTCTTCCTGTTTTTCCCAATTTTTTTACTCAAAAGGGAGGGGGAAATGTTTTGTCAAATGCCATTTCTTTTCCCTGAATCCTTTTTTATATTTTTTAGTGCTCACTATCACCCCGGATAAATCCATTGTTAGGAATAACATAATATGAAAATAACTATTCTATTTTGGAAAGCATGCCTAGTAATTGCTGGGCTTGATGTTTTATGCCTTGAAAATGCATTATGCACATATCAGAGAGTATTTTTAAGAACAAATCTGAAGTATTGTTTCAGGTGTTGATCTCTGCACCGTTCATTGATAAACTTTGATTTATATGTACATGTATGTGGGAATTTCTTTGACTTTTTTCAAACAATTTAGATAAGTTACCAAAGACTCATCTTATATTTGGACTTTGCTGAACTATTATTTCATGACTACATGGACATGCCAGTCTGCGTCAGTGGAAACTTAGCAGTTACAATGTACATGTGCATGCTGTGTGTGCTGATGTTAAAATGAGCATAGCTAAAGAGGGAGACATACACTTTTCTTGTCTGTAATCATTGTAGACCAGTCTACATGTTTGTGATCTATGCAAGATTTCTCCAGTCAGAGATAAAATGTTAGAACAATCCAACCACCTACCAAATTAGATACCACCAAGTAAATGCATTTTTCTTCCTTTTCATTCATATGCCTTTGATGAGGATAATAACTTATCTTGTCAGAAAAATCCAACCACCTACCAAATTAGGTACCAACAATTAAATATATTTGTCTTCCATTTCATATATATGCCTTCGAATATAAAAAGATTTTTGCAGCTCAATGATTTTCGTAAATCACAGGATGTAAGTGCGACAAAGGTATTGATTGTAGCGTTGCGGGTGAGCTCTCATGTATTCTTGTTACCAAGTAAAATAACTTTTTGTTCTCTCTCTTTCTTCAGGCGGACCAGAAAATTGAAGAGTGGAGCTCTGAGTCGGAGTCGGAGGTGCGGCAGAGGACCTCCCCAGTCACAGAGCAACATGTAGCCCTCATCAAGAAGAAGTCCAAAAAGACTAGCAATGCTGAGAAGAGAGACAGGTAGGCACTCTATTTTAATACTTCTCTGCAACTTTTATTTTTTAGGAGAATATTAGAAGAGCGAAGGTAATTTGGTAGGAGGTGTTAAAGGAGAAAGAGTGGAAGAGAGGAAAAAGTTAGGTTGGGGGGGGGGGGGGATTTTCTAAATGTATTTCAAGTATGTTGTATGGGGGAGGGGTGGGAGAAGATAGAGAGAGAAGAGAAAGTGGTGGAGTTCTTTTCTTTTCTACATGTAGAAGGATAAGGAAAAGGATTGGGTATGGTAAGGAAGAAGTGAAGGAGATGAGTGGAATAGGGATGGAGAAAGTTGGGAAAAGAGATGGATGGATGAGAATATGAGAAAAGAATGAAAGATGGGAGGAAAAATGTGCAATAGTCATGAAATATTATAAATATGTCAGTAAATGAGTGGAGATGAAAAATGCTATGGAATGAGTGATCAAGGTCACATTTGAAAGTATTCTTCCATCCTGTCTCAAACACACAAATAGAGTTTTAGTTGTTCTATGCTTTATGCATGTACATATTTTGTAGTTATGCAAACTTGTAGAACTATTTTCTGCTTTGATACTTGTATGGCTTTTAAAAGCACCACAAAATCAATAGCGCCACCTATTATAATGTTTAATGCCGTTGTTAAGTATCAAGTGCCTGGTGTGACTCAGATTGAAGGTTAAACGTTTCAGCAATTTCTCTCCAACCAAGGACTGCTCCAAATTGCCAAATTCTTGTCACATCACGGATGTTAGTCATCCCACGACCCACGTGATTGGTATATCATGTCAAATACCATGCCATGATGCTAATTGAATGCCCTACTCATAAACCTGTAAATATCAGACTTTAAATGCTCTTTACTTCCAAACTGCTGTACGTATATGTAAACAAATCAGGATGTACTTTTGTCTGTTGTTCAAAGGGCGCGTTCATGCTTGATTTTGAAGGTAAAAGGTATTTTGATCTGAAACGCTCATCGTAAACGCTCATCGTGATCGCAGTTCCACGGTGTACTGTTCATGCTTACTTCTCTGGCTCATCCAGGCAATTCTCCTTGTGTGGCCTAATTGGTCTTCCAGCTGGATTCGCAAACCTTCACTGTGCATGCTACGTAGACCCACTAGAGGTCAGTGCGTTGACCCCATTTAAACGCGTTTACAAATTGTAAACGCATCTTTTTGTGAGTTTACGATCGGCGATCGTGATCGCCGTTTTTCGGTGATTCTACAAAAGTAAGCTAAGACGCAACCGTGTTTTAAACTAAACGCGTAACAGATGCCTGATTCTGGCCAGAAAAAGTGAAGCATGAACACGCCCTAAGAGAACAACACTTCAGCTTGTGCGAGAATTATATGAATGCATTACTTTGATGTTCATTATTGTTTTCATTTCTTTTGTGAAGTAACCTTAAGGATTAATTCAAGTCTTGGAGATTCCCTAGCAGTGTATAGTTTGAAGCTGACATATACTTGTATTAATTAATTTCAACTTCACTTCTTTTAGAACTCATCATCTGCATAAATACATATTTAAACAGTATTTACAGACTACTGATAACTTTTATTGTAATTGTCTTTTCATTGTTAGTTTTTTTTAGCCTCTCAAATAGAATTTATATAATGCTTTGATGTGAAAATTACCTGATATTCCAAAGGGGAAATTGGGGGCATATGTGTACAATGTATGTTGTACCTTAGATTAAACATTGGCAAGCATACACAGGACTTCTCCTGTATGTTAGGGTTCCAACTCGTAGAGTACATTTAGACTTATCTTATAATCAGATTTCTACCATCCTGTTTTGTACCAATTTACAGTACAATTACAGACGAACAGAATTATGTGCAAGGGAGGAGCGTCTAACAAGTCTGATACAACATGTTAGGTCACTTTCTAAAAATGGTGCAAGATTATTCACTAATTGATGAGTAGTGTTCGCGGTTTTACCTATGAGCCCATTGCCCCAGACGACCGTGACCTAGTCCTACAATTATACCTCCTCCGCCAGCCAGATACGTGGCTCATTTATATGCTCAAGATTGGCAAATTGACACCTTTTAGGACCTAGAGTATATGTTTTGTATAAGGGATGAGTAACTTCGTCGGTCTGTTATCTGTCCAGGCCAGTCATGGGTGGACTTGATGAATGTAATTGACGTGACGATGACCTAGGAACAGTTGGTTTGGCCAACGTCCAGTGTGAATGACCAGCAGTTGGTCAGATGTAGTCTCAGATATGAGCCAGTTTTAGAGTATGAATTAGTGATATTTACACATTAAGAGGAACCATGAGATTCATATGACCATCACAAACTTTTTGTTATCAGGCCACAAGCAGAACATTGATTGCTTGCACTTTTAGAGTGAATTCTAAATATTTTATCATGCATTTCCATTTTTCCAGACATTTTTCCTATCCTCACACTTCTAAGAATCCCTCTCATGTATTCAGAAAATGATTTTTCAAGCTTACTTCATGTACAGTGTACGGTCAAATTGAAGCTGAACTTTTTTTTCAACCCCTTTCAAAATGAAGGGAAAGAATATTTTCTTCTCTATTAAGCCAGGTTTGTGGTCATAGATATAATTACATTTCATCTTATGAGAAGCAGAACGTTGACAACCCTTATAATCTTAGAATTTTCTCCAAAATTTTCTATATACTCATCATACCAGTAAAAAGCATTGTTTGTGAGACTAGCGTTAGCTGTCATCGGTGACAGAGCAATGATATCTTGACGTCTCAAATTATATGGAAGTGCGTTCACGCTGATTTTTCTTGCTCCTCGCTGACCAATTGTATTAATCTGGTCATGAAGATATGTTCTGTAAGTTCAGTAATTGCTCTGTAAAGGACGTTACTTGTACCATTTGGGGATATGCATGGCACTTCTGTCATCTTTGCTTTTGTGTAGTTATTGAACTTAGAGGTGAGTTTTCTGATTCATTCTTTTTCCTTTAGATGTTGATCACATATATATTGGCATGATTATAATATGATATATTCTTGATTTGGTATATTTCCATTACCGGTACTTCTAGACTAAATACATTTAGATAGCAATATGAAAGTTTAGTCATGGTTCATACCTCTGTACAGATATATAACAGGGACCTGGTGCACATGACCGTACAATTTTAACTGCAGACCCCCAACAATTTGAAATTGAACTCGGGCCCCATGGACCAAATTTTAGGCTACACCACTCTGGGAAAGGTTATTAACTTAAAGCCCTGCATGTCAAGTGACTGTGGAGTTTGAGGATGAGGAAATTGTATTTCACCGTTTTGTGCTAAAGTTTGTGTCTAATTCAAAGGGTGATATAGCTATTTCAGTGGTTTGGACGGAGAATTATATCCTTCATTTGACCTTTTCATCGATAACATTATGTATAGGATCAGGTGCATGTATTGCTACAAAATGCTACACCTTCAGCCTGCAGTGAAAATTCACCCTGCAGTGAAACGTTCACCACGCTATCTCTTCAAAACTCATGGAATAGTGTTTATGTATATTAATATGCTTGAATAATTATATTTTGTATGAGTTCAATTCATGTGAAACCAAATTATTGAGAAATTATCATCATAATCACTGGCAATAACCATTGCATGCAATGATCATCTTTTAGATGAAATATACACTTGAAAATGCCCTGGAAGGGAAGAAAAAACCCTGACTCATTCTTTTTTCGGCAAATAGAATTGACAGTTCCAATTAGATATTTTCTTTCCTACGAGTATATACCTTGTAAGCCCTGAGGGCCTTGTGTTTGTATGCGTACATAGCGGGAGGGCAAAAACCCACCCAATTTTAGCTCATATCGTCATCCCCAATTGCTCTGTGACCTGTAAAACATGGAGATATATATGATAAAAGGACAGCTAGAACCCGCAGTGATAAAGGAAGGAAATTGGATTAGTTTTTCTTTGTCATTTAAGGCATCAGAGATGTTTGTAGAAGTGCAAAGTGGGTTATAGGATTACCAGCAATGAACGTCAGAGCCAATGAAAAATGAAATGCATATGTACATGTATTTGTATGTACATAATAGCAAAAGGCTATCTTTATCATTGCAACCTTTTATTTAACAAAGGTGAAACTAAAATGTGTTCTACATATGTTTTTTTCATGTGTACGTTCAACATTATATATTTCTCCAAAAAATGTTTTGTTAGTTTTTATTATGTTATATGTAGCTAATCGCATAGAATTTAATTCTCTTAATAGGTGGTTGCTTGACTGTGTTTTCAATATAAAGATTTGCATAAAATAAACCTTTCTAGAAAAAGTTCATCGTTAGAGAGAGCAAGAAGGGCATAACAGTATAACTCCTTACTGGTTCTCACAAGAATGATTTGCAAAGCATGACAGAATAGTCCCAACACAAAACACAACACAAGGATATCAGAAAACATAGAAATATGTACAAATCTAAATATATTTAGAAATGATTTATTTCAAGTATTATCAACAACAAATGATAGTTTTGTTTTCAATTCAACCATGACATCATTTCTATTTATAAACCATTACATCATCCATACTCCCAGGGTATAATTTTCTACCAAGTCCAATCCAAAATTGAGTCCTAGGGGCCTGAAATGTACACCTCCCATAAATGACCAGATGGGATATCCACGGGTGTCCCAGACATGACACGCCCAGCACAGGGAACTTCCTCCCTCACCCATGACGTTCCAGTGTAGGAATGTTGGATTGAATGGCAGCTAGGAGATATTAAAGCCCCACTGTACTACTTATGGCTACTTGCGCCCTCTATATAGCAAACAATGCCTAATCGGTTCCTGTTGGTCCCCCATGATCCCCTTTTTCTTATGTTAATTGAGAGCTGATTTGATGAGATAACCACCTGTCAGTGACCCCGCAGGGAGGTCTAAATCCCTCCTGGCCAACTAGTGCAGATAGGCTTTAAATAGAATGGCTGGGAATAGAAGGGTGGTTGGATGTGCATGCCTGGTTCATAATTAATATTTGACTAAGATCATGTTTAACAAAGGAAAACTCAGACTCATTTTTTAACTCTTGAGTTTTGATTCAAGCTTAACCCAGCGTTTGGCTTTAGATTTGAGGAAAATGCTGGCCATAATTTTTACATGAAATCAAACCAAGCTAAGTACTTATGCGAGTGATTAATTCTGGCCTAATCATTGATCAAGACTCTCGGTTTACAATAAAGTTCTCTGTTAATTATTTACTTTTTATTTGTTATTGTCAATTTGTATTTTTTTCTGCTCATTATAATAATTTGTGTTTAATTTCTTTCCTTTTTTTCTAGTAGTTATATGTTACTAATACCTATTATGTTTTTCCAAAGAGATACTGGTATCTCTTTGGTTTTCCCTGTTTTTTTAATCATATTTTATTTTTCATCCCCTTTTGTTTGGTTATATTGCTCCTGGCTTTTGTTTGTATTAAAACTTGTATTTTATTCAGTTCACAAACTCTCTCTCACAACCTGTAACTTTATTTTGGGATGAAAATGAGAATAAAACAAGAGGACCAGAAATACCCCCCCCCCCCCCCCACACAAAAAAAAACAACAACCCAGGAACGACAACAATGAGTAAATGAATAAATGAATGAATAAGTAAATAAAAATCAAAAATGAAAATATTAGCAAACAGCATACATTATAGGTTGTACTCTACTCAAAACAGAGTACTGATTGAATAACCTAGATATAAAGAATAAATAGCCTTGTAAAGAAATGGTGTGATATGAATGGAGATGGACCCAGGTGTTTTGACTGCATGGTCATTTCTGAGAGCTGGATCTTATCCAAAGACTCTGAATTATTAATGTCTCCTAATGTCTAATGTCCTCTGAAATGGAAGGTATGTTTAACACTGCAATGACTGTAGTGAACAACCCCTTATGAGTGTCTTCTCAGCAATATATTTTTATGATTAAATGGATATTGTTTTTTGAGCTCCTGGAGATTGAAGGCCCAACAGAATTAAATGCCCAATATGGACAGATATTGAACCTGTCAAATGCTAGTCAGGAGCCCAATGAGACAGAATCTTTGGTCTGTTAACACTGTCTAATGCTACGGTCACAAAGGTTCGTACGAACAATAATTTCGTACGAATCTCCCTGTTTTTCCATTGTCTTCCTGTATTTCCATTGTCTTCCTGTATTTCCATTGCCTGAAAATCGTTCGCCGGCGTTCGTAGCAGTTCTTAATGGCATTTGTGACCGAGGCTTTACAGACATAGCATGAATATCGGTATACATTTTTAGCATCTTATTTTAGACTAGTCTTACCTTGCCCCCCCCCTCCCTAATTACCAATGTGATCAAGATTAAAATGAGTGCCACAAACAATTGTATTTGAATAAGTCAGTATTTTGCGCAAGAAAAGAGAAAATGTTGACAATTCTATTACCGTACTACCTTTAATAGCAGTTATTGCTCCTTCATACCCTTTTCCTCAATGCCTCATAACTTTTATGACTATTGTCTCTACTGATTTCCTAAATTCTTGATAAAGTAGTCACTTTTGCAAGACTTTTTTTTTTTTCTACCATGATTCTGTGGGAAGAAAAAGTCCTTGATGTTGATTGACAAGAATTTTTTAATTTTGTTTTAAAAAAAATTGCAAATAGAGTAATTATTTGAATAATGTGATGAATTCATCCAAAGCACATTGTAAAACCTATGAAAACAATATAGCACATTCAGATATTCTTCAAGGAACAAATAAAAATGACAAACAGCTTACAAATACATATGGGGCCTGTCACCACAAAATGAGTCCAGTTGGTCAAATTTTTTATTCCTGTTTTTTAAGTATTATATGAATCTACATTAATTAAGCTTTAAATTAAGGGGTCACACATTAAAATTGATAAATTATATCCAGAAATATGAACAAAAACCTAATTGGACTTTATAAATAAAATTGTGCTTTATTCTTTAAAAATGCATCATTTTCGTGATAATTTCAGATTACATAGCCTATATTATTTGCCAAAAAATGTTAGAAGGAGATATTTTCGTGACCTAAGCTCTGGGGACATAAACTACAAGACATTAATAAGTCGATTTTTGGAAAAATCTTAAATGTGGTAGCCGTAGGTGGGTCAATTTTCAGTACATACACACTATACATCGCTATTACTACGATTGAGCCTAATGCGACACTGGACTCATTTCGTGGTGACTGGCCCCATATAATGTTTGAATAACATTATACCACTGCAAAGCCTTGGCAGAGTAAACATGATTTGTAATTAAAATTATTTTGTAATGTAAACAGAAACTATAACATATCTCTGTTGTAATTAAAAGATCATGCATGTACAGTGCACGTTCTCCTTTATATTAATAGAGGAAAGCTTTTTTTGGTAACGTGGAGAGAAAATGAAGCAGTTCTGGGATTACTCCCAGAAAATAGAGAACATGCTCAAATAAGGAAGAAGATACCAGAATTCATATATAAAGGTGATTCCCCTATAGAGAATAGAAAAAGTTGTTGAGCTACCTGTAAACGGTATATACAGTGTGCCAGTCTTTTACAATGACTTCAAAGACTTCAAAGAGGATTAACTTGGGCCTCATTCCCTTTCTTCTTATGATGTCACAATAGACTTATAGATGTACTTCGATCTAGTCTCTTTCTTCTCTATTGAGCTTAAATCAAAACAACAAAAATAATAGTCCCAGCTCTGACATAGCCTTCTTTGAATTCAAAAAATGGGAGGAGTCTCCTTTCTTTTTGAGGAGCCGTTCCCAGCCCGGTCCGGAGCACAAACTAAAAAGGATTACGCTTTAACCGTCTGGTCATATGTTATTGATTGGTAGTCTGTGGAGGTTGCCTTGTGACTACAGTGTAGGCCGGGAAGCCATGCATGTGTTTTTCCCTAACTTGTTGCAAAGTACGTTTTTAGTAGGAGTGCATGTGATGGGCGAGGATATGTTATGAGTCATTCTCAACAGTATAGCAATTTTTGTTTTGTTCCAAACTTCAATTGCAAAACGTTTAGGACCCACTCACAGACCTATGTGTTGCTTGGCATAATTTGAAATAACCAATTATTTTGTGGAGATACTTGTGTGAGGAGACTTTGTTACAGAACGTTTGCAGGTAAGAGATTATTGTCCTTTTTTAGAATTACTTGTAATGAGGTATTTTGTTTGTTGCACATGAACAATAAGCAAGCTTCTCCATTGAGAATGAACTTTGACTTTCATTAATACCCACAATTAAAGGAGTTTATTGTTGTAGACGTTCAGGTGGGGTCCACTTTACCTTTCTTGCCTTGTCCTTCCATAAAATACAGCTACCGGTAGTTCTTGTTTTTTAAACCATTTGAGAATTTGATACGTCTTCATGCTCTGCATCAACCTATAATGATAGTCTAATTTAGAGCCAGACTGAGTGACATAAAAAACATACTGTTAACCCCCTTTTTTTGCTCTTAGTAGGCGAAGTGTAATTTTTCATATATGGCAATAATTTTTTTATGTTGCTCATCCAAACTTTGGTTTCAATATTTTTTCTTTCTTGTTTCATATCATTATACCTTTTCTGGAAAGCATGATTTAAATTTGTTTTTCCAGACAAGTGAGCTTGTGGCTTCTTAAGTCCCAAATTACCGTTGTTCTGTCATTACAAAAATTATTCCAGCGATTCAGAGCGGGATCGAGCGCTGTTGAAGACGTGATCACAGTTGGATCATATTTATGTCTGTCTTCAGTTCTATCTCAAGTTTCTCCACCAAACAGGTGTGAAAGAATGCCAAGCTTTACGAATGTTAATCGCTAGGTTTGCACGACGGTAAAGTTTGAAACATTGGGGTTACCTTGTACATGTAGTTAAGGACCGCATATCTGCACTTTGTATTGGGAACTATACTTCAAGTTTATACTCGTAGTGTTAAACTACAAACAAAGTAATACATGCCGTTTGTACAAACATAACTCGATTTCACCAACTTGCAGTTGCAATGACTGCTTGCTCAGCTAGTTTAAAACTTTGAACACTTATTTCAGTACCTTGTGAACCCCTGTCGTATATACGTGGACCTTTGTTTAAAATATTAAAGTTTCTCAAACTTTAAAGTGACGATGCCGTGCGAACATAGTTACCAGTGATTGTCTGCTGTCACTATGGGGGAAAGTGTTGGATTTCAGGTTCATTTAAAGGCTGTCTATTTGAGGAAACCTGTCTGGTATAATTGAGTTTACTTGTTTTCCAGGACTATCTATGGAAGAAGCTGACTATTGGGTATCCTCAATTTGCACAGACACTATTTTTGAAATCTGCCTGTATGGCAATGTACTGCAAATCAACGAAAAAAATTGCACGATTGATCACTCTGATGTTGTTGTTTTTTGTATTTTCTGAACCTATCAATTTCAAGATTTCCAGTGATAATAATACTTGATTTGATTTGATTTGATTTGATTTGAATTTATTTCCACATTTCACAAATAATTCACTAGTAATTATACAAACAAACAATACCTTAAAAAACAAAATACAATTAAATGAATAAATTGAAGTACAATAAAATATTACATAATCAACAATTTGTTTGTATAACATAACATGAAATATGGGGAAACCAAAAAGAAGCAATGCTTGTAATGTACTCAACGTTTACCATGACCAACTTGTTTTCCATCTTTTTATTAAACAACAAAAAAGAATGTATTGTGTACATATTAGAAACAGAAACAGCTTGTTCCTCTTGCAAGCTGCTTGGGGTAATATGCTGAAAATGATTCAGTCATGTGTACATGTATATGTTTCTCATTTGATGTGGTATACCACAACAAATTCAAGGCAAATTACACATATCCCTATCCATTGCCAGCTGATGACAAATACAACCTTTAAAGGGGTACGATCTGTTCCATGTGCATTGAAAGCTCTAGCTGGGGATTTCTCTGTGCTTTTTATTGTCAAACATAGTGTTGCATTAGAGTTTTAGGTCAGGTTTAGGGCTAAGTTTAGGTATACGTGTATTGTTGGGTCCAGGGTCACAGTTTAGAATTCAGTTAGTAGGATATTAACCACAGAGCTTGTATCGTACAACTTTGTTCCATCCTAGAAAAGCATAATTCTTGGTGATTCAGTGCAGTGTGTGACCCATCCAACGTAATGAATGCAAAAAGTGAGAGTTATCTTGATATTGCCATTAAATAATACAACTGATTGTACATATAATATCATCCAATAATAAAAAAACATGTTAATGTTTTGATATTACAATTGAATAATATAGAAGTCATGCTGAAGTAACTATTATTCAATGTTCATATCAAGACCCCCAACCCCCTCCTCCCCCCCCCCCCCCCACACACACACGCACACAAACTGGAAAATCCTGGTGGTTCTGCCACTGTCTGAATATTAAGCGTGTTGAACTTTTCCTCTTTTTAAGCGAATTAGCATTTCTCATTGATGAAAACTGGTCCTTTAACGACAGTATTGGCACTTTGTTCCAGGAAGCTATTTTGAGTTAGCTTGTTACAGTCTGATCCCGAGAGAACGTAAGGGTACCCGTGATTCACCAAACTTCACCCCTCTGACCCACCTGTGAATAGGATACCGGTTCCCCAGAAGAACCCATTCAGACTGGTGGAAATGGTACAAAACTTGTATAAAGAAACAAGTTTTAAAGAGGTCAGTTGACATGACGATAAGCCCTGCCCAGTTATACAAATTAGTCAGAAATAGTCAGAAGAGAGGAGGGTGGGTGGGGGGGGGGGGGGGGGTTAGCCTCGCCCTATTGACCTACTTGTGAATTGGAAACGGGTTCCCTTTAGAAAATGTTCTCACCTGTAAACCTGTTACTACAGTCGGTGTATACTATAGGAGTCTGCGAGCACAATCTATGTAGCCTGTATTCTCAAAAGCCCTAACTTAAACAAGTTTGTACACTTACTGACTTATGGAAGGCCAAGTGTAAAACCCCTGTTTTATATGAAATGATTGTAATTGTGTAAATAAATATAGAAACAAAATGATTTTGGTCATGCCATGAATAGATATAAGTTTTTTTAACTTTCATTTAGTTACAAATTTCTACAGGATGAGGAGATTGACATTTTGGACAGTAAATAAGTGATCAGTATTCATGTATATCTTTGGTTCTTTAATCAGTTTTAAACGTAAAGCAATTTCCTTATTTTATAAATGTCTATATTTATGAAATTTGTCTATCTCAGTACCGCTGGGTAGAATTTGTGCTCTTCTAAAAGAATTGTAATGAAATAATAATGGTAGGCAAGAAAAAACAGTACCGGTATATGTTTTGATTATTTCTTAATTTGCATAGAGTTTACAACCCTCTTTACAAACAGATCAATGCTTAAAATCCTTTAAATATACATGTAGGTGTTCAAAGTCACTCTCATTTTTTCATGAATCTCTGGATGGAGTGACACCATTTAAAGAGAGCAGAAGCCTTAATAGATGAAAATCAGCTTACCGGTACTTTAGGCAGTAGACATTGCACCAAGAGGCTAATTGACAAGCAGACTAGTGGGGTTTGAGTGGATAAACATAATCCTTAGGACCTAGACGTGATCATGAATAATATGTGCCTCACTTCAGCAAGTTCAGGTATTAAAGCCATGTGAGAGTTCTCCATACACCTGAGACTGCGTATTCACAATGTCTGGAAATATTGCCGAAAGAAATCCTTTCCCCGGATTCAGATTACAACTGCGATGCCTCAGTTCGAAAGGAGTTCAAAAGGTTTCATGTAGTTTTTATTATTTTAGCTTGATTTTGTTTTCAAAAGATTATGGATTTTTTGTGATGTTGATGTGTCAAAGCAGAATTGATATCAACTATTGAAAAGATCTGACTGAATTTTTGAAAGTAGTGTCTTATCAGACCTATTGCACTGGGATAAGATTACATGAATCCAAAGTTTTGTAAGGAGGTGCTTATGATTTCTAATTTGTTGTTCATCTCTTGTGTACAAGAAAATGTCTTGCTGGGATGTTGTAGGAGCTACATGTACATAGATAGACCTACAAATTGTACTTATTAGAAGAATTCTTAGTCATTTGCTATTCATAGTTTTATATTTCATTTGATTTGGTCATGGCATGAAATTGGAGCTTGTTAATATTCTCAAGTGGTTTGTTAATAGCTTACACCTCTTGGCTTTGTCATGCCTTGTCACAAATTTGACGGGCATAATGTGTGATTAGTACCATAGGGGCCATGTGATAGGGATGCAGATTGAAGGCTGCACTATGGTGATGAAGGTTTTAGAAGCCTTTACACTTGATTAGTATTGAGTATTATGGGATTTTGTGCATAATGTGACAAATAAAAAGATGTGACAACTGTGACATCAACTGCCCAATTTGTAGGAAAAATAAAAATCATCTAAATGGATGAATTTAGAGGAAAAGTAAGAAACATGACCTGAATTTTATGAATTTCTTTGCCATTGCACAAATGTTAGTCTATCAAAACATTTAGTCATGCAGTGTACATAAACATGAATGACAAACCAGAAATGATCGAATGAAATAGAATCAAAACAGTTTAGTAGAGCATGATAATGCTATGACTCAGTAATTGGAGTGTCTTTCCTGGTAGCAAATATTTGGAATGGATGAAATCATAATATTGAGAGATTGAATTTGAGAAATCAAAACTTCTACTGTGTCTTATCAGATAAATTCAGTGGGAGGTTTGGGTGCAAGGGTCAAAGGGTCATATCCATATGGGTATTAGGAGAAGGAGGAGGTCGTAAGTCATTTTTCCTTAAACAGTTGCTGGAAGTTGCCCGCTTGAACTTGCAATTTGTTTTGCTGATTGTCCATAGCTAAGTGGAAATATAATTCATTCCATTTTACCCTTTCAAATTTGTAATGACCTACTCCCCAGCTGCAAGAAAAGCATGCGTGCAGTTTCAACACGTAGCAAGGACACTTTATCCTGCTGCTAGAGTTTGCTGACTTGAAATTATTGAATATAATATCCAGTTTTTTGAAAGATTGCATTTTATTATACGTGTGGGCTTCATCCTATTAGGAAATAGTGGTCGATATTCACTCCCAATAGGATAGAAGTGGGCGTTGGAGAGAAATATTGCGTGGTGGCTTTATCAAGTTACTGGAGTCAGCAATAAAGGGATACGTGTACAATGTACTTACCGGTACCTGTAATGAGTTGTACATTGAATGGGGCTTAAATGACAGTTCTAAAGATAATTGGGTGAATTAAAATATTGCATGAATGAAGAAATACAATCTAACTCCTCATTCTTGTTTTTTAGGCATAAACAACGGCACTTTTGGTTTCTGCTGGTGTGTCATTCAATTCTTGTCTGCCAGTTCAGAGAAAAGCGGAAAAGCATAAATGTAAAATAAAAAGAGAGAGAGAGAAAGAAATAAAAGAGGCAGCAGAATTATTTATTGCTTGTAACTATTTTTGAATGATGAGCCTGGTCATGTTTTGTTTATTTTATTACTGATATATAGACAGCGTGTCCACACACAAAACAATTTATCCCGAAACTCTATAACGATACGTCGTATAAAGAATCATCATATAAATTCCAGGATGTCCACACACAAGAAACGTCGTCACTAAAGAATCATCGTATAAATTCCAGGGTGTCCACACACACAAAAAAGTTATCCCGAAACTCTATAACGAAACGTCGTATAGGTGCGCAGTTTGCTACTGCGCAGTCGAAACCGAAACAGAAACACATGTGCAGCACCACTAGTACTAGTATTTGCATCCCTGCATTGACTGTGCCACTGGAACAATGCATGCAGTATATTTATGTATAATCAGCTGGCTGCGCAGCGGTCAGCTGTACACAGAAATGAGAGCTCATATCTCCTTTCGCTCGAGGTCACGTTAAGCCCCGCCCAGTTAGACTAGTTCCGTCCACACACAAAATGTCCGTGATTCTTTATCGAGTTTCAGTTCGAAACGATGCCCAAACCTGCGTTTCGTTAGACTAGTTTCGTTATACGACGTATCGTTAGTGAGTGTCCACACCTACAATTTTGGTCGTAAAACTATCGCGAAACGGTATCACTATCGCGAAACGGTATAGCTAATCATGACTAGTCACTGAAAATGTTGTGTGTGGACAGGGGGAGAGGGCTGCATTTAGGCCATAGATTTTACCAAAGTTATTGACTCATCATTTAACATATATAATTTAGGCCCACTCCCCCCCCCCCCCTCTCTCTCTCTTCCCCAACTCATCACCACCTCATCACCACTATTATCTCTACCCCTCAGCATAGAGAAAGTTCAACTAAAGTTTCACCCCTCTAATGAAATGTTTCCTCCTGCTTCTCTAAGATACTGGGTCATTCCCATTATGACCAGAGGGGGTTCCCAACCCATTCAAGCTCGAGGGACAATGGGCAGCATGGTAAATAGTAAACACAGGGAAGCACTGTTACACAACCAACCAACCAACCAAAGAATTGACTGAGCATGTGTGTGGTTGGTTATCTGTGGGTTATCCGTGTTTGTTGTACAGGGTTTACATTGCTGCTTCCACTGAGCTGACAGGGTGTTATTCATGCCTAGTTTGTGTGTGAGTAAACACCGCCTGCCAAAGACTGCCAAAAAGTTCAGAGTATTTGAGGGTTATAGCAGACAGTCCCAACGCTACTCATAAGCGTCTGATACCGGGTTCAGTAGTTTGTGAGGTGGAGCTGGAGTGCTCCTTGAATATAGTGGTCCACTCGATCTGGAAAAATAATCTGGACTGTTGCAAAGTGGTTATTCCACGCTCCAGCCCACTTCTAGCAAATGGTCTGCCAGCCGGCCGGCCGGTGAATTAGTTGTGATTTTTCGTACAAGCGGGTTCTTGTGGAATATTGTGCAGTGAAGGCTGGATAAAGTGAAGGGACTATTGAATGAAGTGTCTGTCTGGTAAGTGAATGTATATACGAAAGAGAAATAGTATAATAGATTCTATAGGATTATACATCAAAACTAGCAATACTGTAGATTAGTTATGATCAAGCTCGATCTCCAACACCAAGCACCTCGTAAACTAGCAGTATTATACCAGGCTTCAATTCTTAATGCTGTATACATGCTATATATCCTCAACTTTATATCAATATATTTTTTTATGTTCATGCTCAACTACTACATGCATGAAGCTCTGGCTTGATATTTACATTTCCTGTACATATGTGCAGGGCTCTGATCAAGGGCACAAAAGTGTTACATATGAGGTGAATTTTAAAAGTCAATTATAGACTGTGGCAACATTATTTTTGTAATCTGCAAACATTATGCAACACATAGCTAAAAAATCAGACCTTAACAAATTGCCGTTAAGCAGCAATCAGTAGCCAAATATCACATCATCAAAAATGTTACGTACATAACTCGGTGTCCACTTCATGCTGATATTTCTCTTATATTTTAAATTTTTCTTAACAAAGTACATGAGATGTTAAAACATACCCTAAACAAAACTTAAAACCATTGCCATATCAACTTTTTTCAATTTAGTTATTAGAATTTGGCCAAAACAAATATGGACACCGAGTTATGTACAGTACATCTTATTCTCTAGATGCTTTCTCTTTGCCTTATTGTCAGATATGGTTTTGTATTAGTCTAATATCGACTTCAATTGAAGGAATGATGTGTTTCCTGAATGAAACATAATTTGCAATGTGTAAATAGTTTGTAAACTACTATTTCAGGACTGAAATGTAAGATTTCTGTACTTAATCGTACATAACTGTGGACACCAAAAGTAAGTAGTTTTACATTCAACTTATAACTTCTTGTTCCTTAAATTCAATAAATGTTTGTTTAAATGAAAATGCAGAAGGGTGCAATTCATGCTGACAGAAATAAATTGATTCATTTATGATAATTTATTTCAAATTGTGATTGGTAGTAACGTACATAACTCGGTGTCTTTTCATAACGGTGTCTTAGTTATGTACATGACATGAAAAAGCTCAAACTGCAATATTTTGTAATATTCTTCTCACCAAATCAGACGTGTGTATGTCTTATACATGGTTTACTACCTTACCATAACAAATAACTAAATATAGGTGGTCTTATTGAAGAAAAAAAAACATGGTGTACGTACATAACTCGTCACGTACATAACTCGGTGTCCATTCATTGTTGGTTAAATCACACATACAAGTTAAAATGGGGAATCCAATGTTATCAGTGCTCTTCATTCACCTACAGGTGTATATACACCATTGCATTATCATTTTGAAAGAATACAATAAGTTTTTGTATAGATTCTGTTGCATTGTATGTTCATAACTGCAGGACACCAAACATTTTCCATTTTCAGAAATCTGAATATTTTTAAAACCATGACCCAGAATGAAATGATCTGATTAGAAATCAAAGATAAAGTGAAACTAAACATTATAACATTGCAAGCTTGTAAATAAATCAATTATTTATACACCATTCTTCAGTTAGTAAGATTTGAAATTTGCAGGACACCACAGTTATGAACATATCACAAAAATTGTATCACGTGTAAATGGAATAAGAAAGTAAAATAATAGGAATTAACTCAACAGAAATGTTAATTATTACATAGATTCTACATCAAGATTTAAAAAAATCACAAGTTTTGCATCCCAATAGTAAAAATATGGTATCCAATTAGTGCATGTTTTGAATGTAACGTTAAAAGTGCTGAAAATAGGCCTTTTTTCATCATAAAATTGCTCTAAAATCTTTAATTTGAACTCAATGAAGCTGAAAACTTGTTTGGAGCTTCCCCCAATGGTACTTTCTAATATAAAAATGCTAATTTGTGTCTGGGTCTCATGGTTTTGGATAATTGAACAATTTCCCAGTGTTCAATCTACATTTTTGTAAGTGTACCCTTGATCTGAGCCATGCACATATACATCCACGACAATCATATACAGCATATTTGCAGTCTATGTCTAATACATTTACTTATCATTACAAGAGTACAAGTTATATTTGTTTTGTTTACCTACTATTGTGCATAATATGGTATTGACCAAGCGCTACTGTGCATCGTATGATATTGTATACCGGTACTCTCATTTGTTATGCACAGTATATCCGGCCAGACGAAAAGCAACCATTATCTCTTTTGTAACTATTTACTTTTGATATCGAGTTTCACTATAAGCTACACATGATATTGAAGTACATAAAAGGGAAGAGCAAATATAACTTTTGATAATGTGTCATATATTTCTGATGCTGTTCAAATATGTGAGATACATGTATAGAAGCACCATCTTCTCCGTATTCCAGGGCTACAGTTTTCAGTGAGGGCCAACACTATTATTTGTTTGAACTTTGAAGCTTTGTAAAATGATGAAAATCCCGTATTAAATGTTATCATGAATGATATCAATATGATCACATAGAGCAAGTACATGATTTTCAGACTGTGTTGTTTTCCAGAGAGCATATTATTCACGGCCAATACCGAATACAAAGTATTCCATTGTCATTCACTACAGGGTTAAGCTCTGTCAGCCTTTGTGCAAGCGAGGATTTGCCAAGGTTCAGTGAAACCACATTATATAGTACTGACATCACGGTGCACTATTAAGTTCATTCCTCGTTTACCAAGCACAGCTAAATGCAATGAAGCCAGTCAATTAAATGTTAATCAGGAAAAAGAATATGCAAATAGGAAATTACAGCCGACCTGAATTATAGTCTTTTAGGTTGTGCAGTCCACTTTTGTGTGCCATATTCCGGCCCACACACTGGGAGTGTTTGCACAATCATGGTAGAATAGAATAGAGGGAAGAAAAGTTCCTCTGTTCAGAGTCAATTCAGTGGAACCACTTGTTGGAGCATTTAGCATTACCGGTATACAAATAGTGTGTACCGGTACTGTCTGTGTGAAACCATTATAAATACATCAAAATCAATACGTGGGACTGTTTAAGCAGGAATTATATAAGCTGGGATTGTTATAGGAGATTAAAACTGTTTGCAAAGTGGTATTATCCTTGTACACTGAAGGCTAAAATATGTATCACAAAATCATGATGTACCTAGATCTGCATCGGTAGTGGGTTAAAGATGTATTTGTTTTGGAAACTCCAGTGTTTTTAATCAATACTATCATGAATGATCCTATTTGTCTAGGCTATTATGATATGCTCATTGCTCTCCATGTTCTAGAAGTGGGTAAAGTCCCATGCTAAAAATAGTCCACAAGTACAACATTGGCTGGTAGTGATCATGATCACATGCAGCACCAGTCCTTAGATAAACAAAAGAACATAAGGTAGTCATAAATCAACACTATCAGAAGTACTACACTACTACATTTCGGAATACATAGTTTTGATTCCATATATTCCTACATATTGTCAGATATACATGTATAAAAATGAGTACTGCTTTGAAGAAGTATTGATTTGAGTGGTTGTGTTGGTGTCTCACTCGATCCCGGCATGATATTGCAGTTGTTCTTGTTCATTTCTAGGAGGCTCATGTTTAGCTCAGTTTGAGGCAAGATCACGCCAAGGGTTTGATTAGGTCACCTGCGGCAGTCACTCATATACCTTGGACTTTCTTATAATACCCAACCTACTAAAACACGTAGGTATCTCACCTGTTCAGGTTTCAATCATACGAGACAAGCTGTTGTAAGACACGAGTAATTTAGATAGTGAATTGTAAAACGTATACAAATTACAAAATTACAAATTTATCAAAAATTTGAAACAGGGGCTGATCTACCGGTAGTTAATTTTAGAGGGGGGGGGGGGGGGCACAGTTTCTGAACCATCTGGCAGGGACATTTGATTTTTGTAAAGGAGGGGGGTGGAGTGGAGAGGGGAACATACATGTAGGCATATGTGGATTTTGGTTTGAAAATGGGGCAGGTATGGGTCAGTTTGCTAATGATTCTTTCAAATACAAGTATTCTGGTTAGGGATGGTTTACAGTAGGGCTTACTTAAAGGTACTATGTCCCATTTGCAGGCCAAAAAAATGAAAAGGTTAAATTCCAACTGTATTTGAAAGATAATACTAATTTAGAACTTCCCTAAAAAAGGTGGGGCTTGAAAATGTCTTCAAGTGGGAAAATAATGACTATTAGTTGTCAAATCGACTTTAGGGCTATAGAGCCCAAAAGTAATAGTCTTGATTTTCAGACAATTTTACTGAATGGTCATACGTTTTATGCTGCGCAAAGATTCAATCAGTTTAATCTTGGCCATCACAAGAAGTGGGTTATTGATGTAGACAAATGCTCATACCCTTTACAACTCTTTTCATGTATGTTATTACCAAAGAAGAAAAAAAGCCAGTCAGTCACTCAATAGTGTCTGACAGTGAAGTCTAGCAAGTAAACGGGTTTCCTTGCATAATTTAAATATGAGGACACTGCTAATGTTTAAATTTCACAGATAGGACATACATGACATATTCATAATTCCTGCAAAGTTCTACAGCATTTGAGGTTGGCTGCAAAAGGGACATAGTACCTTTAACAGCTGGTTGCATTGCATGTTATTATCAAAATAGATCCTTTGCCACATTCTTTCTTCCCTACCTTTATAAAAGCTGTATCCCCTTCTAACTGCGATCATAGTTGTACTCTCATATAGCTATACAAAGAATACAGCATTATCTTGATGACGTAGTGCACGATATACTGTCAAACCTACTGAAGAGTTAAGACTCTGGGATTATCATTTTGATTATCTTAACATGGTGTTTTGACAAATTAGACAAGTTCATTGAAGCTGCCATATGTGACATGCAAGGCCCTTGTTGGATGAAGGTCACATTATTCCACCGCAATGTGGCACTGAAAAAAAGAAAAAAGAAATAGAATGACATTGAAAGTACAGGATGTATGTTTTAATAACATATTTTTGTCCTATAAACATCAATGTAACAGTGTACATCATTATTTGTACCTCTGTGTGTACCGTGTATTAGTGATATTATTATTAAAACACTTTTAAAACAAGTATTTGATAGGTCCTAGCTGCATGATTCTGCCCCTAGAGCTACCAAATTAGCATTATAGTATATTTTGTAAGTGAATTTTGTATATTTCTTACAAGATGCGTCCATGTAAGTTACGTGCAAGATGGGGCACACATTGTGCTTCATTTGCTTGTACACCAGGGTTATACGGAGCTAATATTGAAATAGCATGACCAAACAAATATACAAACTCTGCTGCTTCTTTTTACACTCTTTAGCGAGTCAATATTATTGTCTATCTCAATGGCCTCGCTGGGACTGGCATTTTTTGTCGTGTGTTTGTCCGGAAGGGTTTACCCCTTTTTTTCTTCTTCACAATTACTTGAATTAACCTGCAGGTATAAATCTGGGCATTTTCTGGTCCTCTTTTGACAAAAGGTGTAGCGAGGCATCCTTTTTAGTAGTAAAGAGTGGACATTCCAACCGTTCCAAACCTTTTTAGAAATCATAGGTGAATCAAGGTTGACTGTAAAAGATTGATTTGTTTGGAAGTTGGAACCCATATGATTTATGTTGTGAAGCTGCAAGGATAAGACATCTTTGAAATTGAAATAATTAAAAAACTTGTGAAACTTTCTGACCTTACATCATTGTTTGTACATTCTCGTACCTACATGTACATGTAGGTGCCAGCACCTGAGTCAGTCAGTCAAATTTTTTCTTTCTTTTTTGTTGTTGCTTTTTTCTTTCTTTTTTGTTGTTGCTTTTTTCCCCCTCTTCGGGGCTGATATTTCTCAGTTTTGAATGCTTTAATACATATTTTTGGGGCCGGTCGCAAAGGGGCTATACATCATCTTTTCTGTTAGGCCTTATGTCTCTACTCCTGACATTGACAAAGTTAACCCATTTAATGCTACATGTAGGCATATATATGTACCGGTAAACTCGGGTGAACTTTGGCAAGTGTTGATGTAAAATTTTGTTTACTGGTATGCCAAAATCAAATCATGTTCAACATATATCAAAGCAGATGTAATATCATATACTCAGTGATGTACATACTCGTTGCACGGTGAAACATATCAAAACTATCCATTTAACCAGAATCCTGGAACATGGATATCGAAACTTGTTCAAAGTGCAATGACAGAATTTCTCTGTACAGTTTAGTATGGTGTATGTTGTCATGTGACACATTTCATTCACAAGAATTCACGGTGATGACGGTTCGAGTGGAGACGGATGTTACATACATGTACCAGGATGTTCTATAACATGCCAGGATGCATGCAGACAGCCGGTTGTGTGAACTTGAGTGGAAGTTCATCGGAAATTGATGTATAAACCAGCAATTTCATTGATCAAACATTTTGTAATAGTACATGTACATGTACATCTATGTCTAATATTTAAATGGGGAAATTGCTGATGTTTTTTCAATAGCAATATTAAGAGAACATGAATCATGACTGTTATATACATGCAAAGTCCTAGTCTCAAAATTGAAAGCAATGAATTTTGGGGTTGTGTAACGTGTTGAAATTTATAGGTTTTCTATTAAATATTTTATTGAGTATAAGTTTAGTGTATAATATACATGGTTTCACACTACCAGGTAACTTTTATGTTGTTGGGGCTCCATATTGAAAAGTTTGGATGTACATGTATATGCAGTGAGCCTTGTGACTGTGTAGAAGTTTTGACAATTCGGGGAGTCATGAACTAGATTTTAGGCAATGTGTCCCTGGCATCTGTTATAGTGTCCATCAGCCCTGTACTGTACCTTGGTTGAATTTGATTTTCCTTTCTAACTTGTGGAAGTAAGATGAAAGAATGTCACCCAAAACATTGGGGATGAGGGCAGTTCAAGTTGGGGTTCTGGTGCATGGGTATATTTTCAAGGAATTATAAAGTGGAAGGAAGTAGAGCAATTATTTTACCAACATCCTACCAGCATGTGAGTTATAATTGATTTGAGGAATGGAAGGGAAAATGTTTGACTGAAACCAAATTATCTAGCAGGATATGGGGAATATCCTTCCTTTTAGAGACACCAGTTGGATATGTGTACCAACAGTATTCATGCATTCAAGCCTTTTCTGCTGGTTAATTAAGTTAGTATTAACTTAGTATGAATATTTGCATTGAGTGTTTATTAATTTTGTATTTTGCTAGTTAAAAAAATCAAACAGATATGCTTTGAAAGCAAGATTAGCAAATGTAGATGAATATCAACACAATATTTAAAGGATTTTTTAAGTGATACATGTATGTTTCAAAATCCAAGATGTTAGATGTTTTGATATTTCTATTTAAATTAGTAAATCAAGATTTAGAAACTTTATTTACAAATATGAGTTTTCAAGTAATTTTAACGTAGATTCATACACAATTCAAGTGAATGTTTTCATCAATCTTCACATGTTGTTAACATCCAGACCAAACCGATTGATTCTAGATGTCTTGAAATATACACCTGTAGAATGCTAGTTTATGCACTCATAAATCCTATTTTTTGTTATGAATAACAACCTGCAGATCTGTACATCTTGAAATGTTGCCCATTTGACCATGTTGAGAACACACTCGTGCTTAGATCGAGCAGGCTGTTTATGAATCATTGAAATCAAGCAAACGTTTGTTGTCATCAACGGTTGTATTTGATTGTAAATCCAGGGTTTCGACCCGCCGCATCAGCATGAGTGTGGAAGCAGATCATTGTACTTCTAACATTTTCAAGATTTTTGCTTGGGTGTGTGTGTTTTTTTTAAAGAGAAGGTCATTGAAAGTAATGCACCCATAAATGTTTACTGTGCCATTTCCATTTATTGGCAATTATCAAAAGAAGGGTCATTTCTGAAATTAAGATATGAAAGTACCAGAAATTACCATTTATGAAATTTAGATTCATATAATTCTACAACTTTATTCCTGAAATCAATTATTTATCATTATTTATTTTAAATCAGCATGAAAAGGGAAATGTACACTGTAGACTGTACATGTACATATATACATGTACTACATTTTAGAGAAATAATTAGATTGTGCTCATGAAGCCTGTTATTTCTCAATGTCAGTTGGAATGGAAAATCAACAAACTTTCTTTAAACATGTTCTTAATTCTGTAAATGAACTCCCTGTGGATTAGCTGTATTTGCATTTGGGTGAGCCGTCATATCTATTGACACATATTGTTGGAGGCAAATACCCAAGAATGGAAGGCAAATTTGTTGTTTGTGATGTTCCTTTCATGCAAGTTATATGTCATTGATGTATGTCCTTGATGATAATTTTATGAGCTACTGTTAGATCAGAACATGAAACTTGTCCTAGTTTTAATGATGGCTATTTATAGCATCAAGAAGCTTTCGCCATGAAAGGAAATACTCATGTTGTGATTCAAATGTAATTATAAATGTGCAGGCATGTCAAACTTTCACAAATGTTGACCACTCATAAAATTCATAAGTTTTAGGTTTTACTTTATAGCGCTAAGGGATTCATCGAAATCAGTAATACATAATTCTAAATGATCTCTCTCTAGTCGCTCTTTCTCTTTCTCTTTCTCTTTCTATCCCTCACGCTCTCTCTCTCTTTCTTTCTTGAGGAGAACCAGAAGAAGGAAGTATTGTCCACTTTTTTAGCTCTCTACTCCAGCCACCTTTTATTTTAGGCTCAAATCGTGGAGTGTCATCCTCTTCAGATTGATTCCATATTATAATCTTATTTTTAGTCAACACTTCTTTTCTTTGGACAATTTAGACTAAGGATTTTCTGTGACGCAGAAGAAATGCTCTTTGGATTGGCTGGAGGTTTAAAAATATGGTACAAATTTAAGAATCTCTCACCTCCACCCCTTTCAAGGTCATCGTTGTTGACGTAGGTCATTCCCAGAGTTCCAAGTGTGAGGTCGCCGGGTGACACACTTTGACTTTCACAACCTTTGCTTGCCTTTGGACACCTTGTTTGCTTCGAAGAAATAAAGTAGAAAAATAAGAAAATGCAGAAGTCAGGGTCAGTCCTGTGTACGGCATAGTTCTGAAGAGCACGTAATGACCATTAGTATATAAACATAAGAAAATATTCCCAAATTCTCTATTTGTTGAGAAACGTTGTGCAAATTTGCTTAGTAGAGGACCACTTAGGCATAATTACCTTAAGGCATTTCCAGTATTTATGTAGGGGGCTCTACATCTTTTTTAGAATGCTTTTTGTGTATTTACTAATTATTATAATCTATTGTTTAATAGTTTACCTACACATGGTTTTTAAGATTGATAACTTTGGCAAATGGTCATTGTCGCCAGACTGGCTGGCAGGCAGCTTAATCAACTTTAGAATAATGATTGAAAACAATAATGTATTGTTTATTGAGTCAATATGACGAAGACAACTTACTTGAACTTTGGGTTAAATGGAAAATGAGAATGTTAGGTAAATATACAAATGATCTTAGAAGTTATTTAAACAGGGATAGATGTCAAGTGGATGTCAATTAGCTACATTTACTTGAAAAATAGGAACCACTCTATTATGTTGTCTAATCAATAAAAGAGTCAGGAGTGCTAATATTAACTCTTATCATTTTACGAATGGTCTGTTCAGAGCCAAAAGGCTGTTAACTCTGTGTTAAGGTTCATTAGGTAACACTAGGTAACTGTACACCCTTTTATCTCCAAACAGATGATGCCCTTATAGCTTCCAGCTGATGATTTGTCAATTATTTCTGCCCATTTGTGTACCAAGTATTATGGAATTTTCAACAGTTTAAAAACATTTGAAATTTTAGATGTAGTCAGTCACATAATATGTCAAAATAGCCTGAACTTGCCCAAAAACTATGAGAAAGCCAAGTAAAAGGCTGACCATTTTTTTAAAGTTGAGATAGCAGTGTTTGATAAAACATGAAGTTTACCAAAAGTGGATGTCACCTGTTATTGTTGTACATGTACTTGTCCATGTAGGTCTATGTTGTGACCATGCTCTATATCTTCAAGGATTTTTAGAGGTCGTTAAGGTTTTTTATAGAGTCTGGACAACCATAGTGTACAGACAATCAAACATTACTTTATTTCATGCTTCATGGTATCTTAGCAGCAAGTCAATAGGGACAGGGCTTAATCAGAAAATAAATATTGGCTGTACAGAACTTTTAAAGCACTTTAGTATTAAAGTTCTTAGTGTCAAAATCTAAGAGATAAAGTTGTAGGAATTTAAACAAATGTCTCACACAATGGCTCATGCCAAGAATTGGGACATTTAGCTGTAGTTATTCACATTAATCATCTAAAGCTTATCAATTTTCTGGTGATCTGATGAATCTGTTTATCCGTAGATAAGCATACAGGTATGGCTATCTCTTTGTTAAAATCTTTATATTACCATGAAGAATACTCTATCGGCATCGTCTAGACTAATTTTTTGGTTAATAATCCCAACAGAATTAAATAGTCCAAGCTGGTTTAGCTAGCCTTGGATATGGTCTAATGCTATTATTTATATGGTTGTAACAATTGTGGTGAACGATATAGGCTTTATAAGAATTATTCATATGCTCAAAGCTAGATACATACTTTAATCCAATTGTGTTGTGAAAGAACTAATATTTTACAGATGTACGTTTTTTTTGTAATAAGATCAGTAAATACATGGATCTCTCCTTCATGTGGAGACAATATGTATTCCAAAACCAATCCATAATCCTAATTGTGTCAATAACAAATGGCATTAGAAAATATATTTCTAGATTTCACAGATGGGCGGCCAAATTGAATGAACTGTCAACGAACCAAACACCTACATTTACTTTGTTGTTCAGCTGTCACTAGCTGTCCTCGTCTGTTCTAAATGTAGGTTGTGTTAATTGTTGATTTTTTTTCTCATTTTGACACATACCATTACTGAAAGTGTATAGGATTTCTATACAAAGGTGAATATTATTGTTCAGTATTGCACAGTGTGGTATATTTGGGTGTGTTCTATATTTGTTTTTATTAAAGCCATCTCTTTATACTAATATAGTTTTAGATGTTTGCAGGTTCTGAATATGATCCTAAAAATGTGTACGTATAGGGAATATATTCACTGCAATTTATTAATGCAAATGCCAAAAGTGAAACTGTCTACCACTCTACCATGGTATATTGTGAAACCAGAAACCTTCTCAAATTGTGGTAGAGGTTCTCAAAGGTTTTATGCTTCAAAAGTTTATCCCATAATGGACAATAAAAGATTTTGGCAATTTGCAAGTGTTTTTTAATAAATAAAAGCAACTTTTAGACCACTGATCATTGAATTCTATTTATCTCATAGTCGCTTTATACAAAACTACTGGGTAACAGAGCTGGTTCCCATATGCAATGGGTTAACTGTTAAGGAGTGTTTTTGGTTTGGTAGTATACTCAGGTATACAGGAGGGAGAAATCTCTTGGTGCGATAATGGTAATAGACCAGAAAGATCGCTATATGACTCTGACAAGTGGGTTACACGTCGGTTCACCTCCATTTCACCTCCATTTCACCTGCACTCTTTCTGCACCCCAAACCTTCAAGTTCAATCAGCGCAGTCCCCGGTATGTGTGCCACATGTATACAGTTCACTGTCCGACAACACTGTCCGACAATCATCATCGGGCCAGCCTGCCAGCCGGCCTCAAGATCGGACTCTTACCAACTGTTTGAACATCAAACAGTAATCTTCTAGTGTCTATGGCTGGGCACACACTCCCTCCCTTTATCCCGAGCGAGCTTGAGAAGGACTCTTCAATCACCACGGCGACAGAGTTGTTGGATTAAACTTCCATTTGATATGGGATCAAATATTTCTCCTTTTTCGGCACGATGGAGTGTTTGCAGATCAATTGACACATAGTTGGGAGGTCAATTCCCTTGATATAGCTTTGTTATGAATTATTGTAACTGCATTTAAGGAGGCTGATTTTTTTCCCCTGCATATCACCGGTTTCTTCTTTGAACTATATCACAGATAGAAAATATATTTACTGGAAATGTTATTTGCTTTGTGAAATATTACAGTGTACCATTCTTTTTTTAATTAAGTCAAATACAATTCTTATATTGCAAATTTGATAAGAACTGCAATCCTTTTGAAGATGATTAAATGCCCCAACACATGTTCCAAATTCTTAAGTGCTTATTTTAAGTGAATATAATTTTTTGGCTTCTCCTTGTTATTTCTCTTATCTCCTTTATTTTTTTTTTCTTTTTCATTTGATATAAAAAAAGTTGCATATTCAAGCATATAGTGAATTGAATAATTGGAAGTGGTCCAGGGATAACATACCATTAGTCCCATTGTAATCTTTTTAGACTGGATTATATTGCCAAAAAGTAGAGTAATCTGTAGACTTGATGGTAATGGGATCGGCATGACTCTGTTTTCCATTCCTGTCTAGCTCACGAAGGCAACTATCCATACTTGGGTGACATAAAAGGTTTTAGTGGTTGCTAAGATGGTCCTAAACCTGTCAAGTATTTGCAAGATTGTATCAGGATGACCTCATCCCAATCTAATTACAAGACTTAAGACTTGACATTGTTAGTCTAGATTTCTAGACTGTGGTCTGCATGTAAGTTTAGCCTAGGACAAGAAATCAGCTCCGAGGACAAATTCAATACCGTATTTATACTGATAATGTAATATCTCCTTTCCATGTTATCACATTTTGATGCGTGGTATTTATATAATATTGGATGGCTTTGAGTGTGATACAAGAGTACATGTATATTGCTAGAGCTATGACAATATTGAGCGAGTCGGAGACGAGTCTAATATTGTCATAGTGAGAGCAATATATTCTTGTATCGCACGAAAACAAAGCCATATAATATTATTATTATCTATATCAGGCTGACTAGCGAAATAACAGAATTTGACTTACCTCAGTAAATATGGCTTTGTTTTTGTGTGATATCGATATCGATTGTTGAAGTTCCTGGATGACTGAGCAATACGAAAACAATATTTTTTTTTGTAGGGTACTGTGCTAAAGATATTAAATACACTGATTTATTGTACCACTTGGAAGCCTTATGTAGATAATAAATAGGGATATTGAATTCTGTTGAATCTAATATTAAGTTAGTATAGACAATTTATCATGGAGCTATTGTTTACAGGGGGGGGGGTAGGGGCATGTGTCATCTACATGTACATGTAAATAAGTTTGATGACCGTTTGAGACTTAAGTGTTGTTTGTCAGGTCCTGCCTTACCAAGGAGACTGAAGAATAAGACTAGATGTCTTGATATTGGAAACTGGGGCTCTTCTATTTGGGTGGATTCATGCTGGGCACAAGGTGAAGGTCACATGACTAATCCTGGCAAGGAGGCCCCTAACATTTTACTTTTTTTCTACTTCCATCTCACGTTCAGTTTGGTCAGGTAGGACCCTGGTTTGGTCATGATGATGTTTTGGAATTAAGAATGATTTATTTTTAAAAACAAAGTTCTTGTCAGTATCTATAAACTAAACTTACCCTTGTCATGTTTTCAAAGGGGGCGCGGTGGGGGTGGGGGGGGGGGGGGGTTTCTCTATATATTTTTTTGGTATTTCCTCGAGGCTCAAAAAATATACTATTTTTATTTTATTTTCTTTTGGGAATAAGTGGAAAATAGATCAAACAACATATATTTAGGCTAATGATTTGGAACACAAGATACATGAAAATTTATTCAGTATTGACATAAGTATCAAAAATACATTTTTTGAGCTGTTTAAAAAAAGAAAAATTTGACTTTGTTATATTTACTATCATAAAAAAATGAGAAAGATGAATTTGGATCTGGAGAGAAATGGTATTTGTTTGTGATCTTGACAGAGAGTGCTTTGACTCTACGACCTCCTGGGTGTTCCTGCAGTTGATAACATAAATCAGAATATCCTGCTGATAACCTCTCCTCGGACCATGAATTGTATCAACAAATGTAGGGGAAAGTTTACATTAAAGTCACTTTGATGAAAATGTTTTTCCTAAAGAGGTGATCCTGTGATCAAGGAAACTCCTTTCTGTGACTGGGTTGGAACTTTTGTGATTTGTACTGCAACGGATCTTTGCACAAATTTATGCATTAGGCTTTTTCTAAAGGATGTACCGGTATACAAGTCTGTTTTCTTGCAAACCAGAAGTTTTGATTAGTAGAAACTACCAACAAGACTAACAGCCCACAAGACCCAAAAATAATTGTCTGGTGGTTCTTCTGAAAAGTTACCTGAAAGTTACCTGAAAGTAACTGATTGCCAGCAGGACCAACAAGTCAGTCGATCTTGCTGGATTTTAATAAGTTTTCTGAGGGTTCCCAAGACCAACAATATTTGGGATAATGGGCTTGCAATCTGTCATGATGTACTGTTTCTTAGCATGTTTCATGTAGTTCCTCCCTTTTTATGAATTTTCTTCTTTTTTCATTTCTAGTGAAAAGTAATTCATAAGGTTGACAAATCATTTATTTGCCTAAATTGCAAATACATAGACAAGTGCCTCATTCAGATTCTGGGAACAAACAAAAAAGTTTGATATTGCCTCAATGGCTCTTTTGGCATTTCAACAGATGACGAGGGCTAAGGCCTGCTGGTGTTGGGGTATGCAAAGTTTGTTGTCCTTTTCCTTTTTCCAGAAGTTTTTCTGGTTTGTTTGTTGGCATTGGTATTTAACTGAGAGATTACATGGGACTCCTGGTGGGTGTAACCAAGGAGATGCCAGTGTAATAACTCCTTGGTGTAACGCTGGTTTGTGTAAAGGTCTGAAAATGAAAGGAAGGATTAAAGAGAATTATCCCCCAGAAGAAGTATGTTTGCTATTAAATAGGACCACTTTCTTTCTTTTTTTTTCTTCTTTTTTTCTTCATCTGATTTCATTTAGAGTGTTGTGTGTTAGGCAGTCAGCAATGCTTGATTTAAGAAAAACAAATGTAAATTTATTCGCTGCATCTAATGATGATAAAAGAAGTAAGTTTGTTTTTCCACAAAAGACACAAAGACATATCCCACTACCACTACCATATACAATATTGGAGTTGTCTGTAATCTTGAATACTTTTACAAGGAAACATCTTCTCTCTCTCTGTCTCTCCCTCCCTCTCCCCTCTGTCAATGTCATATTTATATTTTGAAAGAAGTTGGGTTTTTTAAACTGTAACACGCACATGATCGAGTCTCCTATTTCCTATCGATCCATACTCTATCAGAAGGAAGCAAGATTAGATTTCTGTTTTAGTGCCATACACGAAAGATAGCCTTACACTGATACCCTCTTTACTTGTAATTGAAGAAGAAGCTACTGGTATTTTGCACCTATCATATTGCGACATCTCTCTTATATCCTGTGGTAAAATAAATCGCTCCCGGGAACAAAACAATGACCAGCATTTTGACAACTATTTTACAATCAAGGTGTAATATCTTTTTACTGTTATTGCTAAGATGCATATTTTTAGCAAATTTTTAGCATAGTTCCAAAAAGAAATTGCTTTATGATCTTGACCACCAGAAATGGTAAACGTTATGGAGAAAAGATGTTTTAATCAATAGACCAGCTTTCTTACATATTCAAATGTTGTGATACAACAAAGGTTGTTCTTTGAGAACCTGAACACTTGCCAGAGGCTAGCTTGCCCAACATAACAACAACAAATATAGTATGCAAACTGGGTTTCAAGTATTGTACATGTAGTTCATTCATCAATATCAGGTTAATGAAAAAACCTTGTCACTAGGTCCCTAGGAGAGAAACATCCATAACAATTTGAAAATGTTAGTACGGTAAACTGGTTTATTATGCACACGCCTAGGAGTAGGAAAACAATCTATCAATAGTGAAGAGTTATAAATGGATGTATGATCATGAAATAGATAATTTATTATTCTATTCTTGTGAGGAGATTCTTACACATCTGTGGACCATGGTCTGACTGATTATTTAATATGCATTCAGAAACATAAATATGCTTTTGAAACTGAACTTGGAAGCAATGTTTCCTCGAATAGCCTTCATATTGCAAAGTGAAAGTGCTCTTTATAACAGAAATAGAAACACAAATATCTTATTACAGAAGACATTATTAATTAACATTTGAACGTGTCAAAGAGGAGCATTGTCATTTCAGCTCCATGCAGATAGAAACTACTGAATGTTTTCTTTCCCCTAGACCTTAGAAGTCCAGTAGGCAATGAGTTAAAATGATTTACTGTGAAACTTGCTACAGTCTTAATCTGGGATTTGTACCTGTTCCCACCGACTGACAATGTCACGAACGTCATTTTAAACTTGAGTTTTCCATACTGTGTGAACAGACCCTCTGATCCTCCCCAGTAATTGGTTCTAAGGGTAGGGTGTGTCCAGGCAAGCTGTGATTTGTCCCAGGCACCCCAAGGTGAAGCGGAGCTCGGCCTCTGCCGGCGCAGCTGTGTGGATATTCACACTCCCATGCACACTAAGCACTAATTACGCAGACATACATGGACCCATAGCATACCATTACTCCATCAAATTCAAGACCACTGGTCTATGCACAGTGCAGATGTTAAGCTGCATGTATATTAGCCAGCAGTTATTTTGGTCATCATGAGTAGGCCTGTACTACAAAACCAGAAATGTTGGTAGCATGAACTTTCACAACTTGTAAACGACAGTGATTTTCACAAATAGCAGAAATTGTTTTGTTGTATTAGTTGTTATTCAATAATTTTGCTGTATAAAAGCTTGGTGAATCTTATATATTTACAACATTTGTAAAAATTTCATGAAAATAGGTAGCCCCTCCTTGACCAAGAATAAAGTGTTGAGCATTTTGGTAAGAGTCATAATAGCTACATTTTTTGTCCCAAACTATGAACACGTACTTTCATTCTCAAGTCATTTCCTTGCAAAAAAGGAATATTTACATATGAACAACTGATTAAGAATCCAGGTTAAACTCTTGAAATTCCTGTATGACAATTGCTTTTAAAAATGGTGGCACAAAATGGGATTCTTAGCCCCCTGAAGGAACCATCTATTTGTCTTGTAGGCAACGCCTCTCGAGATCTGCCAATGCCTCAGGGACGTTTCCTTGGCAACCAAGAGGTGTGGTTAGTCGTTCACAAATAGGATACTGTTAACAAAGTTCCTGGTAAATATCACTAGCTATATGGTTAAAGGTGCCATTAGGGGATATAGGTGGTGTCATCATCTTTGCTTCATTGCGGTGTGAAATTCCAATGCAGCTGTCAAATTGTGATGCATGTAAAGGTCATCATGATCACAATCTGTTCTGCTTGCTGGAGCTAGAGATAAACTCCCATGTACTTTTATTACCCCACCCCCTCAATCCCCCACCTCCTCAATCCCCTACCTCCTCAATCTCCCATCCCCCTCAATCTCCCATCCCCCTCAACCCCCCATCCCCCATCCCCCATCCCCCATCCCCCTCCCCCTCCCCACTCAGTACCCTGGTTCTTTATATCCCTCAGTCAGCCCCCACCCCAAAAGTTCCACCTATTCACAAGGGTTTTTTAAGCATTAATCTAGCCTTACTAGTACACAAACCATAATTTACCTATTCAAATGGACCTGGATATGGAGGGGCAAATGAAGGTAAAATGCATGAGCACCAATTGCTAAATGTATCGTATCCTTCACTTTCAGTTATTCCTTGGGAGAAAAATATGACGTAAATAAAGAGTTTTCTTGGTGTATTTCCACATGTTTATGTAAGGAGATGATTGTATCCAAAGCGGAAGTATGGATTTATCTTTTTCACCTGAGCTGAAACCATGATCCAAGTATAATAGAGTTCAACAACTTCCGCTTAGACCCAAATCAAATTTGTGAGGTCACAACTAGGTCAGGTACTGGTGTAAACATTGATATTTCTTTTTCTACAAACCAAGGGATCACTAATGTTTCATTAGGGTGACGTTAGTCAGGAGCTTAAAGGGCTTGCCAGGATTTTAAGGGGTTTTAAACAAAATGGTGACTTTGGTAATGATGAAGTACAGCAGCAGAAACAAAAAATCAATTATTTCAAATCAAAATGGATGAATGGTTCAATGAACCCGATGTGGCAACCATAAAGTTTCCAGTACTTTCCCCCATTGTTTTCAAACATGGTACAAGGGGATTGAAAATCTGTTGATCAACTGAGGAAGTGAAATTTGCTTGGGCACCGATCAACCAATTATAGATGAAATGCTAAAGTAAAATTCAATTATGTGGAGTATCAGATGAGGGCATTTCTAGTTTTTCTACCTTAAAAATATTTACAGTAGATTTGTCTTTTGTCACATTTGTGTGGAGCAAAAAAGTTTAAATCCCAGCTGTTTTCTGCTCCATTTATCTTGTAAAGGCTACCCGCATCACAATTTTGCAGTTGTCTATTTTTATCTTTTAAGAGCAAGAAGGGCACTGATTCTTATGCTAAAGTAGTCAAGTTAATGTCCTTCTGCCTCTCAGCAGATAAAATGATGAGGCAATTGCTGTTTATAGATCGATCGTGTGGCTCTTTTGATGAAATTCTTATATATGTGTTTCCAGCATTGTCTTCTTTCATTTACGAGGCAGTTTCAAGTTGGCAACAAATAAAGAAGGTGACCTTATAAGCGAGATTGTTATTGTCTGTTTATAGAAAAGCACTTGATCCGAAACAGAGCTCAGATATATAGCAATGTTTTATGAGGGTGTTATAGGCAATTGAGGTATGGGAAAATGGAGGGGATACCATCTGTAAAATAAAACTAATATAAACTATTTTCTTTTCATATGGTTTGGAAACATCCTTACATGTAATCATTTCAAGTATATTGAAAGAATGTTTTAAAATAAAATAAATGTGTTTATAAAACATTCAGAAAAAGAGAAGCATTTGAACATCTTCAGTACAACCCTATGTACATCATTGTCTTGTATCGTGACTGCCTCTCATGAAATGTTAATTATTTAAAATACAGTACAAACCCCAGCACAAACAGTATATCACAGTATTATTCTTTACCTAAAGTGTACAACTTATTTATTTTGTTCTGTTTTCCCAAAAGAATCCATTTTTCTAGAGTGTTGATTTTTAAAATTCTTAACATTTTTCTTAAGTTTAATTAAGTGCTTTTTAAAATAAGATTTCCAGAAGTTTTCAGAGCTCCACTCCCATTATTAAAAAAAATAAAAAAAATTGATGCTCTACCACCCTCACCCCACTCCACATATCTCCATCCCTGCCCTGTATGAACCTGTACTGAAAACAACCCTGCCTTATAGTTGCTCCCCGACTGAATTCCAATAATAAACTCAGAAAGGTAAGATTTCAGGGGTGACATTTCCTTTACTACTGGCTATCAATCTTCCCAAGAATCAATATGAAGGTGCTGACCTGGCGCTCATTCTGGTGCTTTTAAGGAAAGCCAGTATCTATTACTTGCGTCCACCATCCCTTTTGTAAAAATGGTATTGGTTTGGCTGAGGTAGACCTAGATGGAACTGGTGTGAAGTTCACAGCAGTCTGTTGGAAACTTTCTTTTTCCCCCTCCCCCTTCTGTCTGTTTGTCTATCCATCTGTCTATCTGCCTCTCTCTCTCTCTCTCTCTCTCTCCCCATCCCCCACCTCTCCCCATCCCTCGCTCTCCCCACCCTCTCTCCACCTGCCCTCCATTCTTCCTATAGCTCCCTCCCTCTCCCCCTCCTGCTCTCACTCCCGCTCTTACCATCTCTCTCACCACCACTCTCTCTCTCTCTCACTCTCAATTTTCTCAGTCTGCAAATGTTTGTCGACCTGTCTGTCAGTCTCTCTTTCACTACCTGTCTTCACCATTCAGGCCCCCCCCCCTTTCCCCTTGAAAAAAAGAATCTGCACCAATCTGAAAAACCTTGCACCTTTGTGATATCAGCCATCCGTTTCCACTACAGGGTACCCATACAAATCATCGTTACTGATTGTGCAATCAAATGCGGTATCGGCTATACTACATAACCCTTTCCGTTATTAAAAATCTGTATGCCCCCGAACGGGCTGGGATCCCAGAATACATCCCCATAATGTTCATGTTTTCATGGAACACAACATTTCAATTCACTTCTCTCTCCATCTACCTCGATTTATTCCCCCGGCCATCAAGTCTACATGGAGTCTATTTTTGGTGGTGGAACCGTGCTGAAGTGATGTATTGCCTAGTTCAGTGTACTCTTCGAATCTTCCGATAGTTTCTTTTGAACCAGCTGCCCCGTAGCCCTAGGCGAGAATCCCTGATAATTTCATTTCTGGAATCGGTAGAGTGTATAATGTGCCCTACCCTGAACTCAAAAGATGGGTATAATTACCTGAACAAGATAACAGAGCAGCAAGAAAAAAGAAAAGAAAGAAAAGAAGAATGAAAATAGCTTTAAATCATTTATGGACTTTCAGTACACGGGATTACCGTTCCTCTATTCTGTCCCTAACTCTAAATATGATATGCCACAAAGATGATATACTCTGGCACACTGCATTTCTCAAAGGTTTTTTTTTTGTCTAAGCTTTCAGTATTGTGTCATGTATTTTTTTTATCTAGTTATTTCCCTTACTTGAAGCAATAGAACAAGATATAATATTATATCCTTTATTTTTGCTCCATTTATCTTTTTTGTGGTCCATCTTTATGCATCTCTCTATCTCCATATCCCTCTTTTCCTTTCTTTTCTTCTCTGTAAATTTACCATGAAATACCACAAACAAGTGGTTCTTTGTTCGTAATACATATTAAGGTTATCTTTCCACTTGAGTTGGATGACTGTAAACCACTATTTACAGATCTTAATAGATGATACCTGATTTGAAGAATAAAGCATGGATATGACTAATAGGGTGAATACAAAAACCTTATAACAGTGTATAGTACTAAAGTTTGTGGCTTGGAAACTGTTCAGAAAGTCACAGATTATCTCAGAAACTCTAGTTCCCTTGTGACAAATGCTTCAGAGAATACAAAGAATGAAGTCATTGTACATTTTTATTACCTCTATCTAAAATGACATATTGTGAAGTAAATAATGAGAGCATCAAAGTTGAACAGAGTGTTATTGAGGAAGTGAGCTGGATATTTTTCGTGATATTTTGTTAAAAAACTTCCACAAAAGAAATGGATTGTGAATCTAGTCTCCCATTATTTTTGCATATTGAGTCTGTGATCTTTGTTCATGCTTAGCATTGGAAACTGTGATGCAAAATTTAAAAGAGGTCATCAAAGTGCTAATGGTAATAACAAACTTGTATCAATATTGTAAACAGCAGATATGCAATACAATATTTGTTTTAACTTTTAAGTGAGTTGTGCTTTTATTCTAAATTATGCTCAGTGAATGGTTTTGTCTACAGACCTACCAGTAAATGGTATTTCGTTACAGCGGATACAGTTATTCATTTAGTTAAACTATAGTAAATCATAAAGCTTTCATTTTAAGAAATTCTTTGATTTTTGTATACATTTACTTATTTCCTTGCAACTCTAAAGCATAAAAGTAGAAAATGAACTTTTTCTGTATGAAACATAACTTTTAGTCTGATAATCACTCACTCTCTGGGGTATTATTTGATGTGGCTTTCTCTTGATATGAGTTATTTTGTCCCACTTGCATAAATCTTTCATCAACAATTCCCTTTGGAGAAACTAGATCTGGTAAAACTGAAAGACAGAAGCCCTAAAGTTAAACTGTTTCATATGTGCACTGTATTTAATTTTTTCCATGCCATATAAGTCTAGTTAATAAATCTTCAAAAAACATTTTCATACTGAATTTTAAAGCGATAATGCTTTTTGCCTCAAAATTGGTACTCCAGTCTCCCCTAGAATTTCTCAATTTAAATGGAAGGGCAGTGCATACAGACCCTACAAATTTCAGTATAGACTCCCTGATTGTGTGGTTCCCTTCCCAAAGGTATAAGGTATTTCCCAAAGTTAGCATGTTGGCAAAGCCTTCAACAAAATTTAACCCTTAGCCTTTGCATCACCTTCGGTATTGAAATTATCTTTGAGTTGAATATTTGATTTGTTGTTGTTGCAATCTTATGGTGTGTTTCACAGTATGGTTTGTTAGAGCAATGTTTGAGGGTCTAGTATGGAACCTTAGCCTTCACCTCATGTTATCATATCCTGTAACAAGGGGGCTAACTTCCTATGTGTAATATGATAAACCCACAACAACAAGGGCCATTAAGGGGGTAAGAAACCCCTGATCAAAACCAGCAAGAAAATGACTTTTCTTGACATGATTCTGTATGTGATTCAGTTTGGTGTCAATATGGGTTTTAGTTGAAGAATTTCTTATAAAATGTGTAACATACTTTGAAATGCGTCGATTGACCTTTTTGTATAGCCACATATATCAATATAACAAGTTAAGATAAGAAGAGAAAAATCTCATCACCCCCACCATTCATCCCCCGAAAAGTAAAAATAAATAGTAAAAATATATTCTTAGACATGTGTACTAAAGTAGGACATTTTGATTTTAAAAGGGCCGGGGGCCCCCTGTGACCCCCTCCCCCAGCCCCCCTTCAGCCAGTATATCAATTGCCAACTTAACTCTCAATGTCATTTCTTTTTCTGTTGTTACCTACAGAAACAAGACACAGCCGATACCAGCAGCGTTCGAGGAAGCCCAGAAACCAGTGACTCCCAAACGGGTGACATCCCAGAGTCTGAGGGCACAGAACCCCGACAGGTTCAAGACCCAGCCGGTCACACCCAATGAACTCAAACAGATCAGACAGATGATGGACCCGGTACAGACCACCAGCTCTATCAAAGATAGGTAAGTCTATCAGAGAACCTGGGGGGGGGGGGGGGTTGTTTCACAAAGATCCTAAGTTGAACTTATCGCTAAGTTGGACTTAACAATTATGGAAAGCCACTAGCATCCATGAAATTATTTTGTAAAAGTTATTTTAAAAGGCATAAAATGTTGATGCAAATCATTCATATTTTCTATTATCAAGGAGATTTCATGGTCTTGATATGGAATTTATGAAAACTCTAAAATACTTAAATTTTTGCTTTTGAATATATTGCATTTTAAGGCTACTAATGGCTCTCCATAACCTTTAAGTTAAACTTAGAGATAAGCTTAACTTAGGATCTTTGTGAAATACTCCCTGGTACTTTTAAAGACAGGTAGATCCTGAAAGTCTACTTGAATAAGAACAATGTACTGACTGCCAGCTATATCAGACAAAGGGGAGTCTGTTGGTTAGATATGTCTCATCGTTGAAGCAGGTTTTAAACCCGTATGTACAGGTAAATAAAGTGTCAGAGTAGTCCAGAATCTTGAAGGTTTTATTTTATTTTGTGATCTCTCACCTGCCTGCTACAAGCTAAAGATATTTGTGAGGGATTGGTATACCCAGTGCAAATATTTATTTTTGAAACTGTCAAAACTGCTGCAATTAATGCTAGTGCCCTGCTGGACAGATTTATGAATATCATGTTCTGCAAAATTGTCTAGAACTAAGAAGGCTCAGATATATTTGTTCATGTATTAGGTCATGTAAAAATGTGGGGTCTGCTCGCTATTTATAAGGACCGCTATATGAAAGACAGCTTTTCATTTAGTCACGCATTGTGGATAGCGGTCCTTATTACCCATACTTCTTCAGTTGGTTATGAAAATAAATACATTTAAATGAAATACTAGAGAAGTTATTTCATTGGTTTACATTCTGATACCAAAAATAACTTTCATTGGTTGGGGTTATCATAACATGTAGTTTGGGCTTCTACCAACCTGAACACCTTTACAGTCTCTTTCTCTCTCTCTCTCTCTCTCTCTCTCTCTCTCTCTACCTGAAACACCTGTATTAGATTTTCTGTACATGCTAAAGGTGAATAGTAAAGTATAAATATATAACTTGGAGTTCATTTACATTGCCAATTTGCCCTCTGGGTGGCACAGTAAGTGGTAAGGATCATTAGGCGCATTTATTACGATTTATGCTTCTCAAAAGGAAATTTGATCACGGATGGGACAGCCCAATTATTTTGGTAAAATTGGTATATAGAGTGAATAATATATTGCTTCTGCTTCAAGCATCCAGGTGGGTCTATTGAGGTCTATTATAGTAAATTGTGTAGGTAATGTCTGGTACCTGGGACATTGTAAAGCACTTTTTATTCTTATATTTGTGGCTCTTGAATCAGGCATGTATACAGATCAATACCTTATCGACTTATGACGTTCAAGTACTTCTACCAAAATTGTGTACTTTTGCCAAAAGTACAAACATTGCAAGGACAAATGTTGATATTTGCAGCAAACATTACCTTATTCTCGGAATTGCTGACTATACTTCCTCAAAATCTAGCATTTTAACATACCGTTCTGTCTGCCTTTTCCTGTAAAGTCAGCCCAAACTATTTCAGGTTCTAGTAATCACTGGGTCAACCAAAAGGTAGATTTGATCAAATATATTTGATATTTTCTTGTAAAGCTGTACACATGTGTGATAATGAAGTCCAATATACTCTTCATTTTTTTAAATTTTGAATTGTGTTTATAGATAATATTGTCATATTAAATCATTACCTACATGTATACCCAGACGTTGTGCGTCCGGACAGTTGATTAAATCAGTGATTTCAAGAAGTTTACATGCAATATATCAATCTTTTAAGACCTATCTTAGACTATTTTATAAAAGGCAAATAGTAATAATGGTTAGTGCTATTTTATCAATATTTTTGGTTCAATCTAAGAGAAGGCTTTATGTTTGCTAAGCATCCAGACACCAACCCCCTGATCAAACATTTAATTTGACTCTATTGTCCATACAGGTTAAAGGCCCTACAGAAGAATGGCGAGGAAGGGTGGAAGCAGAGAATCAGCAAATACGAGGATTCACCCCAATCGGGTCTGAAGGAAAGACTAAACTCTCTCAATCACAACAGCAAATTTGAGAAGAATAACGAGGTAATTATGATCCAAGTCCTGTGCATTGCTACTGGTGTAGGTGACATTAATTTGTTTGTCTGTTTGTTGGTTGGTTTGTTTGTTTGTTTGTATGTTTGTTTTTACAAGTGAACTTTGTTCTCGAGTAGGAATTATAGGGTTCTAAGTAGGGTTAGAGTGTTAAACTTTTAGAACTCCAGAACTAATTCATGACGATTACTGAGGTAATGAAACCAGTCCCATACGTTGCTTTTTGCGTAAGTAATCTCAAGTGAACTTTGTTTTAGGATATTGGTTAGGGTTATGATTAAAAAGCTCGACCATAATATCAAATTCCAATAGAGTAATATACAGGGTGATGAACCCAGTCCCAGATTCAACAGTTGCAGTTTACCAGATCGATTGAATGAGACTAGCTAGTCCATGGGTGATTAGCTCTAGTCAATAGGAAAGAATGCTAGTCCTATAGAACTGTTTGTCACAGATTGAATAACATCATCCAACTTTTATACCAGAAGTCATCAAAATGAATGGTTTCTATGACTTCTGTATATGAATGAAATATAAACAGGGAAGGAGTAAACAGACCATAACAATCCGATAGGCTTGTAGTTGTAATCCTACGATGTATATCCTTTGATGTATATCCTTGACAATTTTAACAACAATTCCACCTTTTTTAAGGATGGTGGTGATAAAACCCATACATTTATCTTTCCATTGCAGGATACATTGTATGATATACATGTTTATACCGTAGCTGTCGAGATTAGTTAGAACATGAATTATGAACTAGATGAACCAAAGTCAGAAAACTATAAAAACTTATGCGCGGTATAAATTCAAAGATGGTTGATGAATACATGTAGTTACAGTGTATTAGTGTCTTTCAAATAATGTTACATAATTCATTAAATCTAGTGATATTAGTAATAATATTCCGCTTTTATATAGCGCTGAATACATCTATGATGTCGATCTCTTAGCGTTTTACAGATATACTATTGCCTTGGTCGTTGGGGTCAGTACTTGCCCGCATTTTTGCTATTGTTTTGATTATTCTATATTCATTTGTAGGCTGATGACTTACCAAACAACCAGGGTAGTATATCAGAGAGGTTACAAGCCCTCAAAGAAGATGGAACCGCCTGGAGAAAGAGGATAGAAGAGAAGGATGTTGATAACTTCACCGTCAGCGGGAAACTGAAGCAAGCGGGTAAAGTGAGCGCCGAGGAAGCAGAGACGAAACCACAGACCAAACTCAAGAGAGCTGGTAGCAATCGCAAACCCAGACCTGGGTCTTTTAGGAGTGAGTACCTGACATTTTAGAATGGTTCAATTATCTGGAACTGGGTTGTCTTGTTTTAAAAAAGACATCTGCAGAAGACCAGAAGTTTTTAGCATCTCCAATGTATTTTTCTTTTGAATCTTGGTAAGAATTTCTTCTTTCTGTATCATTTTATGGCCTTTTTCATTCTCTTACCCATCATATTTTATGTTCTTCCCATTATTTCATACTCAAGGTTTCTCCTAATACCTCTCTTATTCTTACATATTTTCCTTCGATTTTTCCATTCTTTACTTACTCTCAATGTTAATTACCTCATCCTTCCTTATCATATATATTACTCCTCCAAATTTCGTAACAAAAAAATTGTTCTAAGCAAGCAATTTGTTATATGTGAAATTACCATTTGGCATTAATGGTTATATATTATCAAAAGACAATTTTGTAATTTTTTACTGTTTTGATATTTTTTAATGTGCATGTTTGATTTTTCCCCTTCAATACAGTAACAATCAAGAGAACAGATAGCGATAACAGTATCAACAGTGATTCACAATCATGTAAGTTGTTTATATGAATGAAATTTATTTATCCTTGCTTTATTATGAGATCAATCATTCAATACAATTGGATTTGTTGCATTCCTTAACTTCTTGTTCTACCAGAGCTCTGCAAACATTACAAGAAGCATGCAGCAGTGGGTGAACGTGTAGAAAAATTGAAATAAGAACATAGTAATGTGACATCAACACAAAGTAAGGCATGTTTCTATAGATATCATTAAGTTCAAACCACAATAATATGATAAAATGAAAACTTAGGCTCGATTTTAATTCTTTCTGATGACTTTTTTCACTAATAATCATGACTATATTGAAAAAATTTCAGAGCACTGTAACTTGACACACAAATTCAAGTACAATTATGAAGTATCAAAACCATTGTGTATATATGCATCAAGTTTTTTTTACTGATTTTAAATGAGGTGTATTGAGTGTCTTTGTTTTTCAGATTATTAGGACGATATCAAATGGTATCCTTTATTAAGTTTTAATGATTAATTTTGGTACAATTGGCTTCCATTTTTTCTCTTCTACAGCGAGACATGAGAATGGAAATGAAATTTCGAGCAGCGGCCTAACAACGACCACCACTGAATCCGAAGACTCCGAGCCAGACTTCAGAGTCATCAGGACGACGGTGACGGTGATGAAGCCGGACGATGAGGGCTTCACGGACTTCTACGCAGACTCATCCAAGTTCATGGATGAGACGATCACGCCGACGTCAACATCGACATCAACGACCTCCAAGAGCATCACCAAGAAGGTGGAGAAGAAGGAAACGTTAAAGCTTACGGTGTCCGACTTTGATGCTTTAACAGAAGGCACTGGACACAGGTAAATCTTCTTTAGGTTTTTATCTCATTTGTCTATGTTTTCACTGAGAACCTGATGCAATTCTAGTTACTCATCATTTGCTTTAGCTTTACATGTAATAACTGTCATTGTAGGGCTGGGGTTGCAATTTGAGTTTTAGGTTTGTATAGCATTAGGGTTTGGGTTCAGGTTTGCGTTAAGTTCATAACTCGGGTAGATTTTTCGCCCAGGGGTTTAAGTTGGGAATTTAATTTGTGTAAACAAATTGACATCAGAGTTTTTGCAAAACATGGCATGCCATCAAATATGTAGGTCTGTGCACATTTATTTTCCACTGGTCAAGGGATTACGCTGATCACATTTGCAGTAGTAATTTTTCAGTCAGCTTCAATGTGAAGAAGTACATTTCATATTTAGCCATATGGCATTAAAGCTTTCATTTTGTAAACCACCTGTCTGTCAATCTATGTTTTATTTCCTGTTTTTATACACTTGTCCTACCCAATCCAAATCAAGGTCTGACTGCAGTTTGTTATACTGTGTAGTTTTAGTTCAATTCTATGAAGTCATCAGTAACAACTTTTTTAAAAATAAACTTTACAGAGCCCTCTTTAAATAAGTATTTATAATCAGAACTCTTCTCATTCTAATATTTTCTTTGATTGCTTTCAGCCTTGGTATGGCCTCAGCACACAGAAGATCTCTAAGGCCACAGAGGCGGACCAGACCTTCCGCTAACCCCCTGAGAACGATGAAGACCAGGCCTAACATCGTGTCTGAATACACAGAGGAGAGGATAGAACTGGCCGAGGTTCCAGAGACAAAGAAGCCAAAGTCTGATTGTAAGTTAAAGGAATCGTTTAACAATGTTAAATCTAAGATGCATGGCCCTACGTGTCATCAGTGTCTGTGATATGGTGTAGTATTGAAGCCCTAATAAAAATTGTGCTTCAAAATGATCATGAAGTGCCTCAAAAAATTAAAAATCTTTGAGTGACTAGATTTACCTTACTCGTTTTTCCCAATAGGCTGTAGTGTTATGAAAACCGTGTTATGAAAATTTGATTTCGATTTCCAATCATAAATATTTTGATTATCAGACAAGCGATCAGCTTGTAAAAGTCATGGGGTTCCTGACTGACCTAAAGGTTAATTATCATTGCAGCATGAGCTTAGTTTTCAAAAAAAGATGTACACCCACACGTTCCTTACCTGCAGTTTACCTTTTCTTTTCTCCTTTGCAGCACGTAAAGAAAATGCCAGTAAAGCTGCTAGTAAAGCTGCAAGGGCGGGTCTAGCGAGCAAAGAGGACATCGCACAAGGAAAGACAAAGCTCACAACAGTCAAAGATGTACGGGAAATGGGCGGTAATTTATCAGAGCTATTACCCTACAAAGAGATCATGCTTATTCATGTCAAAGGTGAGTAAATAGTTCCACAGTTTAATTTTTGTTAGGGTCTTTTTCTGTCTGGGTTTCAAGACTTTGATCAAATATGATCTTCCTGTTCTCTGTTCCATGTTACAGAGAGTGGAATAAACTTAAAATGTTTACATGTATCTTAATGTGAAGGAAAGAAGTTTCTTCTTCCTTACTGGCAAATCTTTAATTAAATGAAGACCATCAATACTTGATTGCTTTTTATCACTTTGTTAAGGCATCCTTTGCGGTTTAAGGGATTGAGCAAAATATGCAAGTGTTTATAATTTCAAGCAGTTTGGAGAATTGATCAATTATACAAGGATGCTTTTTTTAAAGCAATTTGGAGGATTAAAAAGTATGCAAGGTGCTTATCTTTTGTGTGTCAAGATAAGTGTAATTACAATTCAATTCAAATTTTATTCAACACTCTTCATAACACATTTAAAACATACAAATACAGAATGGAATGATAAAAAACAAGATAGTGATAACAAGTAACAATGGCAATTTATGAGAGCATTTGGGATAGGCAGAAAGGAGGGATTCCTTATATGAAAGCCCTTTTTTAAAACACACACATACAGGAAAAGAGGAAACAAGAACAAAAGAACAGAACAAACTAGACATATAATACTTGTTTGGAACAAGTATAGGTGGGCTGGTCAACTAAAATTTGACACAAAATAGAGCAAAAATAAGCAAGATTCTGCTATAAACAATGTCATATAGATTAATGATGTGAAAGAAATTCACCTTCCTTAGGCATAACACGCAACTTAAGAAATTTCTGATATGTGCCCTTTAATCGTAATTTTAACCATGATGACGTGATCAAAATGAAAAATGGTGGTTACTGAGCTTGTAGACAATTGTCTTAGATACATCATATCGAAATTTGGAAGAAAATCGATCAATATTTACAGAGATACAATCAATTTTACATATATATGCTGACTTCATAATATGCAAATTCGTATTTTGAGTTCCAAGGCCATTATGATGATGTCACGATACACTTAATGGCCAAATGAGACATTGAATCATATCTTCGACTCTTACTCTATCTAAATATGAAAAAAAATTGAAGGTTACGGTTCATTCCAAAGAGCTATAATGGATTTTGTATAGGCATGTTTTCGCCCACATATGGTATGTATTAAAAGAGCTCGCACGCACGGCCATTTTTCTTGAATTGACGCTCATCTTTTAATTATTATTCATACAGAGATAAACAGGGTATCAAATTCCTCGAAAAATATGAGAAATATCATGAAAGAAAAAAAAATGGCGATTCTATGTTGTGTAATGGTGTTACGCGCGAAAACGCGCGCGCATGTGAGTGTGCGCGATTTTTTATAAAATGCTTAAAATGACCTGAAACATATGCAAAAAAAATTTGAGACGATTTTGAGCATTTTAAAATTTTGCGCGCGCATTGACGCGCGGACGTACGCGCACGCGCGCTATTTTTGACCTGAAATTGACCGGACGGATATTGACCTTGATCATGATAAATATGAATGAGAAATGGTTTTGGGTTATGAAGATATGATCAAGAGTTTATTTTCAGAAAATTTTACAAAATGGCGCCTAGATGACGTCATCAGTCAAGGTCAAGGTCGAAAAATTTGCTGTGTTTTGTGAATATGCCTATACATATGTGTTTTAAATTTTAAGATATTTGATTGAGCCATTTTCAAATTATCTTGAACACAAAAAAGTGGGTCGAAATAAGAAAAATAAATAAATAAAGGCGATTTTAACAAAAATATAAGGTGGTCTGTATTAGATACAGCCCACCTGAAAAACATGCTAAAATATTTGGGAGTATACACTCAAAGGTTATCTTGTCCTTGGTGGTTTACAGGTCGGAGGTTTGTCCAAGTACGATTAGTGGAACCGAAGATGACATCTCTCAACAGCGGGGATTGTTTCATCTTGGTCACGGCTGCTGAGATCTTCCTCTGGATAGGGGAGTATGCCAACGTCATTGAGAAATCCAAGGTGAGAAGCTAGGGGAAAGGGAGGATCAGATTACAGGATTAGGTAACTAGGGCAGGAGGGGTACTGGGTTAATCCTTTCTGTGCTGAAGGCAGCTTATCTCACCCAAGAAAGAATCTGTTATATTTATTTAAAGTTGGACTGCACTACTTGTAGCTACCTGCGCCCTCTATATAGCAAACAATGCCCAATCGGTGACCATTGGTCCTACATGGTCCTCTTTTTCTTATGTTAATTGAGAGCTGATTTAATGAGATAACCACCTGTCAGTGACCACGCAGGGAGGTCTAATCTCTCCTGTCCAAACTAGTGTAGACAGGCTTAAGGTTTCCAATAAAAATGTGCATGTACTTGTTAGGTACATATTTATTGTGGAGGTTGACGTATTGAAAATATTCAAAGCCAAATTCAACAATGAAATAAATCTCTAACACCTCATATTTTACAAGGAATAAATTATTTAAGAATATTGAGTGGCACAGGAGTTGTTCATTCGTAGCTGAATTAGCTTGAGAGAGATTGGAAGGATCGATTTAGGTTCTGTTAACCTCAACCAACTTGGAGATTAAAGTTACCATAAACTTATAGTTTTGTGTGTATCAGTTACACTGAAGCTTTATTTATAAGGGAATGTCTGAAGCCATCATACTCTATTTCTGGAAGTTTTTGTTAGTGAATACGCAATGAGTATGAACATGATCACTAATACATAATCCACGTGCAAGGCAAAGGCAGATGACATGTCATATAATGTATTATGTCACTTTTTACAGGCCACGGAGATCGCCGCCCATATACAGCAGAAACGTGATCTAGGATGTAAAGCGCCCTCTGTGACGGAGATCAAAGAAACCAAACGGAAGACAAGTCATTCCAGGGGATGGAAAAGGTTCGCAGAGTTACTAGGAGGAGAGACCAAATATAAAGGTGAGCTAATGGGGTAGTTAAAAGTATGTTGGTATGTTTGCAATCATCTTTTTTTTTATCAGTAATTCATTATTTAGCAAAAAAATCATAAAAATTGAGGTAAGGAAATTGAACTTTTTACTCAGTTAGGATAGTTTACATAGAAATACACTGCATGTACCTGTGTACAGCATGACATCGATGCTAAATACATGATAAAATACATCCCAAAGTATTAACCAGTCGACTACTAACTTCTCTCTTCCCCATAGGCTTAGCACAGGGATCACCCACTTCCCTCCCGTAGGCAATGAGTTAAAAGAGGAAATTGTGAGATCATCTCAATTTGCTAGAATCAAGCTATACATTTCTTTTTAATGCACCACATTTTTTACAATGCCTGTGTGGACCTTCAATACAACTTATTTTTTAGTTACTGTCCAACACCCCTAAAAAAGGGTCAAATGGGCAGGTAAGGTTAAAGTATTGTGTATTGTTCATAAAACAGAAAGAGGGATAGGGGGAGAGAGATAGAGAGAGAGAGAGAGAGAGAGAGAGTTCATGGCTTACCAAACCATTTTTTTAAATGAAAGGTGGTTTATGGACTGCTACATACATCTTGAACTACATCTGCACCCTGTCTTTTTTTAACCTTTCTCACTCTTTTCTTTGCTCAGATGTTGGTGCTCCAGATGAGGATGAAATGCATGAGATCTACATCACAGAGACCAACATGGTTTATAGGGTTGAAGGAGACAGTCTGGAGCCCTATGAGGCTTACTGGGCAGCACCAGGGAAGTACAACATGCTGGATTCCAATGAGGTTAGTATCATCATGGTGATGCTAGTGATGATGATGATGATGATGATGGTGGTGGTGATAGTGGTGGTGACAATGATGAGGATGGTGTTGGTAGTGGTGATGGGGAGGAGGAAGAAAAGGAGGATAATGATGCTTGCGATGGTGGTGGTGGTGGTAATAATAATGATAATAATAATAATAATAATAATAATAATAATAGTAATGATGAGGATGGTGAGGAGGAGGAGGAGGAGGAGGAGGAGGAGGAGGAGGAGGAGGAGGAGGAGGAGGAGGAGGAGGAGGAGGAGGAGGAGGAGGAGGAGGAGGAGGAGGAGGAGGAGGAGGAGGAGGAGGAGGAGGAGGAGGAGGAGGAGGAGGAGGAGGAGGAGGAGGAGGATGGATGCTGATTAAGATCAAGATTAAGGAGAGAGGTGAAGGGAACATTGAAGACCATCCTTGTTGACAATCAAGATGCATTTGTATTTAACAGTACTTATGATACATATAATATCATTTTTGTCAACGATAGAAAATAAAACATAAATGAATGTGTCTTGTCTTTGATCTAATGGTAGCACAGAGCCAGTAGTAGATTCCACCTCCTAATCGAAATACCACTTTTCTCTCTTATCAGGTGTTTGTCTTTGACTTTGGAAGTGAGATCTATATATGGAGGGGTAAGGCTGCATCCAAGAGGAAAAGGAAAGCAGCCGCCCAGCTTGCCCAGTTGCTACGGGAACGAGGATTTGACTACTCCGACTACGATGTGAACCCCATCAATCCTAATGATACCAAGAACATGATGAAGAATGAGAGACCCGACTGGACGCTCATCGGGAAGGTATGTCATCGAATTGAAGAAAGATATTGTTGAATAATGATCATACATTGTCATCTTGAGAGAATTTGTCTAAAAGATATCAGGAAAAGTAGACCACACATTACATACAAATAATTGTGAATTGTGAGGTTTAACATTTTCAAAATCGTAACAAATTTGATTATTCTTACTTTGACATAAGAACGAAAGGAATTATAAAGCTCACTAAACATTTTTTGCTATAACAAGAACCCAGCCATTTCTTTACGGAGAAAATAATGTATCATTCTGGACAGTAAATTCATCTATAAATACAGTTATGACAGAAAGAACATTGGGACACAAATATGATTGTAGCTGCATCTACGGAATGTATTTGTAGGTTAAGAATGAGATATAAGAGATGGTAAATTCTGTGAAACTTAGGAATCATTTGAACTCCAATTTTTATATGAGTATTTCACAAGTACTAACATGCTCATACATATGGAAAATTACACTTTTGTATTCAAATTTTATTGAATCTGCAGGCTACACAGCACATGGAGACAATTCTCTTCCGGCACAAGTTCATTGACTGGCCGAGGGAGACCGACTCTTCCAAGAAAAACGGGCAGGAGGACGACCAAAAGGTATGGAACTAACTCCTCAATCGTTAAGAATCTGGGTCCTGTTTCACAAAAATCATCAATAATTCTGGAATCTAGCTTTAAAAATGACGACTCAGAACGCTCAGAAAAACAGCCCAGTTTCGAAGCTGTAATGCGCAAAAGCATATGACGTCAATGCAGGAGACTATCATATAAATTTAAGAAAAAAAAGACATTTATCCGAAAAATAATATGCACTTGATAATCCCAGTACGTTTCATTTAAGAATTACAATATGATTGTATGATCCTTAGTTGTACGAAAAATCGGACATGCCTGCAATGACGTCAAATGCGTCATCAAGCCACGTGACCGTATTACCTTTTTTCGAGGAGCGTAGCCCAGCATGCGTGAGATCTGTGAAAAATGGATGGTTATTATCATTTTTTGGTCAATTTATAGATTTTCTGAAAAATCAGAGACTGGAAAATTAATAAGTAGAGGTGTATTCATGTTTTGAAAGGCTATGTTAGTTGGGTTAAAGTGGCCCTTTAAAGAGACAACTTGGTAATTGCTATGTAAGTTTTATCGAACAATTTTGAACTGATCGTGTTTAAAGCAGTGTGTTTTATATCTTTTTTCCCCACTCTTTGTTTTGTGTGTGTTTGAAATCAAACTTTATAGTGAATATCGTGTATTTGTAATCGACTTAAGTATATGACTTTCTTCTTGTTTCCCCTTACATATAGCTTACACTTCCTTTTTATCCCCATACTCTTTTCTTTCTCTTTCTCTTTCTTCCGAGCAGTCAGACCCAATATCTGAGCTTGTTCCGTTCGATGCCAAACTCATGATCCAACCCAGCAGAGAAAAATCTGATCTTATACTGGAAGGTACCAATCTAGGCAGAGGGGATGGTAAGTTATCCGTTGTAGAGGGACAGTGCATGTTAGTGTGATTGTTTTTATTTGCTGTGAAAAGGAATGTTGTCTTTGTTTTTTTTTGTGCAACCTTGGATTGAAACAAAAAATACCCACCCTTATAAGGCTTAATTTTGATTATTTTAATTGGAAAGTTTCCAAAAAAGTTGGTGTTATAGTAAACACATGATATTGATTTTATATTCAATGAATGTTTTCAAAAAGTGTATACAATGGAAACATCTTTTTTCTTTTCTATTGAATGCTGAAGAATATGAAGGATTTGATGATATTTTGTGGTGGCAAAATATGCTTTCAATGACAATTATGCCTTGGAATAGTTGCAGGAATTGTATATATTTCAAAAAAATTGTTTCAACCAGGCCTATTCAGCGGATTACCCTTAGTTTTGGTTTTGTCAAAAAGTGACATTTTTCAAAGTATATCTTCAGAAACCTAGTTCATTTTGTATCCAAAAGATTTTCCATGTTACACAATTTGATGTGAATTCCTTTTATAAAAAAATGATTCAAAAGTGAAATACCTGTAATATTGAAAATTGGTCGGTGAGATTTGTAAAAATTGCCATGATATACCTTGTAGCAATGAATCATGGCAAATTCCTTTGACATAGACATTTGATGATGTTTTCCAAAGAACTGTTGATTGTTTTGTAATATATCTACCACTGTTAGCCTAAATCTTGACCTTATTGTTACTTGTATCGTGTACATGTACCAAGGTAACATTTATATAACATGAAATAAAGATGTATTGGAAGTTTATAAGATACTCTTTCCTTTTACTGTTCAGCATTGATTAAATATTACAATGTATTTGTCATAACACAACGTTTGATTGAAGCTGTACTGTACTAACGATAATCAAGGTAGTAGAAATTTGTAATGGGAATAATAGCTGTTTCATTAGCTGTTTTTCTTTTTTAGAGTGGAGAAAGTATTTAAAAGTGGTCAAATATGAAATTTATATGTATGAATATCTTGTATACGGTACTGGAACCGAATGAGATTTTTAAAGCCAAAATGGTTGAAACATTCGCAATACACATGTATGTTGAATTACGTACAGATATTCAAGTGGCTATACAAGGAATCACATTTTTAAGGAAGGATTAACTGTGTGATTTAATTATTTTTCAATAACAGTTTCTTTTCTATGTGTGTTATACATCTTAATATTTTTTCAGATATTTGACTGTGATATAAACCAGCTCTCACATGTACAAGTGAAAGAAGAAAAAAATCAGCATCAAGATAAATGATACGCTGCATATTTAAGATATATATATTTTTTTCTCTTATCCTCAAGCGAGGTTTTTATTTCAATAATTTAAATACATATTTACATTAATAACTCAATGATTGAGTGAAATATAACATAGGCTAAAATAGGCTAAAAATATTAAGATATAAAGTTTGATTGGGCATTGCTCCAAAAAGATATGAAGAAATTATTCATGTCAGAATGTTATTAAGATAATTTTGCAAACACAAAGAAAGTAATGTTATCATAAATGATAAATAAATACTATTGATTAGAGGACCGAAATCAGGACTCGTTTGAAGGATATCTCATAAAACTGATTTAGAAAGAGATTTTCTTTCATAAATCAGCTGTTTTTGTGAGAGCTGGTTTCTTCTGACACTATTCAATTTCTACTAATGATACTCTTTTCTTCTCTACAAAAAAAAATCTTACTATTCGTCTTGACACCACTGTGATTCTTTGGGATTATGTTAATGGCACGAAATTCAAATCTTGATTTAAAATGACGATGTAACCATCTCACTTTGTGGATTAATTGATTACATTTATTGCATCAGGACTGGCTACTTCAAATGATAGTGAGATTGAAATACCAGGTGATTTTTTACTAATTCTTCTCTAATTTTTTACCTCAGTTTCACATCATCTATCTCATTCTATCTTTCCACGATGCACATCTATTTTTTAGATTCATGTAGTAGTTACTTTGCTTTCTCCATTTAATGTACGATCAGTACTTCTTTACTTTCAATTTCAAGCTAAAGTTTGTCCTTTTGTTTTGTTTACATTCATTTCACTACATCTGTTTCACCTACCGTAGAAACTTAAACTGTTAAAGTGGAACATTTGATAAAATTGTAAAAGAGCAACTTTCCCAAGCTTCAGTATTGGGCAAAATGAGGACAACTTTAATCAGATTAGTGTCCGACGACATGTACATGCTTTTTGTGGATAATTAGCATCATAATATCAATATATTCCACTTTTACAGGTGCTATTTGCTGTTTTATTTTCAATTCTCTCACTTGCTAATTTCACTTCAATACAGCTTTTTCTTGTTCATTTTCCTTTTGCAATTTGGTTTTATACGGTATGCTATTTTTTTTTCTTTTCTTAACAGCTGATTTCACATGTAATGTTACATGTATATGTCTCTTATGACAGTATGACATGTATCTTGTTTATTCTGAATTATGTCCTTATTTGTAATTTTTTTTCAGTAGATGATTAGATTCATGTTTAAGGTACATATGGAGTATTTGGTACTTGTATTTGGTACTCCGTCATTCCGTCTCAATTATGTGATTTAATTAATGCATTGATTGTACCAAAAAAAATGTTTTAATTTCTGGAATGTGTACTTGTAAAGTTACCTTATGAATTTAGCATCTTCCGATGTAGATTCAATTCATGTACTTTCTATCTCAGATCTTTTTTCTCCTAAAGTCAGTGCTTGGAATTTAGCTTTACTAGACCTGCGGCAATACGTTTAAAAATACAAGCTTAATGCATAAACTGCTTTTTGTTTCTTCAATGTTCTCACATCTTCAACTTTTTTGTGAAATGAATAAAATTCCTTAATCATTTTTGAGATGGACTATTAATTGCATATCGTGGGCAGATTGGGTTATGCTGGAAGATTCTGTTTTGTAAGACCAATTGATTTTCTAAAGTTTATGTTTTTTTAAATTATAAAATATTCATGTACATGTATATTATAAATTATTGTGGCATCTGTATGTACTGTAACCGAAATATAATATAATGCGTAAATATATGTATCAAAATTGGTTCTATTGAATTTCTATATGTTATGTATGCAATGCATGCATACTTTAGACTCTTCAGAGTATTCCAGTGCGCCAGTAGTCACTTTGTGTAGTTTTAGCGAGAATGGAAAGATGTTTTGTGGTACTTTGTAGGTTATATAGTCTGCATGAGATTGTGATTATTCTGGATAGTATGCAGTTAATCTGTACAAGGTATGCCTTTGCTGTTAATTAAGCCTACCCTTAGCTGCACATTTACTAAGCCACATTGCTCCAAAGTAAGACCAGACTGTCCCAATCAATGATTAGTTTGTGATATATCAAATGAAATTATATAGAATTTCTGTCAGTTGTCTGGTTACAGAAGCTGTTATCAAACTTAACTTATTCTCATTTGCCATTTAGTTTTTAATATCCATGTTATAGTTATAAGTGTACAAGTATTTTCATCAGTAGAATTGTATGCACATAGAAACATTTAATTGGAACAAGTCTTGTTTCACTTTACCCAGCTGGAAATTTCTGATGAATTTTCGTGAAAGTTCAATTCTAAATGTTTTATTTCTATAAAATCTCAGAGAAGGAAGAAGGAATTGCAAGTTTTGCTTTGAATTTATTTCCAACCCCCCCCCCCCCTTTTTTTTTTTAAAATGGTTATTTTGTGCAATCATTTGCTAATTTTTAGCTCCACAACATTTTGCACTTCAATATCATTATATTGTTTATATGATTTTGTGTTCAGCATGTATTTTGTCATGGGAGACATCCTAAAATCTAAGTTTGCTTCATTTCTTTTTTGAAGGACTTACATTGCGATTGTCCACACCCAGTTTTGATTTATCCATTTAGCAATACCATAATTGACTTTTGCATTAGCAGTGTTTCTGCAGCAATCATGCAATCCATTTGCAAATGATTTGAGTTGCCCAAATGATCTCATTAATTTCATGAAGACATTTTATCAATAACATTTAATGCCTTATTTATGTGAAATTATCTTGATTACATTTTTTGATAATTGAAATGAATTCCTGCAGATGTATCTCAATATGTGAAGAAAACAATGATTTTGTAATAATTCTACTGCATGCACTTTGAAATATATTATCTCCTGATATGATTTGAGGTACAGAGAATAAAAATCACTAATATCTATGAAATCGTTATCGATTCGCTTCTAAATTGTCTTTTACCTAAATGTCTTATAAAAATTTAACAACCAGCATGGATTCAAACCAAAATGATAAAAGACAAATATATACATCTAAATATATATATGTTAAATAACTTAGGTAAAAATCTGCACCAATTCAGTAAAAACAGTGCTTTCATAACAATGAAATTCATACAAATACATGTATATTCCTCTGTATTGAACAATATTTAATGGAGTTTCAAACTGTGTTCATATTTGCAGCATTCTTCAGCAAGATTGACAGGAAAGGGCAGAGGATCAACACAATATCTGTGGTTGTATGGCACGTCTTAGAGTATGAACACACCGTAGTACCAGAGGAGAGCTTTGGGCAGTTCCATGAAGGGGATACGTACGTTATCAGGTGGCTGTACAACGTTGAAAACACAGGTAAGTGTGAGTAGGAACACGATATCTGTGGTGGTATGGCATGTTCTAGAGTATGAACACAGCATTCTACCAGAGGAGAGCTTTGGACTGTTCCATGAAAGAGATATGGAGGATATATAAAGTTGGCTGTATAATATAGAAAACACTGAGTAGGTTAACTTTGAGTAGGTTATCACATTATCTGTACTTGTATGAACACAGCATTTTTTTTAAAGTATTATTTGGACAGTTTTATGAAGGAGAATATGATGTACCTTATCAGGCAGCTGTATGAAATCCAAATAAAGAAAAAGAAAAAAAGAGTGGGAATAGAAACATTTTATCTCTAGTTCTGCCATATTTTAAAACGTATACACTGTAGTTTACTATCCAAAATGAACACATTCTTTCCTTTTACATCAAATATATATACTGAAGCAAGTTCATACTATTTTGTCAAGGTCGACAATATGGATAACAAAATAATTTCTATCCAAACACTAGAAAATATTGGTGATGCAGTAATGGTAGAAGTCATGAAAGCCTTATCATGGAAGCTTGGCTAAAACTGGGGCATTGATAGTATCCAGCATTTTGTATCCTCAGCAAAAAAGAGTCCATGATCATAGTTATTATCATAAGTGAGAATGGACGAATATCATACAAAAATTCCATGTTGTATGATCTTTTTATTCATTGGTAGGTATGAAAAGCTTGAAGGGAACAGCCTCAAAGTGGGGAGGATCCCAGGGGCGTGAGAGGTGCGCCTACTTCTTCTGGCAGGGGCAGCAGAGCACCATCAACGAGAAGGGGGCGTCGGCCCTGATGACGGTGGAGCTGGATGAGGAGAGGGGTCCTCAGAAGCAGGTGGTCGAGGGCAAGGAACCGGCAGCTTTCTTCCAGCTCTTTAGGGGCAGGATGGTGGTCCACGTGGGCAAGAGAGAAGATGAGGAAACCAATACAAAAGGTAGGTTCCGATGAGTGAGAGACTATTATTTTGTTATTATTTGATGCAACTGATAAAATTCATGCATGACAATTTATAAGATTGTAATATTTTGATGGAACCCTAAAGATATTATATGATGATGACACTGTTGAGAGCAGGATTGTGGTCCATGTGACCAAGAGAGAAGATGAAGAAACCAATACTAAAGGTCCATGTCGGTCCTGATGATCAACATATTAGTATTGTGGGATCAATATGAAAGTTAGATGTAGAACTTTTCGATTTGAAGGTTTTTATATGATACAACTGATAAAATTCATGTACAACAATTTATAAGATTGTTATATATTGATGGAACCCAAATTTTTATCATATGATGATTACACTGATGAGACTCAAGCCTTGCAGTGATGGATCTCAATGAAAATGTTTTAGACCTTTTCATATGATTATCTTTGCAATAAGGAGTGTTCTGTTGTATGTTTCTGGGGGCTTCTTATTTATCTCAAATGTCAGGTAAATGTAATAGTTGTAGGTGCATTTAATCCTAAATGATTTTTTTTTATCAGGTTTATAGAGCAGTTTATAAGCCACATATGTATGTTTGTAAAGACGACTCTTGTGATGATTTATTGCAACTTCTTGACTTGACTGCATCAGGTATTCTTAAAGATTGTTCTTATACTGTTCGTCTCTGGTTGTGCAGGTCCCTTCAGGTTATACTGCGTGAGAGGGGAGCACACCAAAGAAACTAGTCTGATGGAAGTCCCGGCTAAGATGAGGAGTCTCCGGTCCAGGACCTCATTTGTTCTTCTCAACCTTAGCGGAGTCCATAACAAGAAGGCTAGTATACATCTCTGGCACGGTGCCAAGGTCTCCAAGGCAACCAAAGAATGCGCTCAGCATGCTGCTGCTGCACTCAAAGAAAAGTAAGTATAATGATGCTATAAATGGGGTGGGGGGAATAGAACAATGTAAAAAGAACCAAAAGAATAAAAACCACATTAAAGGCATTGTTTAACAATGCAAAATCTGAGATGCATGGCACTACGTGTTATCAGCGACTGTGATATGGTGTAATATTGAAGCCCTAAAATTGAGCTTCAAAATGATTATGAAGTGCCTCAAAAACTTTAAAATCTTTGAGTGACCTGTTTTTACCATACTCGTCTTCCCCAATAGACCGTAGTTATGAAAACCGTTAGGAAAACACAAAATTTGGTTTCGATTTCAAATCATAAATATCTTGACAATCAGATAATGCATATATGATGCTGTGAATGGAGAAAAAATAAAACAATGTAAAAAGAATTAACAGAATAAAAGCCACATCAAAACAAAATCCATATGCATAGTCTGCTTCACATTTGACTTATATCACATATTGAGAGAGTATGCATAGGCACCATTGTTGCTCACAGCTATTTTTGTTGTTATGGCATGCAAACTGCAAGGACGCTCGCTATAGGGGCACATAAAGTTAACGTCAATTGGATATGTACAATCCAATTTTCAAACTGCAAACTCTTCTTATTTTGTAATATTTCTACAGATTTTTAACACAATTTATCTGTTGAATCGAGCATCACATGGATTTAGTATATGAAACAAATATTGACTGCTGATTTCGAGTTCACTGTTGAAAATAGAGCCCTCTAAGAACTTCTGACGGTATTATGCTTGTCAACTTCATCTCAGGGAATAATGGTTTCAAGATTACCTTGGGCAATCATTTTATCAATGCCACTTGTTACAGTCAAAATCTGTATACTATATACCTTATATAAGTATTCTTCATGCAAGTATTCTTCATATAAGTATTCTTCATATAAGTATTCTTCATATAAGTATTCTTCATGTAAGTATTCTTCATATGAGTATTCTTTATATAAGTATTCTCTATGCTCTGTATATTCTAATGAACCTTGATGGATTTTTTTTCTCTTGTTCTTTTTCTTCTCACCCAGTCTTCCACTAGAGGCAGGTGTATCAACCGAGTGCAGTGTCACGTTAGAAGAGATGGAAGAATCCAAGGAATCGGCTGCCTTCTCAAAGGCTATGGGCAAAGATAGAAATACATATGATAGTGCAATAAATGGTAAGTCTTTCCTGCCTCTCTCCCTTCAACCACTTGCCTGCCCTCTTTCATCTTTGCACATCATTTTAATACTGCATATATTTTGTAAACATTTTAAAGCAATTTTGTTAAACATTGTCAACTAAAAAAATTGCTACTGTTTTCTTGCATTTTATTTACCGTAAAGAAAGTAGACATTGAGGTAGTTAGAAAAAATTGAAATTCAATACTTCAGAGAGAGAGAGAGAGAGAGAGAGAGAGAGAGGAACTTTCTCCTGTGCAAGTCCAGAAAATATTTTATATCAAGGCCCAGAAATTCTTGTATATACATGTACAATGCTTGCTTTCTTATGTTCCTGTTTGCCAACTCAACATAACAGGGAAAATTTACAAAACTAAATATAATGTGAAAAAGTTATTGGAACTAGAAGTAACAAGAGTGTAAACCATGCCTCTGATTCTGTTTTGCTTTTGTAGATCCTCTCAAGTACGAGTATACACCAAGGCTCTTCCAGCTGACCAGTGGATCAGGGGTGTTTGTATCCAACGAGATCCTCTACCCTGCGAGGTCGACAGAGTACCCCTCTCCGTACCCCTTCCTCCAATCAGACCTGTATAGTGGGGATCAGCCAGGTAGGTGTCATGATGAAAATAATATACCTATAGAAGTATCGACTGCTTTGAGAGACTTGCTGTTTTATATGCTCTCAGGAACTAGCACCTCCTGCCATGACCCCTCGTCATGGCAGGAGGTGCGCGCGTTCCAATAATAAAGCAGTCGATATGTCTTTTATATGCCAAATTGAAACGAAAATCTATCAAAAATCTTATCCTTTTATTGAGTAAAGATTGGTCAAAACATCACAGAAAATATGAGACACTGTCTGTAATCTTTGCTTGAAAAATGACTGAAATTTTGAGTCATTTGGGAATCGCAGAGAAAAAGCACTGAATGGTGTCCCCGTTCGCACAAAGAACCCCTGTTCTGCTAGGGTACCCATTTTTGTTCTCAGGGCGTTCAAAGAATTCCTTCCCACCTGTACCCATTTAACACCTGGGTGAAGAGTGGAAAATGTAGATTAATGTCTTGCCAAAGGACAGTAGTGCCGCAGCGGGACTTGAGCCTCAAACCATGATATATATGGAGGTGGAGATGTTGATGATAAGCTGGATGATGAGGGGGAAGTGGATGATGGACAATGGCAGAGATGATAATGATTGTTCTAATGATGATAACACTAATGAGACGGCAGTGGCAAAGAAGATGATGTTATGGCATTAGGTCACTGTTCCGTGGAGACGATATAATTTAGAAACTACATTACAGTGGTTATTAGAATGATGTTTCCTTGAATATATATCAGCAAACCAATAGAGAAAAGATAAAGAAATGCCAAGAGGCAGTGTGAAAAGTCAAATTCGTAGCTGGGACCAGTTTAGTTTGCGTAAATGTAGACTAGTAAAAATATTTATAGTATAAATGTTTCAGAAATGTATGTCTGAGTTTATATTGAATGATAACATTACATAGGTATATCATCTGTTTTCATTTTCTTTTGTTTTTGATGCAGATCTCTATGCCTTAGACAACCACTATGAGATCTACCTCTGGCAAGGTTGGTGGCCTGCTGATCATGAGTCTGCTTCAGGGACGACCAAGACCGGCTCGGCGAAGATCAGATGGGACATTGATAGGAAGCTAGCCATGGAGACCATCATGGCCTACTGCAAAGGTGGGTAGCTTCACTCTCTGTCACTATCCGTCATTAAAATGTCACACTTAAAAAAATTACAAAATTGAGGAGAAATTATACAATTCCATGTGAAATACTGACAGTAATAACATTAACAGTGAATAAGACATTATGATTGGAAACTTTTTTGCAAATTTCTATACTGAAACACGATTGTATGCTTGTTTCATTGGGAGTTACGCATTTACATAACACTTTGAAGATTCTTGATTTTATAATAATGTATGATTGATTTGATTGCAATAAGGATGAGGGGATTTTTTTTTTGACATGTCTTACAAGATTAAGATTTCAAGAAATTTAGTTTTAATGATCGCGTCTGATTGTTTTAATTGCAGAAAAGAGGCCGAAGAACCCACCCAAAGCTTACCTGGTCTATGCGGGACTTGAACCTCTAACCTTCACAAACCTGTTTCCTTTCTGGGAAGTCAGAGAAGATGTCATGAAGCTCAACAAAGAGGTGGGTTCAATGCACTATTGTAATCCTCCACCCCCTTTAAAAAGAAATTCTTTAAAGTAATGGAAGTGAACAGAATGAAGTGTTTTGTACAGAGATTAATTTGTTCTTCAATCAAGCACTTTGCTACATATCAGTTTAATGGTTGATGTTGTACGTGTACGCTGATAAATAACATAACATGTGTATATTTAGAGAAATATGACTACTCTACATTGCATAAAACTGCATACCTCCCATCCCCCCTTCATTTTGCATCACTCCTGTTCTCACCCCCTCTTTTTATTTTCCTCCTCTCCATCTGTCCCCAACCCTTCTCCCTCCCCCTCACCAACTGTTATTTAGATAATGTACCAGCTGGTCACCCCAGAGCATACACATGATTTAGAGAGAGGGTCTGCGATGTATCTAAGCTAATAGATTTATGACTTGTAATACATTAAAATAACCAGAGCATTTAAGGGAATTATCCCCAGAGAAATTAAGAGTTGAAGGTCATGGTTTTGACCTTTTAAACACCCAAGAGTGTTTGTTTCATAATTGTGATATTTATGACTACTCAGTGCTAAGGCATAGTTCAATAAATCAGTTCATTAACAGTGTGCATAATTATGCCTTACATTCAGAAAAGGGTGCAAAAACCTTTACATGTACAGTGTACGTCTTTTCCCCCACATTTTTAGTTTGTCGCCACATGATCACAAAGACAAGCTAAAAAAGTCAGACCAAGGCAATTTCAATAGCCTTGTCCCTCAATTTTTGAAATATGCTAATATTACCATGACATATTACATGTATATAATCCAAACAGTCTTTGCAATTACTTCTTCTTCCTTGTTTAACAGTAGTGCTAAACAAAACTTTCTTTAGAGGTTGACTTTCCAAGCATTGTCACTGTTACACGGCTGAATGTGATTATATCTGCTTTGTATGACAGGCCTGATAATTTCCTGATTTTTTCCAGATTTTTTTTCTTCCTGATTTTATTCCCTATTTTCCTGATTTAATCCTCATTTTCTCTATTTGTCCCTATTTTACCCTATTTTCCCCATTTCCCCCCAATTTTCTTACTCAAAAGGGGGGAATGTTGTAATACATCATTTTCCCCCCAAATCCTCTTTTCTTTTTTTTTTACTCAAGGGGGGCGTGGTTTAGTGCTCACTATCACCCCTGGTATGAGCACATTCAAATAGTACCCATATCTTAGCCAAGTTTATTCTTTATTCATTTATCTTTCTATTTGTCATGATTGTTTTTCAGAGCGGTAAGAAGAGTGGCAAGGCTATCTTGGTCAAGGACATCCTGGCCAAGCTGACCAAGGCTACCTACAGCTTGGAGGAGATCAACAAGAGACCGTTACCCGAGGGTGTCGATCCTCTCAAGCTCGAGACGTATCTCTCAGATTCGGATTTCCAGGTCAGTATCTTCCCTGGTACACTTCATAATACCAGTAGACTAGTTACATGTACTAATTTATTTAGATATACATGTAGGTCTACAGCTTTGTGCAAACATTGTAGGTTTTTCCCCCCTGAGGCCGTATTAACAAAAACTTGATTCCCACATATGGAATGGAATAATCTCTAAGATTCTTGAATCCACCATGACTGTCACTGGATAAATTGTTGCCTTATTGGGCAAACTTTAAGCAATTTTTTTTGTCTTTCTAAGAACTCTGGTAACTGATTGGTTGGCAAGCCTTCAAGAGCTCTTACCAGAACCCCAAGAAGAAAAACAAATGATCCAAATGTTGAGTTTTAAACAATCTCTGCTGATAGAATCACCTTGGATACATTGGTTGATGCTATGCCAGGCCAGCTTTGGGCAAGCCTTGTAGATTCTCCCATAAACCTTTGTAAAAAACTGATATTGATCCATATCAAAGTATTTTTTTAATTATCTCTGTGGATTAAATGTTATGTATTTGTTACTATGTCTGGTCAACATTGAGCAGGTTGTTAAGTTCTCTTTCCATTACCCTTAGGGGCAAACTAATTCATCAAAATTTCAATTTATTATTTGCTTAGAAGCAAAATCAATTTTTATCTGATTTTGGGCCATTATTCTTGTTTCATTTTCAGAGTGTCCTGAGTATGACCAAAGATGAGTTCTACAAACTGCCAATGTGGAAACAGAAGAACCTCAAGAAATGCAACGCCCTCTTCTAAACAGAGAAACCATTGCTATGCTAGGCAGGCCTGAAAAGAATTCTCGTACATTAACAACCAAAGCAGTGTAATGACAAATGGACTTGGATAAAGACTAGTGCTGCTGTGTTCTGACAAACCAAATTGAGTGGACTTGGTCAGAGACGTATTTTGAATGATTTGTATGGAGTGAAATATTGTGAGTTTCGGAAAGGATTTGTGACTACGTGAAGAGGAGAAAATCAGACGGAATCAGAGAAGTGACTGCCATTTTGCAATGCAATGAGTGGTGCAGCAAAGAATCCCCATCCCCAGTAAATCCAGCAAAGAATACAGCACTCACAACATACCTGCAACTATTGTTCTCTGTAATCTCAAGATTTTAATCGTAATATTTTATATTCATTGATTTGTTTGGACGATTAATTTGTTTAGACCTTCCCATGGTGAATTTTGACTGAAGTTAATGTCTTCCATTTTAATTACTGAAATTGATTTCAACTGTGACTTATTATTTATATACAAATCATTAAGCAATAAACCTTATGAATAATTTCAGATTGTGTTTTAGATGAGTAGATGGCACTAATATCAATATATCCAGATAAGTTTTGAACAATTTAGACCTTGCTTAGACAAATATGATTTAACTCCTTGATCGATATGTAAACAATAGTGACTGATTTTGAACATTTTGTTTGGGAAGATGAATATTTTGAACGAGAAAGACGGAAAAGGAGTTCTATAAAAGCTCTGAAAGAAGAAATTATGTTAAAAGTGACTACTTTTTGGTATAAGATCCTGTTAATATATAGAACTTGAAGAACAAAAAATTGTCACTGTAGAAGACTTGCTGTGCATTGGTGATGTTGGTGGTGGGGGTGTGGGATAGTTGTGAATTATGGAGCACCCAAGACGAAAGATGGGACAGACGGAAGGGGACAAATTTCTTGTGTGTGATGAGAAAGGATAAAGGGAAGGGAAGCTGAAAGATTTTGATAATCTGAGTGTTTGTTGTTTGAAAGTGAAGTGATAAAGAAATGGAACAAATGAAACAGAAACAGATCAAATGAATTTTGCAATTGTGAAGAGGTGATATTCTAGATGTACGAGCAATCGAGGCAGGGTCTTGATGAAGAGAGGATTGTTTTATATCTGTCTGCCAATAACGAACACCTTGTATAACAAAAAACAAAACAAAGAACTATAAAATATAAAAACTCAAAGAAATTATATACTCTATTATGTGTAATGTTGGGCTCCATTACACTGTATAGAATGACTCCAAGACAACTGTAAATATACATGGTCTGGACTTTTTTAGAATGTGTATTGTGCAAGCATTGGAATCAACTTGGATATTCACAACCATCATTCGCTCTATTTTGTCTTTGTGAGAAAAAAAGAAACCATATTTTCTTGTGCATGAATATCTGTATATTCATAATCAGAATCTTCTATCACTATCCTTATCATCACTGTCATAAAGGAATAATGTGTACTTACTAAATATGATATTTGTCTACCTTTACATGAGAAAGAAGAAAATGGATTAGATTTGTTTGTGATGGTGGTGGTGGTGCTTTTTATATCAATTGTATAGATGACTTGATGTGGCTATTCTCCTATTGCCTGAGTAAGAAAGAATGTTTTATTGTAACCTAAAGTGCAATCTGGCTTCGTATGGGTGCTTCGTTACTTTGTGAAATGTAAGGAAGAGATACAGACGTCCTCAAAATACAATATAAACAATCTTTAGTAGCAGTTTATGTCTGAAGTATATCAGAGACTAGAATTTCTTTCTTTTTATAATCTTAATAATGATTATGGTGTGCTTCCTCCTTGGAAAAAACAATTTTGTGGATTTTTTGTTGTCATTGTTGTAAATATATTATATTACAGATTAGTTGCTGTTGATGCAAAACACATGCAGTGAATTTTTTTTGGTGATATGACGGTACAAGACATTCTATTTGGGGGACATGAAATTAATATCAATCATTGGCAGTTCTTCCACATATGAAGCAAGAAACAAAAATTGGATAAGAATGTAATTTCATTGACCACATGAAATGTTATGATTGTAAAAGGGTATCATAAATTGTCCCGATTCTATGAAATTGTATCGTAAAAGAATGCATCTTTATCTCCCCACACAAAATGAAGGAAAGTGACACTAAATCGCAAAGGAATTCAAGTTACATTTTATCCTATTTGTCCAGTAACAATCTACTTTTAATAAGTGCGGACAGAGAAATTTGGGTATACATCAGCAATTACAATTTCCTAGTTAGAAATTGACCTGAATGGCAAATGTGGAATTGATATGAATGAACCTTGTTTCTGTCACATATCCTTTAAATTAAGACAATTCGCTAGTGCAAAATAGTGCTGTATTCACATTTTATCAAGTGACAACTGCAGGAATGTTCCATTATTTATAATTGCATTTTTAAGTAAGTTCACAGATGTGACTTGTCGAATGATGTAATGAAAGACAATATCTCAAGAACAATTCTGAATGCATATAGAAATATATATTATCTTATAGCATATTGTAGATGAATTTTCTATTCCTTTTTATTACAAAATCATTAAATTTATTACAAAATTATTAATTGTTAAAATACATGAAATAATGACTTGATATTTGTATAAAATGTGTGTATATGTACCTTTTATCATAGCCTTTTGACGTAGTACCACTGCCTATGATGACTATAAAAGTAGCATGAAACTTATCTATAGCACCCCTCTGATGCTATTTATTGACCAATGGCAAATCAATTTTATTTATGTATTTATTTTAATGTCAACGATTAGCTTATTTATTTTGAACTTTTATGGTATATCTGTGTCATATACAGCATAGATCATCTCTTGGGAAGAAGAAGGGCGTTAACTTGTATACTTTAACACAGAGTTAATGCCCTTCTGGCTTTCAGCAGATGAGATATTAATGAGGGCACTGCTTATGAATTATTCTATCATAATGATTGTCATCTGAGCCAAATATTTGATGATAGCTTTAAATTACTGAGAGATTGTGACTTTATGAACAGAACAAACTGAATCAGATCTTCTAGTAATCTTTTTATCATGCATCGATGAAATGTTTTATACAAGATCATGCCTTGTCTCAATTATTACTGCTTATGTAAATTAGCTGGTCTTATCTGAAGACTTTCAAAGGTTTTTGTTGTTGTGTGTAATGAATATATCTTGAGTTGTGCTATCTCTCGTATAGAGGGAGAAGGATGGAGTATGTTTGTATTTACGAATAAAGCAATGTTTGTATTTTCTTGAATATTTTCCTTTGTCAGGAATGATGCATTTTTAGTAGGGCTTCTACTTGTATAGAGTTGTCTTCTTTCAATAAAAACTAGGAATTGTCTTTGGAAAAGAAATGTGCAATGTGTGATCTCTTTCAGTTAGAATCTTAAGACGTAACGACTGTCCTCCACCTTCCATTGTTCGTTCATTCTTTCAGAGAAACATAAGAGGAAATAGTAAGAGGAGATACGAAAATGATTGAAAGATTGAGTGGACCAAGAGAAAGGATCGAGGTGTGAGAAAAAGAAAGCATGAGTTTGAAGAAACAAGAAGTTGATAGAATGAGTGTGCGATCAAGAGCAGGCAAAAAGGGGGAAGATGAGAAAACAGTTTTGGAAAAAGAAATAAATATTTTTTTTTTTTCTTCTGTTTTTATTGTTATTTCTGATAAATTAACAAAGTAAAAGCAACAATATAATATATAATATCATCTTAAAACTACAAAACAGGCACCCGCTCATAATGCACCCATAAATATACGCACACACACACACTCACACCCACATACTTTCCCAGGGGGCATGTTTACATTACAAAAAGTCAATGAAGATGTTAATGACAACAGAGCTTTGCAAGACTACTACTAAATTTCAGTTAAACTTGATAGACCATTTCTTAAAATGGACTTGTAAATTATTTTTCTTTTGGGCAATTTTATATTCTATTTTTTGTTTGAACTGTACCATTGAAACAAAAGCTTCAAAAATAAGTTCTTTTCCCTGAAACCTACAGGAGTAAATGTAATATTTTAAACATAAACAGAGAGAATTTATATAAGAGTGTTTGTCCCTTTAATTAAATTTTGACAGAGTCAGATTATAACTGTGATCAGGGCCAGTGTTAATTTTATCCACCAATTTTTCCCACAGTGGTACAACTTTTCTACAGTCACAAAACAACTGATCTAAAGTTTCTGGAAAATCTGAACAAAAATAACAATTAGTAGACTCCTTTCTCCCAATCTTGAACAAAAATGCATTAAAACCAATATCATTATGGACAATTTTGAAATAAAAACTCCTTAACTGAGTTTCAATTGAGCAACAAAAGTTACTCGTATGAATAAATGATAATTTTTAACTCTTCAGTTCTGAGGCAAGTTGTGATCATAAGAAAGTTTATAAAGACATATACCAGCTTTGGCTCTCAATGGTTGTTTTTTGTTCGTTTAATGTGTCTGTTCATTTTCTATTTTGCCCTAGTTTTGCCTACCCTCCTGCGCAACTTATGTATTGCCGGCCATGAGGGAAGTCGTAATTCTGTTTCAATAGTCCAGCTGATTATTTAGCGTGCTCCCAGCGTGACCGTAAATTACGGTATACACGCACCGAATTCTGACGGTACAATGCCACGAGACATTCAACGAGATTCAATGCAAGAAACTATAGCTCAGTAATAAATTTCAGATTTGCCCTTGGTGGTCGTACACAGAAGTATACTGAGTATCTTGATGATTAAGGGTCTATTGTTAATGCAAATTATCTTGAAAGGTAGAGAGACAATGAATAGCAAAATATGGATATATTATAGCTAATTAGATAGGTGGATAGTTTCTATCCGTCTCTTTCATTTTGAAGCTAAGGACTTTACTTTGTTGGAGAGTTTGATAATCTCTTACCAATCATGTCGACAATTTTTTTCCCTCACTCCCATCCAATATTTCCAACCACACTAGTTATCCCCTCCCTGGTTCGCGTCCTGCTCATTTCTTGAAGTTTTACTATCACAGTTATTTTTTACTTGGTTGACCTCATATGTCCCTGTTTATGATCTAGAGTCGCCGGCCTCACGAATGTTTCTTCAACTGACAAATGTTTCATTCTGAGAGTATATTTTACCACGGAAGCTCTAATCGTTCAAGTAGCTCTTCCTGCTTTGATACTTTCTCATCCGTAGACTGTTAAAATCAATGATTGTGCAAGAACTGTGTATGTGGACATAATTGTTTATTCGTCTTTGTAATAGGAATGTCTTCGTACCAGTTCGGAATCGGCTTATGTGGAAATGCTAACCTTTTCCTGAGGATTTCTTTCCTTTTCAAATGTCTGTTCTGCTGGAACATCACAGAGTAGGCTTGTCACTGTTGAATATCAAACCTCTGTTTACGTCATAGTGTTCAAATGGATGATTGACGCAAGCTCCTATCTTTATGACGAGCAGCGTACTGTGAAGTGGTGACGAAACGGGTGACGAAAGTGTCCTTATTTGTAAGCTTCAGTTTCAAAACCAGGCCCCAATCAACATTTTGAACCATTTCCCTAGTGTATATTCCTTCATGTACACTATATTTGTTTTCCCTGTTACACATGAAACGTTCCTTCCGATTATTACCTCGCCATTCAAGGCGCAGGTAAATGTAAATTATTAGATTTGCACAAAACAATGAATTTGTGAAAAACAATCTTTTAATCCCACATTGCATCTAGGCGTTAGTGTTAATTCACCGTTTACTATGGCATGAATTCTCCTGAAACGAACGACTCTTGAAACTCTTGTGCAACTTGAATTACAATCTTATGCCCACTGCACGCGAGGCGTCTTTATCATGACGTAGGACTGCGTCATTCATTGACCTGATGATGAGCGCAGGTAATGACGCACTCGCAATGACGCCAAGTGTACAACGGGCATTTTAAGCGTAATCTCGCATGTCGAGTGTTGTGCATGATACAAACCAAACTCAAATGATTTATATACCAGCTGCACCTTCATCAATACAATATGTCAGTTATCTTCAAGTTAGTCATCACTGTCGCAACCGTGTGTCTCTTCTATCGCGTCTACCGTTGCGTCAGGAGATGGCTGCGTCTGTATCGCCGCGCCAATTACATGAACCAAAATGTTCCGTCCGTCGAGCCTCACTGGTTATGGGGCAATGTTTTCGACAATCCAGGAATTTTCCAAGCTGGACTCGACTGGCACATCAAAGCAGTCTCGAGATGCAGACGGATGCTCGTGTACTGGGGGTTCTGGACGCCTTGTTTGATTGTGAACCACCCGGATACGATGAAGGATGTCTTGAAGAGCTCGACTATTTCTCGGCGGGTGAGATTTGTTCTTCCCACAATGTCTTTTCGTAGTTCTACTTTCAGAATCATTAATCACATAGGCTTACATTGAAGAAGGGGAGAAGAAGAATGCATGAGAGGAGTAAGGAGGTTATGAGTAAAATCAAAAATATGATCCTGAAATGAAGAGGCCGAAGGAAGATTAGAACAGAGAAGAGGTGAGGAGGCAAGGAGAGGAAAATGATAGAAATGGGAACATAAAGCTTCATAGGAGAAAATTAAAAGGAATATGAAAGAGAATTAAAGCGATTACAAACTTATATTCATATGTTCAATTAATGCATAAAACTATACTCTTTTAAGACATTAGGCCTACAAACAGACAGGGTTTTTTCTAAGACGATAAGAATTTGCCTTTCCTTGAATGCTTTTGTTCGAGTATGTACTATCTTTGCGATAACTGTCCGCTTGTAACTTTTCTTCTCTTGTTTCTGGTTTTACAGCCGGCTGGCAGGACTGGCTACCATATTTTAGGGGAATGGCTTGGGCAGGGTATAGCTACATCTGATGGGCCCCATTGGAGACGGAATCGTAAAATCGTTACGCCATTTTTCCAGTCAAACTGTGTCAGGAAACATCACGTGCCAGTCATCAATAAGGTATGAAAAGACGACACCTCATTAAAAGTGGAAGTCTAAATGTTGCTATTTTTTAAAGAAGGTCAGTGAAAATGGATATATTCACTTAGAAAAAATATTGGAACCATGAAAATGGAGCGAGGGTGCCGAAATAGGTGATGTTGTATTTGATTTGATTTATTGGTTTCTGCATCTTTTTTTTCTTCATCATACATTTTCATGAACATAATATGGTTTGATACAATATTTCATATGTATGTATACAGAAAATAAACAGAAAAAAAATGTTAAAAGACGCCATACTTGGAATTTGTTATTGATACTGTTGCACACGAAAACCTTTTATTTTTAAATCTCGGGGTCACTGACATGTGTCGCACGGTAACATTTTGCTGGATATTGGTTTTGATTCGTTTTTTTTGTACTGCTGAATTTAATAATGATCTGTTTCACTTTCATCTGTTGGCCTGTTGATAAAGCAAGCTTCTTTGAATAACAGATGGATGATAACAGTTGAAGATGTCTCTCTGATTTGTCGTTTCTAACATTTTTTCGTATTTGATTAAATTTTCGTCATGTTTTTTCTGCAGACGACAGATATTGTTTTGCAAAAGCTGTCAATCAAAGCTGACTCTGCCACGCCCTTCGACGTGAGTCACCTGATGTTCAATCTATCAGGTGACATCATCTACCGCGTGGCCCTTTCTCATGAGCTGGGGTGTCAGGAAGGGGGTTCCCCAGTTCTTAAGTCACTCAATATTCTAACGGAAATCGGGACTTCCAGGTGAGTTAATAACAAAGACAAACAAATGAACAAACGAATCAATAAAATCGAAGAAGATAAAATATATGAACAGTCATTGTTTTTATAGTAGTATCAGTCTTCCTTGGACATGAAGAATATCTGATCTAGGTTTGTCTTTTAAGGAGAAACTAAAATAAACTGAACGCATTATCATTCAAAGGCATGTGGAAGCCGCTTTATATCTTAATACGCAACTGATGAACTTCAACATAATGCTGTTGTACTAACTTTAAAGTAGTCCGTCATCAACGAAACTCAAAGATTACCTGCAAAGTGGTTACGAAGTCGTTGTTGTAGGCCTTCTCTAACATGGCTTTAATGCTTATTGTTCATTAACTTTATATCTATCAAATATTTTTATTTCATTGTCAAAGGATCTTGAATCCAATCATGGCGAACGATTTCATCTTCCGGATGACGTCACAATACAACATGTGGAAAGAAGCGCTAGAAGTTGTGAATAGTCTTTCTGAAAAACTCATACGAGAACGGAAGCGAATGCACGAAGAAACATCATGTGAGGTAATACAATTAATATCGGGAGCTTACTCTCCTTACCAACCCCTTTCCCTGTTTTTGTTCCTCATATAGTTTTAACTATTAGGAAACCTTTTTATCTTTAAATAATGCATTCACAATTCTTTTCAGAAAATTGTTAATTGTAACAAAGAAATGCTTTAATGCACATATTTTCTGAACATGCTGAACCGAGACAAAGAATATTCGGATCAATTATGCTTTTCGCAAGAAAGGTGTGTAGTTTTGTATTAACGGTCTTAATATTATTCTATTTTGGCTATGTTTGTTTGAAGAACATGTATGTACGGTTATGTTTGAGAAGAGTATTTATGTATGACACGAGTTTTAACATTTGTTTCAATCTAGACTGCGACGAAGTCACGTGACCTGCTTGATACACTAATTCTCTCAACCTATTCTGATGATCAAAGATTATCGCATCGAGAGATTCGAGATGAGGTAATTGTCAATAAAATATGCTCGACATTATTATTTTAATCATTTTATGTCTAAGAAATTTTAACTAGTGTGAGTGCGCAACTTGCTGGATAGATCATGAAATTAATTCTTTTTTGTAAGTAATAGGAAAAGTAGACTACGTTTTTTTATTCCGTTTTCTATCAGTTTTTATTTTCATTCATTAAACATAATTGGCTATAATCGGGGGATTCTTGTAAAGTGCGTATCATTATAATACAACGTCTTTTTGCGCTTACAAATGGCTATGGGAACTATTAACCCAGCTTTAGGTTCGGCACCCATGTATATTATCTTGAATCGTTCAAGATTATTTTTTCCTGGTGCTGGCGGACTTGATTAAGATTAACTACACCTAAACAGTCTGGAGTGTCGAGTCCTTCTATCCACCTACATTAAGAGCCTTGTGGAATTGTGAGTGTTATACTATATCAATTGACCCATTTTCTTTATATCATTTGCATCATCACAAATACTTCCCGAAATATTATCTAAGGTGCAGCAACCTCAAATGCAAGCTGTGACCTATTTGTTGAGCTATGAAAAACCCTTAAAGAGGGGGTACTAGAGGGGGTTGAAATTAATAATACACCGGCCCTCGCTTGAATAATGTATTTTAAGAATGTGCATACGATTACTTATATAAATATTATATGTGTTAATTTCGGTATGATCCCCCCAATTATATTCACATTTTTTTCTTTAACTTTCTCTTGCTACCCCTTATTCCACTTTCTCTCCCTGTATGTCTTTTCCCTGTCCCCCTCTTTATCTACCCCTCTCTATTCTTTCTTCACTCTCCCTCTTTATACTCCATCCCTCTATCTTTCTCCCTCTCCCCTCTCTCCCCATCCCTCCCCTAACTCTCATACGCCTTTTTTGACCTCTCTAAACTTCGATCTTACCTTGCTGTTCCCTTTCCAATGTTAATAATCCCTCTGATCTTTATCTGTGATCGGGTAGTGGTACATTTTTTTTTTCTAATAATTTTGAAATTAAAAAATAATCCTTCCATGGTACCATTCCGAGTGATTCTTTTTACCCCTCACCGGGAAAATCTCCTGCCCTTAAAACATGACAATATCATATTCTCTTGTAAATTTACCCAACCCGTTCAGGTGAATACGTGCATTTTCGGCGGAGTGGATACCACTGGTAGCGCCCTCACGTGGTTCTTCATGGACATGGCCAAGCATCCTGAACATCAGACGAAGGTCCAGAAGGAGATAGACGATGCACTGGGTAATCAGCCAGAGGACTACATTGACAGGTATACCTTGATAGCATCATAACGATCGATACATAACAGTCATGTCATGGTTGTAGGACACCATTCTCGTGTGACAATTGCTCCGCGGTCAATGTCGTAAATTTCATGTCGACCCTTGACCCATGCAAACACCTTACAAACCCGTTTTACCCCCTTTAACCCTTAAACCTCTTAAACTCTTTAAACCCTAACCCTAACCCTAACCCAGGACCTAGATCCAAACCCGATCACGACGTTAACCCCTTGGCCTATAATCTATGACGACGTCGTTGCCAGAACAAACGTTAGTGGGTCACTGTTGTTAATGTCTGTGTGTACCAATATAATTCTACCAGGGCCCCGTTTCACAAAGATCCTAAGTTGAACTTGGACTTAACATTTATGGAAATCCATTAGCATCTATGACATTTTTTTTGTAGTTTTTTTTTTTAAAGGCATAGAATGTTGATTCAAATATTTCACGTTTTCTATTATCAAGGAGATTTCATGTTCTTGATGTGGAATTTAGAACTTGAATTTTCGCTTTTGAATATATTTTATTTTAAGGCTACAAATGGATCTCCATAATTTTTAAGTCCAACTTAGAGTTAATTTCAACTTAGGATCTTTGTGAAACACCCCCAGCTTACCTTTATGTGTTGCTCTCATTGATCGCTCTTGATTGCTCATCTTGGCAATGGCGTAGCGTGGGTTCCGCTCCTGATGGGGGCACTGGTGACATGGGAGGGGAGAATAAGGGGCACCGGGTTAATAGCCACATGACATAATATCAAGACCATTAGAGAGGGGTGCTCAAGGGATCTAATGATCTTTTGTGTATGTCTCCATGCTCTTCCCCTTTCTCCTTTTTTTGGAGATGGGGAGGGGGTATTCTTTTGAGACGCGTGTCACCATTAGTGCCCCCGTAGCTAAGCCACTGCATCTACGCAAAAATATTGAAATATAAATTAAAATACACATCTTTTTATTAGCACCATATTATCTGAATGTATATAGTACAACGGTTGGTTTATAAAAACTAAGATATTACGGACACCCCCCCCCCCCGATGGAAATGAAGAGGAGGGGTAAAGAACAAAAAAGGAGAAAAGTGTCTGATCCCTGAAATGGAATGCATTTGAAAATTAGAGGTGGAAATGAAAATTATGTCGAATTTATTACATCATTATGGCATTAGTTTTAAGACCCACAGGAAATAACGTCCATGCTTTTATTTATGTTAAAGCTATATTGCTCGTGCATGACCAAACATGATAAAACGTGACTTGTTCTATACGCTGTAATTATGGTTCGCTGGCACAATTTAAAAGATGAAAAGGAACAAGGTTGCTTAAGATACCGTGTGATATAAAATACGTGACATTTCGATCTGAGGCTTTATGATATAAAATAAATGTCTTTGTATGGGACACGACAATTCAGAACATATTGTCAACATTGTTCTGTATTTTGGAAGTGCATGTAAATAATTTCCACATGCCCCTCCAAATTACATTTTCGACATTGTTATTATTATTATCTTTATTACACATGTTAAACGCTGTGTACGTGATGATATCTATGAGAGTGGTCAAAAAGAAAATTAAATTGACGTAATATGTTATGAAGAGCAAATGATTCGTGAAAAAATGACGGAAATATTATGAGGCAAGATTACATGAGGTGGACTCAGTTTCTCGCGATGAAACAGCAGTCAGACTTATTTCAAGATAAAGAAAATAGCAGAAATTCAATGGAAAAGGATCGCATTGATACGAGAAAGTGTATAATTTGTTCGATTAGTTAGTTATGTTTCCACCGCATTTAATTAGATGTGTGTGTGTGCGTGCACGCGCGTGTGATGTATGCGCGTGTGTCTGGTGTGTGTGCGTGCGCGTACGTACATATTATTTGTAGGTACACGAATATATAGCGCACTTCAGATGACGAAGAGTGTCGAGTTTTCAGTGAATCAGCAACAACAAAAAATGTATTCACAGGTTACAAGCCAATAGATTTTCCTTCGGTTTGAGAGAGAGTCGCTTCCCGTATATTTCATTGTTCCAACTTCCATGTGTGTCTGCTAGAAATGGAAGGGAAATACCTGAATTATGCCCCTTCCCCTTTATACCTTATTTTTAAGACGGACTAAAGAAAACAGACCGATGCTTGTTGTTATTAGTAATTTTGATTAATTTAGTAAATAAAAATAACAAATAGTATGTTTTAAGTAAATGTTCAGTTAAATGTACGTTGATTGTAATATTATATTATTTGTGACTAGTTTATGTCTTTCCAATGTTTCAGCTACGATCAGCACACGTTTCCCTACCTGATGCAGTGTATCCGTGAATCCCTCCGTCTACATGCCATGCTCATGCCAGCCAGGGGCCTGATCGAGCCGCTAGTCATCGAGGGCATCACCATCCCTCCCAAAACAGGCATCATGATCGATTTCTACCAACTCCACCACAATCCCGACATCTGGGGTGAAGACCACATGGAGTATCGTCCCGAGCGCTTCGACCAGGGAAACGTAGCCCAGCGCGAACCGCTGGCATTTCTTCCGTTTTCCGTAGGTCCCCACCAGTGTATCGGACAGCGCATCGCCATGCAGGAACTCGAGATTATCGGCATTCGGGTTCTAAGGCGATTTGGTCTAGGTCTTGTCAAGGAAGCTAAGACGAAGTTCCGCATTGTCGGTAAACCAGCTAGTGAAGTACTTTTGACTATTAAACATAGACATAATCCTTCGAATGTGTAGTCACTAGCTTACAGGGTTTAGACCCTTACCCCCTAAAAATGATAACAACTAAAAGGTGCATGCCTTTAGGGCTTACATTGTTTTAGGTAGCTGAAAGTTCTAAAAGCATGGGCATCAGAACTATTTTGTTTGTGTGGGTGTGAGTGTGCGTTGCGCGCATGTGTGTGAGATTGGGGTCGTCTATCAAAAAGAAATGCGCACTTCCTTAATTCCTCCTACCCGATTGCGATCGGATTTGTGATTTTAAAAATCTAAACATGCAAAATATCCCTGCTTAAGAGTCTTGATGGCTAGAGGGATAGTGATTAAACAAGCAAGTTGGCTTCGTCGAAATGTGATGTGACGTCACTGCGATTTTGTAGCCGATCGGGCCCATAAACCGAAAGGCCCATAAGACCACGCATTACAATTCTACTTTACACGTTACTATATAATAATTTTATAAGGAAACTTACTCATATTATGCTGTATGCTTTTATTTTCAGATATTTCACATTTATATCTAAAACCATATCCCAATTTGATCGTAGAGTTTGCGATGGGATTTATACCTTCAATTATTATAAAAAAAACGATACTCGAAACTTTCTAGCTCTAGCAAATCAGAAAAAAGAGCAGAAAAGAAAAATAATTATTTCGTTTCGTGAAGCCCTCATTGATAAAAGGAAAAATATATCAGGCACTTCTGGATAATTCGAATATAATTCTCAGTCAGAGACAGTAATTGGCTTATGCATGCTGATTTAAGAATTATAGATTAGAGAAAAGGGAAACACGTTTTGGTAATCATTTAAGACTAGCTCAATATCTCTAATCGGCAATTCGTATGTTGTCTACATCTCAGTTCTTGGAGTTGAATTTATATCACCTGTCAATGATTTAGTAGAAATGCCACTTGATCGCTTTCAAAATCTTGAACAACAGTCATGATTAGTTGATTAATATTTCAATTGACTTTCACTATTCTGCCTGTAAACAAATAATGTATGTCAAAATTTCATCACAAGCAGGGTTTATCATGAAGAGCATTATTATAACATGTACACCACCGTTAGTCATTGCAAAGACAATGAGAGCTGTTTTAATTAGGAATTACGATAATGTGTAATAAGCGTTAACCAGGCGCCATTAAGTGCTTTCTAGATGAATTCATCACGTGACCAAGGTCAACGCACTGATATACCATACGGATACCTACTTATGTGTACTGTCATGCAATATGATATGTTTATATACATACACAGTAGCCTTTTATATTTAAAGCTTCCTTTTGTTATAAAAATAAAAAATAAATAAAACGATACGTACAGAATTAAAGACATAGCCCGATATAGAAATTTGTAAGGTAAAATGAAACAGGGGTTTTTCAAATTTATTTACGAATGAATGTTGTTATAAATCGACATTGTATCACATTATTTTTCAGTAAATTTTTGGTTGCTGTTTTCTGTTTTACACTTTATAATAACAAATCGTTGCGGTTTCCGTTTAAAGTTTCACTTTCCTTCCATTGTAGTTAATCATATAATTACAAGAAATGTAGGTTGAAAGATTGTTAACACTTATTTGTTTTTGAAGAAACTTTTGGCAATGTATTTTCCGTAGTCTCCAATTTGGGGGAGAAGAGGGGGAATGGAAAATAGAACGGCTGTTATGATAATGTGATATATTATGATATAAGATAAAATATGGGCTGTCCTATCTTTTAGATAAGGCAACGCTCACTTTCTTTGTAATCCCACGTTCGTTTGGTTTAATCAAGTTTAATCTATCAGAAGCGTGAACATTATTTCTCCCTAAGTCCCATCCTGTCATAAGGGTGTCTGAACAAATACAAGCTTCGGGTCAAAATGTCTTCCTCTCTGTCGACTAACATCTAAATAAAAGAGAAGTATCCACCCTAAATACCCAGAGAGATTGCTTGTTATTACACCTTCTTCGCCTTGTTTCGACTTTTTCCCTCGTACAGTAGCCGAGGGGTTCATAGCAAGAGGAAACATAAACCAGCCAAGTTACTTACCTCAGTTCTCTCCGCTCAGATTATTCTGTAGGAGATCACCGGTTGTTATTTCAGTCATGTTTCACGATACGGCGAGACTGTACAATTTGCAGTCAGCTGTTTAGCCCATTCCAAACCCGTGCTCGCTAATTGCAGCATAATCACCCAATAAAAACGCAATTCTGCCGAGCAAATTGTAGACCCTTCAACATGAGTTTGATGGTGAAGCCATGTTTGATTTTCCTCTGTCCCACATTAAACATTTGATTTCGTCATGTTTCGACACTATTTTGCCACGTGTTTCGAATTTATTTCATGTGATGTTGCAACAACGCGGCTTTCGGACCATGCCCCGCCTCGCATACCCATTCCAAAAATCAATTTTTATCAGTCAACAGAGTATGTTGTATGGGCATACGTCATACAAAATAAGATACATTCATAGAAACACCTGTGAGGCAATTCAACTGATAACTGGCATAGTGCTAGAGGTCAACTTCAATTATCATGGGGCCACGTTTCAGGAAAAATAACATTTTGTCAATGTAGCTTTACACTTATGTATTCTTCAACTGCCATTGCACTGAAAATGCAAATGAAAACGTTTTTTCAAGGTTTTATCAAGGTATTTTTTGAGCTAAATGACATCTTTTTGATAATATAAGAAAGACATTAAATTCTCAGAGAAAGCTTGCGGATTCTGTATGAAGAGGGGGCACAATTTTAAAATATTTCTGACAAGCAATAAACATAGTGATCTCATTTGTGGGTTTTGTGTGAAAGTAGTAAAACAAATCCTTTAAAAACAAGAAATTTTGGGCATTTTACTTTTACTTTCGAGATCAAAAAATATTAGGGGATCAGAAGAATAAATATTTGTGTGGTTAAGGTATACCAGATTTATTTTCTATAAAGGGGGAGCATGGGCCACATAATCCCCTTAAATATGTTTTTGGTATTATTGTAATTTGCATGTTAAATTCTATGAATATAAGTAACACCATGCTATCATGTTATTTTAATATTGTATGATTTTATGACTATATGCACGGCCCTACGGAAGAACAGTCCGCGGGCTGAGGTAGGCCTCCGTGTTTAAATAATAAATGAAATGAAATGAAATGAAATCATGTTCATGAATTAACTAAGTTTTTTTTGTTTGAAAAAAGTAAAACAATAATATTAGTTTTCTACAGAGACGGAAATTCTTTTGATTATGCTATTCATTATTACACTCCTGAATCTACAATAAAATGTGGGCAATTGGGTAAAAGTATGTGTGTGTATTTGCTGAGAGTGACCTGTTTAACAACATCTTAATACGATCACATCCAAAGGCGTTTTGCCAATTCTAAATCCTTTTTTCAGGAGAGGGGGGGGGGGTTCTAGGCACGATTGACACTATTTAAGAGAAGAAGAAAAAAGCAATCTGTCGGACAAAACGTCTCCGGCGTACTAGTATGTTGTGAGACAAAACAAGGGCCAAATAACATGTAGCAAATAGTCCTGAGTCACTATGATGATTTAAACTTTATGGACGGGAGGCAGAGCGAGAGAGAGAGAGAGTGCGCTGGACAGTGGGAGAATGCTACACGATTGTTAGTATGCACTCAATCCTAACATTGTTAATATCCAGCTTTAGCGTCTTAATGCTGAATATAAATTTAACATGTTTAATATGTGTGTGTCCGACACTTTGAAGATACAGTACAGAAAGCGTCATCGCAATCTTCCCCTCTTCACCCCCCAAATTTAGACAAATTAATGTGCAAATAGCCTATACACTGGTACAAAACTCAGCCAGTCTTGAAAAGATGAAACAACTTAATGTGATTTTCCGTATATCCCATGTCTCACCTATATCTTTGATGTTTCTATTCTTCAAGTGAAAAAGCGCCACTGTGTTGAAGCATCGGTTGGCCCCATTGTATTCATTGTGTCCGAATGCAACTGATATTTAATGCACCACTGGACAGATGTGGCGTCAAGAAGGCGGCGCCAATTCTTCAACGGTAACAATGTAAATGTCGCACAGGCACTTTATGCAAGTGATTTGATTAAAATTATTTGATTAAAATTAATGTAATACATGTCGGCTTTTCCGTTTATAGAATGTATACGTGTGTGTATACGTATATGTATTCAATCAGTCTTGCAATAGTGGCCACCTTTCTCTAAAGGCCACCTGTCTACAATGGGTACTTTTTGTGTTTTCCTTGGGTGACAATATAGATATATATATGTGTTTGTGTATGTGTGCGTTAGTGTGTGTGTGCGTGTGTGTACGTGTGTGTGCGTGTGTGTGTGTGTGTGCGTGTAAGGAATAACCTCTACAAAGGACTTGGCAACTCCCGTGGAGATAATTACAATGCAAAAGGAAAGGAGAAAATAGTGGTTGCTTAGCTGAAATCAAAGTTCCCCTATGCTGTCCTCTCTTTCGGTTTTTTGCTAATATTTTTAAATATGCCCCCGACAAAGAAATGGATTAATGAAGGTTGAATTTGTGTTAATATGTCGGTCGATTGAAGCCACTGGCCCGTCTCCGTGGTCTAGTGGTAAAGGCATTGGCTTTCTAAGCCTGTAACCCGTGTTAGATTCCCGGCGGAGACGTTTTTTTCAACCTTTGCCAACATTTCCAAAAGGGAGTACAGTAATCGGAATCTTTGATTTAAGCTACGCAACCATTATTCTCTCAGTTCCTGTTACATTGTACTTATTTCCACTATAGATGCAAAAGCTGTTGTATAGGTTATATTGCTTTACATTTATATATTGTTATGAATATACATATATATGTGTGGGTGTGTATGTGCTTGTGTGGTGTAATTGTATGTGTGGTATGAATTAAATCAGGACTCTCGTCAATTAATTAGTTAGTTTGATTCGAATCGAGTGTAAGTTATCCAATTAAATTAAGTGGAGTTTCGATTGATTGGAGTATAACTTGAAACTTATTAAATAAAAAAAGATAATAACAAAGATGATAATAATGATTAAACAAATAATAATATTAACAATAACGTTTATCCCGGAAAGCCTCATGATCATCGATGCTGTTCATTCTGATGGCCATACAAAAATTGCCAGGTCCCCATTTACACCCGGGTAAATAGTGGCAAATTGGAACCCTCAACCCTTGGATTAACTAGTCGAGTGAATGAACCAATACCACGAAACATAAAGGCGAGATCCGAAATGATGGTTCGTTGTACATGTAGTTATACGTTGTAAAAATAGGAAATTCATCATCCCACTTTTTTAAAGGTGCTTCATTCATACCTTCAATTCATTTATTGTTCAATTCACCAGGTTTAAGAGGGTTTATCCTTTCCCCCTTCTATTTCCCTTTAGTCCTTTACAAGAAACACACAGTGACACGAAATATTGTAAATAAACGATGTCTTTTTCAATTTATTTGTGGGAAACTCTATGGTTCTATGAATATACAGCATCTTATGAAATATACAACCATTTACAATGTTTGATCCTCAGTAGGCTTAACTAGCAGCAGATTGTCTTGCATTTGCTTTGCTGCATGTGATACAATTATACATGAACAGGCGTGATCAGTTTTAAATCGAATTCCAGTAAGGTAATTTATCCAATGGATGGGCAATGAAAATACAAATATTCTTTTTGCATTAATGCGTTCTTATTATCGTGATGTAATATTTGCAGCAATACTTTGGAAGGTAGAAATGAGTGTTATCAAATATTTCTCCGGACACGATCATAAACAAAAATTAATAGAGATATAGAGACAAAGAGACCAGAGACCTAGTTTTCATTGATCCGATTAATTTTAAAGTAAGGAGGCAATAAGAACCTCTTCCCCCTTTTTTTCCTTGTCAATTCTGTTGTTGTTCATATCTTGTTGTATTACTGAATGCATTTAATTTTATGTTTTCCTGGTTTGGTGTAGCAGATTTACAATTGTAATGTATATTAATCACCGTGTGAAACGTATAGGCCCGTTCTCGTCTTCTATTAATCACCATATTTAAACTCAAACTATATCAGCTATTTCAGCAAAATTCATCTTCCCACAACATAAAACTTAATCCTATATAGAAAATTAAATGATCTAATTTCAGATAGAACAAAATTGTAAACATTGAATAGGGATTTCAGGTTTAACTATGTTCTAAACTCTCACCACTTACAACTCTGCGACAGGCCTAATTCTTATGGTGTACGATCTACTATGTTGGTCGGTCTACTTTGTATCATAAGAAACTAGATGATGTAATTTTCTTCAATTTTATCGCCAACGCCTGCATTTTATCTTATCTAGATATATCTATATTGAAAATAAATGCCTATCTATTTGTTATAGGTAACCTAGAAATGAAATGCATGGTGGGTAAAACATGATTAACTTGAATATATGTTTAAGATGACATATATTGGTCTGTACATATTAGACTATGTCAGGCTAAGGCCAATAAAAGGACCAAAAACAAGACCGTAATTGTGTTGGAATTCAACGTGCTTAACACGGTCATGATCTTGCTCTCGCAGACCTGTAGTAAATTAATTTTTTCGCCATTATTTTGTAAGTAACTTTCGCTTTTATTTATTACATTGTCAACATTTAAATGACAAAAAACTCTTAATTATTATTTTATAAAGTCTCGGGGGGGGGGGGCATGCATTTATATAGCTTGTCCTATGTCTCAATTGATCCGTGTATCCTTTATTTCACTAATAATTTAACGAATTTATTACATTGGTCTATATCATTTTTTTGCTGAAATAAAGGGGTATAACATACATGTACATGTATAAATTTAAAAAAAAAAAAATCAAATTGAATAACGATCATATCATTCTCGGAACGTAGGGTATTGTCATGTTGTTGGGAGCAAGACAAAAGAAAAAACAAATACACGTTTCAAAAGTACAGTACATAACATGTCGCATTTTAGCATTTTAAGTCATCTCTACTATCAGGTGCACTCAAGATATTAAACAATATTTTACATATTACTTACATTTTATAAAAATTATGATAATTGATAATCTTATCCTAGTTCATGAAAATTATATTACTCTAAATTAATACTACGCATACGTAACCATGACAGTAAATGTAAGTTAATTACAAATATTACTCATAGTGATACAAAGAGATGAACTCATTTATTTTATTATATGATACATTGGCTGCAATGAACAGCAATGAAATAAAAATAAAGAATTCATTGCTTCTAATCCAGTGACCGTACATAAACGTTATTCTTATCCTATACTACGTGGTTTAATTGAAAAGCGGAGCATTTGACATGTTTTAAAAGATAGATAGCTTAATATAGACGTTTACACAATAGATGTGGTAGATGATTTAATTATAGGGAGAACAAATTTGATGAATAGAATAGTGAAAATAGAAAGTACTTGTGGACGTTTAAGTGCAGTATACAGTGATCCTGCAAGGGTAGTGAAAATTACCCCAAAAGAAAAGAAATATTAAATATAAGTAATTACAATATCTTTTGATTTCACAAGGCCTTTTTCTTTGCACTCTCTCCTTCAACGATATCTACTGTTCATCAATCCGTGTGTTCGAAGAGGTCAGCAAAGTCGGTAAACCTTTGCCTGGCCGGAAGTAGGTTGCCCTCTGGCGGTGACCTCCGGCTAAAGATGGACCATCCATAGTCTGTCTTGTCTTTGCTTTTATCTGCTAGAGACGCGAGGAGTCGCTGACGGGTTTGCGGCCTTGGTTTCAGCTCGAATGCGTCTTCCAATGTCTGACGTAGGTCGTCGTAACCCTCGCGACCAAGGGGCGTGGCCGTGACTACCAGAAGAAGTGTGCATGCGCAGTAGAGGATGGCTACGACCACGTGTGACTTCATATTGGTGGTAGAGTCCCTGAAAAGTATTAAAAAAAACCACAAATTGATAATCTGTTAGTATACCAGTCTTTATAAGATCTTTTTTTTCGGACAGTGCCTTTTCAAAAATCTAAACCTGCTCGAGTCGCCATTTTCTGACGTACGACTGCGTCAGCGACTGGCGCCGTCATTGATGCGCCATTTTAGAGCGAAGTTATACAAACAAAAAAATACAAATGAACAGTACACGTAATGCGATGAATTACCGGCTTTTCTATTAAAAATGGTTTTACAGTGCGTCATTAAGATGGATCAGTTTACGATTATGCAGTTCTAATTTTCACATATTGTACCATCTACAGTGCAGTTGGCAGCTACCCATTTATACACATTGTTATAAGGAAAAGCATTCAAGCGAATAGTCCATGACCACCGCAAACACCTCCAACTGCTCGATCTCAAGTCGTGTAGAATATTAATTTACATTTATTTGTTTATCGAGAACCTGCAAATAAAAGGAGAAAAACAACGACAAACTTGAGCTTTGAAGCATGAAACAAAATCCGCTGCGAAACAATCTTCTATAGATGTGAAATAAGTCATAGTCCTATTACTTTTCACCACAAGCACTCTACACTAAAACTTACGCCTGAACAAGCGATTAAAGTGGGGGAAATGCAAAATAGAAATATAAGGGATGGAGAGAGAGAGAGAGAGAGAGAGATGGAGAGAGAGAGAGATTCGCCACCTACCATAGTTTGTTTACAAAACATCTGGAAAAATCCACCATTCCTGAATCCCACACGTTAATATTGATATTAAATAAATCATTGTATATAACTGTGATCAACACTTTTATGTCCCATTTTACACTTTTGGTCATAATCTGAAAATTGTCAGATTATCGTCCACACCAAATGACCAGTGTTACAGGTATGGATAACATCATCCGTAAATATTTTTTCCTTTTCCAGGTTTGTTTTTTAGGGGGGGGGGGGCATTCTTTTTTTTAATTCAATCAACATTTAAAAGGGACACATTTCTTGTTTGCGTTCATGAATTTGATTGAAGAAAATGAGTTAACATGTATTTGTAGTACCTCCCGATTTCTATTTTTATGCTTTTTCTACCTGTCAAAAAACGCATGTGTAAACTTGTGTAAAGTTACTGGAATTATGCATATATCCAGGAGGTAAGTGTCAATTCATACATGTACATGTTAACGCAAGTTTCACAGAAAGGGTTAGTACGAGGTCGAACTTCAAGAAAGACGTCTTTACATCCAGTTATGTCCGATTCTGATTCTCGAAATTGGAAATGACTTGGGAGTGTTTTAACCTCTATATCCACAGGCTACAAGAAAATCAATGAATTTTAACCAAGCTTATTGACTCCTACATCCCCCAAAAATGATATAAGAAAACAATGGAATCCAGGTTCTCGTATTTGTCTATCAGAAGAGTCGGTTGGTAGAGGAGGAGAAGAAAAAAAGGGCCAGTCACATATTGTTTAAATCTCTCCGTATTTCAATCCGAAGTGCATTCAGTGTGCACAGCAGGCGCGGTTCTAGAAGAATTTTTTGTTTTGGGAGGTGGGTAAAGGAGTGCGTTGGTACAACGTACAATTGGGGCCCTTGGGGGCTTTGGGTTTTTGCATTTATTTTGGACATGTGCCTCACTGAAAATTTATTTATAATTAATATAAATTTTAGCGACTTGAAGAAATGGGGGGAGGGGGTATTGAACTTTTTAAGGGTTTGAGCCGTTCCTGGTATGCAGAGAAATATTTCAAGTTGCACGGGCGATATGGACATACTGCTATGACGTTTGGACGAATGGGGACGGACCCTCCTGTGAGAGTGAAAAGTGCAGTGGGTTCCAAGAGGCCTGAAAATCGTATGTAATCGAATGAAGATAGGGGATGGGCTGGAGCCGAGTGACATGTCAATGATTTACCTCCGGCAACCTCCCAGATCAAGTCAACGTCTTATTCAATTAACGCTCGAAGCCGACTCCAGAGCGACCTTAAACGCTACCGTGGAAGTAGCTGAGGGGTACGGAGGAATCCCATATAAGATCCAATTCATTAGGGGGGCATTTTCCAAAGACACACCACTAATCAAGAGGGGTATGATGAAATATGACGTGGCGATCAACACTGTTGTATCAACATGTTCTGTCAACAGTTAGGACACCCTCTGATGTACTCATCACCTTTCCGGTATGTTGGTGTTACATTCTTAAATGAAGCACATTGCAACATGGGCTATTGACATATACTACCGTAGGCCAGATTCTGCCTGTTTATATGGACAAGTTTAAAGTAATTTTCTCAGCTCTGCACATGCTCACAAACGAATTTCATTCTTTCATACAATACCTCCACATTACCTTTCTTTTCCTGGTGATGCTACAACAAGTCTGGCATAGCAACTCAAATTTTGGTATTGCATGGTCTATTGTAAAGTGGTGGTCAGTTCCAGTGAAGCTACATACTACTGTCTCTGGTTAGCTCACTTATGATTGACAGATGATGCCACAAGATGAATAAAATCTGAAGCTTTTTCTTAGGTTGGGGCTTAGCAGATCTGAGAAAATTACTTAACAAATATTTAAAAATCTATGAAACATATTAAGATGTTTAAATAGCAACATATGAGTTGTATGCAGTCTTGCGCATCCACATGAATCAATTTATATTTGGATTTCCCCCGACCTTTAAAATAATACTCATGAGTCTGGGCGTTAGTAGAAATTGTCCACATAAGGTATTTTTGGAACAGTCTGACACCTGAGGATGACTCGATTGTTTCGGAGTTACTGAATGTGGATGATTATAGGCTTAATGATGTAAATATATGCTATCCCCAGTTCGTTAAATAATAATAACAAAAAGGATACTTGCTATTTGATGAACCACTTCCATCCCAAGTTGCATAGATCTAAAGTTAGGTCGGGACAATTAAACGAACGGTGATTATATAATTCTAATTGCTGATCATTATCGCTTTTTAAAGACCGGTTACGTTGGCCTATTTTTTGTTATTTTCATAACTTTAGGGGGCTGCAGCCTCAGCCCCGGCTTACTCCCCCAAACATTCTTTCCAGCACGACACACACTTAAAATTTGTAGACAGACTAATTCACTCAACGTTTCCAATTAGGCCTACGTGTCTTAAAACTCCCAAAATTCAGGCATGAATGTATAACGAATAAAATCATTATTCTTCTTCAGGTAAAAGAAAAAAAGAAAAAAGTAACATCCCAAGAAAAAATATTTTAAGGGGCAGTCTAGCCACTTAGCATTAGTGTGTCAAGTGAAACCTGAGAGAGCGTTGGATATTCCATGTTCGCATGCATAAGCTTCAAAGTGCTTTAGTCATTTCGTTTCGTTGGTTACGTTGTGGCTGTATAAAGTCCGTGGATTCACATCAGCGGAAAACAAGAAGGTTTAATGTTTCGTGATGATTTCCCTGAAAATCAAAGCAAGAGAGAATCAAGAATTGTTCCGCCTGACTATTGCTGCAAACTGTGAAATGATGAGAGCTGGCAAACGGTTTGAACAAATGTGCTTGTACTTCCCCTCTTTTCTAGCCAATTAACTCTATGTGACGCAACCGTTAGCAATTCGAATTAATTGGTAACAACAGGACTGTGGGAATCAATTGATATTGCATATGGGTAGGAAACATTTTACAGACAGAAATCGAAGCCGAATTGGAAATTTGTAAAGATGGTTATTCGTTTATCAACTCACCCATTGCCCTTTAAAGTAAGAAGGGAGGAGAAGGAAGAGATTAAAATAACTCTCAACAGAAGACATTATCGGCTAGAAATTAAGAATTTATTTAATTAAGAACCCTTACACTACATATTTGCCTCATATTTCTTCAGTCTTAGTCAATCAAGACAAAGCAATTACAATGCTTAACACTGAATTACTCTTCTCTTCTTAAATGAGTGCGAAACAAATGAAAGTGAACAATTATGTAGATCCGGTGACTATGTATTCGTACATTTTCGAAATAGTTCTACATGCTCTATCTCTCACCATTGTGACCGACGCCTTTAGGTCTTTTTTAAATGTATAGTTATTCCCCTTGGAAATTTCTAAAATAACTAAAATTGCTCTATTTTAATATGCCACAAGTCGCGGTTTTGTTTACTAGTAATTTTGAAACATTCGCAATTTGAGCGAGCAAGAGTAAATCCTTTTGATATTTGTGTATCTACTTGATTTCGACACTCCAAAGAATTCAAATGTCATGGAAACTGCAACTCTTCCCCCACCATTTAAGAAATATTATTATCAACTTATCCAATAAATAAAGAATCGCTAACAATGCAAACGTATGCTAGCAATCCTTTCAACCCTTTGATTACATTAAACAGCAAATTTTTTTTTCAATAACCCCGATAAAAATGTTTTTCCTATACATAAAACGATCCAGACTTAATTTGAATAAAAATTGGTAAAGATGAAGAAGAAAAAAAAAAGAAAGGACAAATTAATGTTGCATGGAATTTTATATGCTTAATATCGAATAAGCCTACTTGCAGGATTGAGTGATAGTTTAGAGCTTTACGTTCCGCTTTTGAGCCACTTTGTTTCAATATCCTTGTTGTTCTGTTAACAAATTCAGATAGTTTAATTGTACTAAACATATGTCCGAAAGATCCTTCCCCTTGCGACTGACTGTTCGTCATGCCACTTCACAAAGTTTCAATCTTGGCCGAGCGAACACCTTTATGGCATAATATTCTCGACGTAAAGGATGATCTTACATCGTCAAATATTAATTTTTTTGGTCGCTGGAATATCGGTGATCGGTCTTTTTCGCTGGACAACAACGTCATCAGTGTTTACTTTTCTTCTTTACACAACCCGATACACGAGCTAAAAATCAATGACCATGTCGACAAAACGCCCTTCATCGTGTCACGTGAAACCCGTCTCATGCAGGAAGCCAATTTTTGTGTTGTTTGTCGTCTGCAATAACGCCTCGGACAAACAATCGCGCGCACCCCATCGATTACTAAACAAAATGTTCCCGAATTTTCCCGATGGGGCGAGTGTTTGTCTTCAACCCCATCTGTCTTCACCCACAATTTTGTATGGGGGGGGGGGGGGTGGACATCAGTATGAAATGTGGTTATTAATGTAGTCTGTATTTTTTCTTCTCGGGATTAAAAGAATTCTTTAAATTTACTTATTTATGAAGATTAATTTTATGGGAAATAAAGCGGGGCTTGCATGCACGGTGAAAATTTAGTATCGTAAATTTTCTTTTTCAGCACTACTTTTACAACAAAATTGTGTCTGCTGTAAAATCAGCTTTATTCCCGAGATGTTAGCAGAATGACACTTTAAGGTGATACCACAAGCATTCGATTTTGAGCCAAGAAATTTGGCTTTGAAATGATCCATGCGATACGACGACAATAGAAAATAATTAAACACCTGGTTAAATCAGTCCCGAAATTGGAATTCAATTAAATCAAACGAAAAAATTATTTATTCACTCGATCCATATTAGAAATCAACTTTTCACCATTCCGTCTGAAGATCCGAATTCGATCAGTGAATTAGATGCTCCAAAGATGAAAAGAAAACTTTTAAACATGTATATTCTTAAACAAACACTATTAAATTAAATGTTGGCCTAGTTCAATGAATATTTCGATCAATATCGTAAGATGCCCTTGCATTTTGGAAATTTTCTCCATGACATAATGCTTCTTCATACTTTCCTAAAAATATTTCTAGTAGTTGATAATTACAGGATAAGGATAAGTATTATAACTTAACCTTTACTGCGGTATAAACCATGTTTCTTTACTCCATGTATTAGTAACATAAATAAATGGATTATTATAATCTAGATTTTGCTCAAGTCGTATATGCAAGCGAATGAGAAATATTATGATTGAAAACGCCAACTTTCCCTTCGGGGAGAAAAAAACTGTGTTGCGAAGACTTAATGAAAAAAAAAAATAGCTTCTATAATTTCGGATTATTTCAAACATTCCCGATTAGCACCGAATATTTATTGCTCATTAGCGCTGTTCTTGATACATAGATCTACTTGGATAATTATCGATGACGTAGAATGGAATATCACCGTAAACGGTAGCGTCGTTAAAAGGGCACCGTGACGGGACCACGCCCCCACCCATCAAATGGTGACAACATTGAATCATAGAAAGAGGGGGACGAGGTTAAGAGAAATGGAAGTGAAACGAAGATTGTAGGACCCCTCCCAAATCTGCCCCTAATCGGTTGCCTATCATATTCGCATTTCGTATACAAGACCAGTTCCCCTCACTATCATGTCGGTACCCCCGTCAATGGCTGAACCCATGCTCAACACTCTCCTTAACATTGCCGGTTTAGACACACTATCGCGACAATATGTTATATTCTGCAAAGTCTCAGTTTCCAAATTACACAGAACTTAGTCCATTCATGTCATTGTACTTTAATGATACTTTGAAAATCAAAAGTAAGTTTCCGAGACCGATTTGGAGGTCTCATGGTGAGTAATCATCTTTTAAACGAAGCCACCTTACAAAATTATGTACACCTTATAATAAATATAAATCGAGGGTTGAAACTGGGATCGTCCTCGTTATACTTTAAACAAATGTATCAAAGCAACTCAAATAATGTAACAAGAAAAATACGATCCCTTATTATTTTGTTTAGCATTGCCATTGTATTTTGTAAAGAGGATAAATGGCAACATTGGCATGGTAATAATAATAATATTCTGCTTTTATATGGCGCTTTTTTAGCATTGATGTTGCAATACTGAATTTATTCTCCATTTACCAATGTTTGGGCATCCTATCATGGTAGTAGGTTCATGATCCTACGCAGAATGTCGTCACCGTGCATAACCCTACCACGTGATCATGTTACCAAACAGAAAGGCTGAAATCTACGTGCGCTTGACCGCTGGGTGCAACAATTTTAAGCTTTCGGTGTATCTGTGGGCTCATATTGGATTAGGTGTGTTCGATTTCACTAAATGAAATTTACAATGCCACAATAAACCTTGCCCATACGAACTCTATAGGTGAAGAACCTTTATCATGCTTCAAGCTTTTGGGTTTAATTATACCGTAAGAGCGGGATTGTTTTGTGTACTGACGTGTGGCTCGAAAACTAATTACGTCATATGAATATCTTCGAATTACTCACAGGTAATTTATCATTTAAAGCTAGACTATCGTCCTGATGATGGACTGATAAATATAAATAGGTCAGAATTAGGAGAGCTGGATTACTCTTTTCCAATTCATCTTTAACATTTAGGATTAAGCAGTTTCTCGCCTCCTAAACTATTTCAGCCTTCTTATTGTCTGTTAAAAACACAAAACAAAACAGAACAGAAAAATATTTTCCTTGATTGAACAAATACCTGTCCCACTTTTCACAATTGGCCTATTTAAAACATGATGATATCGTGACCGTATACTGGATGTTGATTGATCTTGTGAGACCTGAAATGGATGTGCCTCTCTGATATAAACATCACGATAGAGTCTAGTCCTTGGCGGTAGGCGATTATAATCTTTAACATTTAGGATTAAAAGGTTTCCCCCCCTCTAAACCATCTAAGCCGTCTGATGGTCTGTTAAAAAACACAAAACAAAACAAAAAAGAACAATATTTTCTAGATTGAAAAATTACCTGTCCCATTTTTCACATTGCCTATTTAACACTGATAATATCGTGACCATAGATTTTACATTTCAGTAAAAGAGGAGTCATTTCGGAAAATGATCCCGCTTAAATTATAAATCTGGAAATTGTTTGTTCGGACACAAACCTTTTCTAAAGACCTTTTATGAGCCTTTTTGTCCACATAAAGCAAAAAAATGATGTTTGTTCTATGTTAAGGTTTTCATTAAGGAAATATCAAGTAATAGATACGAAATATACACATCAATGAGACATCATCATTATCATTAGCATCTTCATCATAACCATCATCAGGGGCGATGATTTCTTTCATGACCGGGGGGGGGATAGATGCGAGGGAAGAGGAAGGGAAAACAATTTTTCTACAATATTAACTTGTATATTTTGAAGGATATTAGGCGAGGGAGCGCAGCGAACGAGCGAGAAGATTGTTGCGTTTTTATTAGTCTAAACGCTGCACTGTTTGGCCTTCCAGAGCCTAAAAATGGGTTGCAGTCTTTAGTCAGTATTTGCTTTACATTTTTTGTTGTTCCCCTTTTTTTAAATTTTCCGGGGGGGGGACGACGATCCCCGTCCCCCCAGGATCGTCGCCCCTGGCCGTCATCATCTTATATCCAGATTAAACTCCAAAATTTCAAGCAAATTACATTCACTGAGAGCAAATGGTGGATGTAGACACTGTATATGGTTGTGCATTTTCGTTTTCACTATCTGGCGTGAGTCCAAAATGTCGCTTCTAAAAGTATACTTGTGAATGAATCCCTTGTATTTTTTTCTTTCCTTCTAACTTGATAAAAAAAAACACTTCAAGCTTTGAGAGCCTCCAGAAGTCTTGCACTACGTACAAACACCATCCAAGGTCACTGACACTTATTCAATTCAACACTGCTACGTGATATCCTTAATCAATATCGCTGAATGCTCCATGGGTTTACTGAATGTGATATTCTAATTGCTTTAGTCCTTGAAAGTGTGTATACGGCTTATCTGTAGTCCTATAGGGTTGTCGCCGTGTACTGCTAGCTAAAGTACAGCCTAAAGTAAGCGAATGAGTTCATGTAGCTTTCTTGAGGCAACATTGAACTAATCAATGACCTGTATCAGATGAGCATTGATTGTGTTTGTCAGGACATCCATAGGTGTCCCAAGTGCACGTACTGTCAGCCATTGTGACATGATAGGCAGCTCACTTAAAAAAAAACGACTTTTCATTGATAAAAAAGGATATAATTTTACGTAGTGTATTTTCCATGTTTCTCCTTATTCTTATATTTTATATTTCTCTGCTTGGTCAATTGTGAAGAAGATTGCCAGAGCCTACATGATTACTATACTTTTACTTTCCAAAGAGATACTTTGCACGTTCAATGCTATTTTATTTAGCTCTGCGCCGACGTTTCCATCAATCAATATCGTAGAATGTTCTACGAGTTCAATGAATTAGATTTTTGGGTTGCTTTAATTTTCTATTGCAAGTGTGCATGTGTATATATCAAGGAAATGCATAACTACTAAATATGAAATGAGCTGATAACTCGGTACTCACTAATACGACTCTGTTCGGTAAACGTCATCGATGTGTTTAAATGGCGTACCCTATGCCCACAGAACTGTCGCCAATAGCGTACTTTAACGATTTAAGTACAGACTCATGTAAATGAGTTTGTATGATCGTCTCGAGGCTAGATTGGTCTGATCAATGCTTGGCATCAGATGGGCATTGATTGTGTTCGTCAGAACATCCATAGTTGACCTAGGTACACCTCCTGTCAGACGCATTGACTAAAGAAACGATTGTTCATTGACAGAGTTCGTCAAACATGGCCCGTCCTCCAGTGGCTTATTGAGAACTTCCAGAACGAGATCAATGCTCATGAAACGGGGGGGGGGGGAGGGGGGAGACTAGAAATAATTACAGTAATTAAGAGAGAACTACTACTAATTTGCATCACGTATCCTTAATTTACCAAATTTAGAAGTGTCAATATCTATCTATTGAGTGTATAGGGTATCTTAAAACTTACAATGTGGAACCATCGAATACAGTTTTGCAAGTCTGTATGTCAAAAAGCACTCACTATAGGTTTGTTACCTAAGAAAGGACCTAGACTTTCCAGGCAGGACTCCTCTAAAGGTCTAAAGGTCTAAAGGTCTAAAGGTTATCATGGACCTAACTATCCCACGGGATGTCAACCATAGACTTCCCCGTTTTTGTAATGGTTAGTCTATTTTAGTGATTGTCTGTCCTACGAAGGTCTTACTCTTACTCTGCCCACGTTATTTACCCACGAGACGAACACGTTTTACTAAAAAGGTGTCGAAGAATTGACCATGATTGTGATCACAGATGATATAACATTTCGTAGACTAGGATGATGAATTCCTACACAGGGTTGATGTCTTCTACAAGCGTCACTACCGTCTTAGATTTAATTAATTCCATGAAAGACCTTGCAGAAGCATTGCGATGATTGTAGTGCACTGCTACCCGACTGCCAAAAATGAGACTAATTGCCAACACACACAAGTAATTTCGTGTCAAAACATAACAATCAATCGGTTGAAATCGGCAAAAAGCAACAATTCATGAGTTCGCCAGAAGATGGAACATTTCTGTCCTTGTCTTCTGATGATGAAGTTTCTCCTGTGTTCTACCTAGAGGGGTACGGTGACAGGTTTTATCTGATAATTGGTCGTTAAGTGGATGTCGAGGGGAAGGAGAGGTATGGTCGTTGCCGGTAGGGTACCCGACCCGAGCTATACAAGATGTAATTAGTATGCTTTACTTGGTTGGAACAGCTGCTTGCTGTGACACGTTAACGAGGGATTCCTACTTTATCATTTTCCTTTCCAGGATATTACCTGTCCCCTTTTAAAGATATCATTCTCAACGTTCGTGGTCTTCTACATGTTCAGAAAACGAGAAAGATATGCTTTTTCCTACTATTCGCAACCCCTACTTTATTCTGGAAAACAAGATAACAAATATATATGACAAAAATATATCGACTAACTATTTAATAATTATATAATAATTTATGTGGTCTAATGGAAAGGTCATCGGGCTGAGAATCACAAGGTATGTGGTTAAGCAGTGTCGTATCGAGAAATAACGGCTTCTTCTTCTTGTTGTTGGCGCCCGGGGCAAACAATTAAATTTTGGTTCGAATAAGATAGATAGATAGTTTATTGGTTTCCACAATATCTCATTTTACAAAGAGTGTAACAACATATTGAAAATGATTATAATATACATGTACATAGAATATCGGTACATACTATTCAGAATATTGTCCTTGAGTTGAACTTAAGAGATATAGTGGCGGAGTTTTTGGAAAAGCAGAGCTTGTTGTGGATTGGCTCCTTAAACTACTAATGACATAATTAACTAAAGTTAGGTTTATAAAATACAAATACACGCTAAAACAGGTAAAGGGCGATTACAGGGATACATGAACAGGTACTCACAATTAACTACAAAAAACAAGGGAAAGGGAAGGGAATATATCTGCAGCTTATAAAACAATAGTACAATGTAGTTTATTCTCAATATGAGTATAATATGAACATAGTTGGCATGGCCATACCGTTATTTACTAATTGTAATCAACAACAGTATACAGCTTGGAGACAAAAAATAGTCAGGAATCAGGAATGACAATATGTATTCAAATGATAACATTTAAGTTTTCTCCTGAAACCCACCGCTTTCCCACCCAACGCCCATACGGATCTGCAAAAGGAGACACGCGAGAGTGCAAACTTAAGTAACCTTCATATTCGTCAAAACCCATATAAAAGCGGCAGAGGTTCAAATTGTGAAGGAGGAGTTATATTCATATGTATTTAGTCAAAGTGGAGCAAAATTTACGAAAACTCTGGAGAAATAAAATCGAGGAGTTTCACCAGCGAGTGACTTTAAATTCACATCAAGGTAACAAGGTAACCAAAACTTCAGATTCCTCTGAAATAATTAGTATTTGCACATAGCGTTTTATACACTCCAGCATATTATATTGGGGTGCAACATTATAACAAGAAGCTGATAAAATTCGTGATTATAAATATTACACCCTTGCTTTATTAAGCATCTGAACACAGAAACTCGCACGTTTGTCCTAATGATAAAATCTAACTAGATGTGGTAGAAACCCACAATTTTCTTTATTTTGGGGGACAGAGGGGGAGGAGAGTGTTAAAGGTAGGGGGGGGGGAGGTATTGCAGTACAGACATGAAGAAACATTATATACAAGCTGATTTTTAGCATGTATATTCAATTAGGACCACATCGTAACGCCCACGATAAATTTATCATACAGAAAAATGATATGCTATGAAAAGTTGCAACCAAATACCACTCATCTGACCATACTCATGTAAAATTCATAACAATCATCAGACAACAGCAGAACAACATCAGATATGCTCTCGGAAGGTATACTTCATAATGGATTTCTTGGTATACTGATTTATATTTCGAATTTGACTGATATTCGATCACTTCTTATCAGACGGTTCGTTTCAAGTTTAATATCCTTGCTTATAGACTGTCTCTACACGTTTTGTGTGTAGTTTGATATCTAACCAATCGAAATTTCCATCAAGGGTTTTGATGGTCCTTCGTCATAGTCTAGCTAGAAATCGAGAGAGGCGTAGGTTTTTCCCAACAACCACCACGAGAGTGCCGTCGAACTGATGATTTTTTGCTTGTTGTTTGGATTATTTAATGATACTAATGGTGGCAGTCACAGGGATACAAAGCGCACTGGGTGGATAAAGTGCCTGTTGCCCCGATAATTTTAAAAGAAAGCAGCAGGGTAGTTATCTTTATCATTGTTTTAATAGTATTTTTTTCTCCACAAAATGCCCCCCACCCCCCTCCCGGAGAAAAAATATATATAATAATAACAATAAATAAATAAATAAATACAAATAGAATAAAATAAAATAAATACAAATGAAATAAAAATGGATTAACGGTGTACCAACAGCGGATTTCAATATAATATAACGTCACTTATGTTCTCACGAGAAAGTTGAGGGACTTCAGCCACTCTCCTTCCCTCCCCAGTCTCCAGAAAAATATTACCAGTACTCATATGACGATATGAGGTTTCCAAATGCAATCAAACACATTCTATTCCACTGGAAGTGTATAGTACATTGCAGACAGGAGAAAACAAATTTTCAATCGACGTTCATTGCTAAAAAAAATCATAGCAACGGCTCTTTATTAAGTTGTCATATGAACCAAAAGTATCGCAAGTATTGCAAGCATCGCCCATTAATTTGACCCGCAGTGGTCGGCAAAATAATAAGGAACTATTTGATAATAGAAGGGCCTCGGAATAGCTGCTAGAAATGCCACTTCAGAAACTGAAGCAGTTTCTCTCTTTTTCATCATATTTTAATTTAAATATTTTTGACGGATCGAAATGATTCCATTGGCAAGTTTGGTGAAGCCCGTAGGCAACCGAAAACAAAATCGTTACAATATCGACAAGTCTAAATTTATGAAAAAATGAATAATATTATGATTAAGTATGAACTCATGACTTGCTGGGTATAGGGTTGAAGTAAATAATTGATGCAGAGCAATTTTCGCAGGAGCAATCGTTCTATACATCCGTTGCACACATCCTATTAAGCGTAATCAATCACACACGCGTCTGGCACTAAATTCTGCCACCTGTGTTTTATCTTGCACATAATTGAGGTATAAATCCAGTTTATTGCAGAGATTCAAATCAGGTCATGATGTCACAGTTTTTATTCACTTTCATAAATCGGAAAATCAATTAAGAAAATGTCGATGACGCTTGTGTGATCTACTTTTTATCGCCAAGGGAAAATAGGGCCACCTTGGCAGGTGAAAAGCTTAAACCGTTCATTGATTTACAAAATAAAATAGAAATGGGGGAAAAATATGATATAAATGTTAATGAATGCCTTGAGGGGCATTGATCTCTTGTAACCAGGATAATTAAAATAACAGTAGGTGCAATTATACGATACAAATACTCACATACTCAAACGACCATAATTACCCGGGTAATGAATTAATTAGTTTTGTCTACATTTTCAGTGCGTAATCATTTTGTATATATTCTTAATTAAGGCCAACAGGGGCTTTGTGGAAAACAGTTTTGTAACTTATAATGCTATCTTGTAAAAAAAAAAATACACAAAAATACAAAACTATATACCAAATAAACTACAGATATAATAATATTAATGGTTATAATGATATTGACAATAATAATTACAATAATAATAATAATAATAATGAGAACAATAATAATGATAAACCCTTGATAACAGCATTGATTCATAATTATTCTCATACACACACACACACACACACACAATCACACTCGCACACCCACACACGCATAATCAAAGATTCTTAAAAAATTGCGACGTAATCATAGGATATCGAGATTTCCTTCACAGGCAATAAACAAATCTTAGTAGACAATAGTTCATTCGGACTCTCTAGACAAACGGTTTCCAACAACAAGTTTATTGTAAGCGCATATTCTCCGCTAGACTTTAATGTTAATTAAATTTGAATGAGAGAAGTCTAGTTGTGAACATGATTAGCTAGCTCTTGTCACCAAGAGAGCATTGATCAATAGTTAGGCATTTGTAAAACAAATCTAGAAAGTCCTTCACAGATTTGCTATCGTCGTGTTGCTACATTGCTACAAAATCTGATTTGAATTCATGCGAATCAGAAATTTGCTTTCCTCATTCTCGCTTACATGAGGCAGAAAGATCTGAACATCCAAGCAATAGAATGTATTACTTTCTATTTTTAACCGGGAAGCTGTGGGACTGCAATGATTTTTTTTAATACGTTTGACAAGCGATTAGTGACCATTTTGCAACTTGTCTGCCCGAGATACAGATCTCTTGTGTTTATTACATGTGATAAATTTGTTGACTTATTGGACTTACTGATGCCATTAGTACGACAAATTGGAAGAGGTCCGCGAATCCATATGAACTATATTCCCTAAATGGCTTTGGGGCAAGTGTTTTAAACGTCAATAAGGATGTAATAAAGTTACAATTACGTCCAATTGATATTACTTGATATATTTGGTATTTAGAAAATTGAAATTGCGGAAAAACACGACAAAAGCGTGTCGTACAATGGGCAAATGATATCAGACATATGATTTGTCATGCAACTAACAAAATGCACGACTAGAATGTATGCAACAAGATTCATTTTATTCGTTGAATCATGGACAAAGTGACGTAAATGACATTCTATTTTAACTGCCAAATATATCATAGTTAACAGGTACTTATTTTTGAGCTGACATTGCAAAGATTTGTTTTTATTAAAGAAAATACATTTTAAGAAGTTTTATTCAGAACAGTTTTATGATACCTAAATTACTCGTTATTTTTGTATGTATTAGGTCAAGGTTATACGCATATCAATCGTTGATGGCAGGCCGTATGACCTATGACCCTGCTTTCCCGCCTCGTCAGGTAAGCAGGACTTATTTCGGAATTGTGTTTTGATTTATGAAATATAATAATATTTATATACCTCACTTAAGAAATCCAGCCATCTGATTGGTCGAAATTGCATTAATAAACTTTAACTATTCCTGTAAAATTCCCGGTAAAATCCCAAATCCATGTAATAGTTCTAAAATAATAGTTCTAAAATCCCAGTTACCATGGTTACCGGGAAAATAGTTCAGTTTTGGTGAAATATCCATAGGTTCACATGTTAAAAACTGGCTTGAACGATCGAGGATACCGTACGTGTGCGAAGAATTGGTCGGTGATTTCAAACCGAAGGCAAAAATGGCTGAAGAAACTCTCCCAAGATTTCAACTTTTTGATAATGATCAAATGCAAGACTTGCTGACAGCAGGGACATGCTAGACAGAGCACCAAAAAGGGTAGGTTAAATTCTCCATAATTTTTTTTCTCAAAAGTCTAGGCCTAGATTCTAGTAAGTAGGTCTAGTAGTGTTAAAATCCTTCCCGTAGAGATTGCACGGGATTCAGATTGTACACATCCCTATGCATTGGCGTGGCGCACTCGATGGCCTTGCATTGCACTATGCATTGGCATTGCAAACTAATATTGCTCGTGATTCTGAAGGTGATACTCAATAAGTGAGGTGTCATATGAAAGCGCAGGTTCTTCTCCATATTCCCCACAGGGCCGGCCCACTCCCAAAATTGTAAAAATATCTTGCTTAGACTAGAATCTAGATCTAGTCTACACTCAAAGATGCACTCATTAAAAACAACCGTGCAGATAAACTAGAGAAAGGCCAAGGTGGTGTCATAAGTTGACTCTTTTATTTTCGGCATATAAAAGTATTAATGACTGCTTTAATATTCTAGAAATAGTTGTTTATATACGCTCTCGGAAAGGTTACAATTGGGCTATTGCCCTCGGCCGCCTCGGCCAATAGCACAATTCTAACCTTTCCTTTAGCGTATAAAAACAACTATTTCTCTCAAAGCAGTCATTAATACTATATTAATATTGTAGTGATTTAAGGTTTGACATAAGTATGGGGAACATGCATACATGAACCAAAAAAAATTGTCTTGAGAAAGTGTGATTGTAGATGTAAATTTACGTTATGACTTGTGTAATATCACTAGACTACACAAATGTATGGTGTTTATAGTCTACGCAAGTTGGGAGAATAGCCTGGCCTGACCCGGGGCCGTTGAAGTGCGGCGCGTGTTGATAATGCATAATTTGAATACCTGGACACTGCTAACGTTAAATCTCACATATTTGACATGCATGACATGTTCATAATTTCTGCAAAGTTCTACAGAATTTGATGTTGGCTACAAATGAGACAGAGTACCTTTAAGAGATAAATATATTTTTGCTGTTGTTTTTTTCTCTCAATTTTCTTCTTGTTTTGGTTATAATTGACACCGAATCTGCCTTCTCTTCTCTTTGGCGGTGAGGCCGGTGGATGAAGAGTGGATGATCCCTCTATGAAAGTTACCAAAGCGTGTCAATCAATTTAATGCCTTCATGAGTGATTATTTGATCTATCTCTGTCTGATGGGTACTCCTTCTCACTCCCAAGTCATTTCCTCTGCCCATCTTCACGGTGAATATGTCATTCATAAAATTAATATTGATGATAAAGATTGTGATGATAAATGGCGATAAAGAACAAGAAACAACACCCATTCATGAACGCAAAAACTTTAAAGAAATCAACCTTGTGCAAAAGCCTTGCTCATCACTTTTTGAAATGTGCAAACTTGACAATGACATTTCGTAATCCGAATGGGATTTATATAGTTAATATCATAGAATACTGAATTTGTACTAAAGTTGATTTCTTAAAAGTCTTTGCGATTGTGTTTATAGCGAAACACTTCGATTTCGATGAACACTTTGCACTGTGATATATTTTGTTTTGGGACTAAGTTTTTTTACTGCGGAAATATCTAACCGCACTTCTAATATTATCCGAGAGGAAGCGTCCCATCCTTCTTTCTATAACACATTTTTTTTTTTTTTTTTTTTTTTTTTTTTTTGGGGGGGGGGGGACAGCCCCTCTGCCTTCTGGATCAGCCCGTGTAATTTTTTCAGAATGCTAACTTTTGTTATTTATGACAATTCGAATACTATTTTATTTAAAGAAAGAGAGGGAGAACTTTCTTCATTCGAAGAGAACACATGGGTCGAAAAAGAGGCCATGGAAAAAGCAGTATTTGTCAAGTGACGGAAAAAGTATCACATAGGGACGAATCGTTAGAAAAAGAAGGAAAGTGGCCACATAATAGAGACCAGTATAGATTGAATTCGATCATGAACTATGGTCTGTTCTCACTGACGGGGAAGCGCAACTCCAAAACAACATGAAACGCATGCCAAACGCTGTCTAATGGAACATACCGGTAAACTGACATTTGATCCGGGCTTTATTAATTATGAAATATACGCTAAGATTGTCATTTGGTTTTAGGTAGGTTTTGTTTGTAGGGTTAGGGTTAGGGTTTGTTTTGAAGTTATGGTTTTCATGAGGTATAGTTTGGTCCAGAGCTGAAGTTGGGCACTCGGTAAGTGTAAGAAATTGGCCGCAGAGCAATTGTCGGAAAATGAGTCGTATAGCGAAGAGAACCTCAGAAAACCGGTGTGTTATATCGTGTCACTACAATCGCAAGACGCAACGCACAAGCATATCAATGGGAACGTTCTATTAAGGTCTTGAGGCAGGAGGGAGAGGGTGTTATGAAGATGCCTCGATCTATGTAACGCGAGATGGGCAGGGAATCGATGGGGTTGCCTCACTTTTGAAACCGAACTCTTGTTTCCTGAAATAATAGATGGTATCAGCCTTACAGATGATGGCGTGGCAATAGCCCGGAGCAGTCCGCATCATCCTCATTGATACCTTCTTATAATTGGTGTAGCTAAGATGGTGTCAGAGGATTGGAGGGACAGGACACTCTTCTACCACCTCTCTACCAAGAAGCCATAGTCCACGGTTGATGCCCTTTGGCTTAAAGGTGGTGTATTTTTTACGTGTCATAACCATGCATCCATGCCCTTGCACAATTGTTAACCAACTGTGGAACATACTGAGGTCAACGGATCTTTGGAGATACAAGTATAAAAAGAAATAGTGTAGCTCGAGATTATCTTCACAGGCTTAAGAAAATCACAATAGTTCCTATGAAAAGCATTTTTCTGGTGTCTTTATATGTTAATTAAACCTGGACGACGAATAGCTGAATTTGTGACCCATATTAGTTCGATCTCGTCAACAGACAATTACGTATTAGCCTTTTTAGATCTCCAAAAGATTTTTAAATTTCTGTTATGGCTTGGACTTTTAATTTTTAAGCTGTTGAAAACACCAGACTTTAACTTCAAACACTTTGTATAAAGGTTAGTTTTTTTTTTTTTTTTCAAACTCATTCCAAGTCGATTAGTCGTCAAGGAAAAATCCTACCCCTTCTAAAACAATAAGTATCACACAGATATTGCAGAGAACGCCAGGATGGTCATTCAACGAAGTCCCATTAGCTGAATATTTATCTTCCCTTTTTAGTCATCAAATAAGCATATAAATCTATCCCTGAATAACATAATAGGATCGCAATACTTTTTTGACGCGTCCATCAAAGGTGTAAGCTGAATGAGATCAATAAAAAATAAAAAAATAATATAAAAGAATTGTTCTTTAAAAAGGAAACTCGTGCTCTGTGAAGAGTTTCAGCTGAAATGAGTATCATAATCCACAATAAATATTTTAAAGGATTGTCTGATGGAGAAAAACATTAAAAAATAACTTAAGAAATACACAATTTGTGTTACAAATAATCCTAGCAATGCCCTAATGCTATCAATCTTTCTATGACGGTGAGTGGCATCGCACCCCGTCACAAATCGATCCTTCTATTGGTAACTTCCTGCATGATGAAGCGAATCGTCGACGTCGAGAAAAAAAACTCTCCAGGCCAGACTTTAACGAAGCACCGAATAATCCCTCAGCAAATGAATCTGAAAGCCTACCTACATGCTCAGGTATCCGAGTCTATCGCATCATTTTCATTTTCGAGAGTGACGTTGCCATGGGTTCGAAGCCTGTAAGCGCAAAATGTGTCACTGATCACTTAAAATAATAACGCATATCCCTCTCCGTTTCTTACATTTGCATAGCTTCTCAGATATCGAAACTGGGTTGATTATACTTGACCCAACAGGGGGGACTTTGGGTGTCACCAATATCCCAGTGCAACAAGTTCAAACCGCCGAAAATTGTTATTACTTTATCTTACAGGCGAATAATGATTCCCCTAATGGAGCATTTCGGCGAGAGATATACAGTTAAGAACTAAATTATTCATATCCTTACCAAGTTTTGTAATTTGTTAAGTATGTGAAAAATTGATTTGTCTCGATTTTGTTTCTTAAAAATGTGACATATTAAAGCTCATATCTAGAAGTAATCAACAAAGGCCCTCATTCTTGAGTTACGAAAAAACGAAAAAAAAAAGAATAATTTATTTAAATGTAAATGAGTATAATTACTAAGACGTCTCTCATATCTGCAATAATGATATCAGTGTGTTCTCATAGTGATTTTCCCCATGTTTATAAACATATACTCTTTCTGAGAATAGCTTAAAAGTGGGATATTTTTGCAGCAATATTGCAGCTTTAATCGGGAAACTCATGTTCACTCTGTTGGTTGGCAAACCAACACTAAACAAGCCAATGAGTTAGGGGACAATTTTATAAATTTGTTGAAGAACGTTTCAGTATCATGAGTATTTGTACCATTTAAAAATCCATATACACTCCATTGTGGTCGCCCTCAAAAAATGGACTAACAAAACAAACGAAATCCTCCGATTTACTTTATTTGAAGAGTACAACACTCAAGATACGAAAGGGACCTGTTTGGATAATCACCATACTTTGATCGTCATCTAAATTACCAATTTTCTTCATCTTCTTTTTTCATTCCGAAGTCTTGTTTAATAGTCTAACATCACATTGCCGCGGCTAGGTGTCATTTCAATGATATCAAGTATATTCATTCCAGATTGTTTTAAGTAAGCCCTCCAGTTGATCCCTTTCTTTGTTAACATTCCGAAAGTAAACCAACTTAGATGTTCTTACACATTAACCCTAAACATGGCAAAAGAAAAACGAGAGGGAAGAAAAGAAAAGAAAAGAAAAGGGAAAATGAATTTAGGAGTGAGGAAGACTAGGCATGGAGAGAAATTTAAATGAGCGAATGAATAATAAAATCAAAATAAGAGATAGAGGGAAGAGGGAGACGGAAGATCGGATAAGAATGAACAAGAAAAAACATAAAGAGCAGTACTATTCTTTTATTGTAATAAGGTAAGGTCTGGAGCATCTTGAATTGACAAGAAAGGTCGAGGAAAAAAGGAGTATAAAAAGAGAAAAGTTCTATGGTTGGATAGTCTGCAATAATTGCTTGAGAGAAGAGGAGAGGATTGAAAGACCAGATAATGGAGCAAATGATGAAGGCTAGAAAAGGAGAGTTGTGGAACAACATGGTCGTCAATTTCGATAGATATGTCGCAGAGTGAGAGAAAGAGAGACAATAAGCTTCACCTGTTTCCAAGACTGATTGTTTTCAAGTTTTATTATGTAAGAATAAAACTCTCAATTTTGTGTTCAAGTATCCGCATACGAATATCAATCCAGCTTCGATACATCTAATGCCTCTTTTCTCCACATTTCTTCGAATAGGTTGAGTGTGCATGACTAAGATACATTTGATAAGCTTTATTACTATTCCTCATCCCTAAAATACAAGTACATCATCATGACGTCACAATACATCCGACCGCTCCTCTGATATTCACATCTACCCACTTATAATTTTTTTCCTCTCTACTGAAATTTGAATGCCCTTGTTGGATCTTCAAGGACCACCATCTTCTCACATATACCTTCTTCGAAAGCCTAGATAACATTTCGTTACCATGGCAATTGTACCTGAAGTAATGCCGAGAAGATGACTGATCACATTACATTTGTAGGTCCAGGCTGAATGGAAAGGATGCCGTTGGACTTGAACACGTATCTAGTTCAGAAAATAATTAGTTGATCGATATTGTACCTCTTTTTTTCACTAATCAATCATAAAATACTATCTTGTTTACAGTTTGTTTGGAACAATAATTATTAGACCTAACTCATTTGCGGGATTGTGAACGATATCGATGTATTCACTCTTTTGATATGCATGGCTGTGTGGAAGATTGTGATTAAAGATTAAAGCCGGTAAATTATCAATGAATAAATGTAATCATATCAATTTGTAGATTTTTCTGTCATTTTATATATACAAATAATACATAAAAACTTACAGAGAACTCTACAAATTGTTAATAATACGTAGAATTATAGCATTACTCAAACAAAATAAATGACATTATATTTATAATGACATCTAATTTGTTTGAGTAATGCTATAGGTCTACGTAATAACACGTGTCGCCACTTGGTAGAGGGGAGAATGTAGCTTTGAAAAAGAAAAAAATAGTTAAAAACAAAGATTGTTTTCTCTCCCTCAATCTCTCTTGTTATTCACTTGATTAAACAAAAAATACAGAATGAGGTCAAGGTTTCTCACATTCAATGCACAAAGCCTTTTAAACAGAAACATTAATACGTAACGTGCAACAATGGAATTGTGTTAAGTTCGTGAGAAAATCGCACGATAACCAGTAAAGTGTAAATTATCCTTTAAACGACTGTTGTACGCCACACCACACTTGTTGGGTCTCTGAGTTCTCCCCCTCCTATTTGGACACTAATCAAATTTGGATGAGAATTCCTCAGACGGTGACCTATTTTTCGCCGTCTTCTGACACTTTATCGATAACTTTCCGCGCCACCAATCTTTTATGCTGGTTGATCGAGTGCTTGATGGTCTTACATCATTCCAACGACCGCGCACGCGCGCAGAAGCGTCATCCTTTTCAGGTACTTGGCCCGCCATTGACAAGGTAAGGATGTGATTGGTAATGAGTAACATGTTTATGACAGATTACTGTAGTGAAAATTGTGTTTGTATTTACATGCTGCCAGAAAGCAAACTGCATACGGCATCGTTAAAAAAAGAAGGGGAAAAGGAAAAAACTGGCAATATTGATCCGCAACATGGACTCTGATCTGAATATTGGTAGGAAGAATTCATAGGTAGCAATTATGGTGATGTATATTGTTATACGCATATTTCTTGTTATTGATTAAACCACACTATACATAATTATTCTCCCTGAAAGAAAAGAAAAAAGTTTGTAGGTAAATTGAATTACGCGAGAATTTTAAATTATTATTATGAAAAATTAGAGTGGGTCTCCCTCACTTAATTCCGTCTGTATTTAATCAGTTATGCTTAAATTATTGATCATTATTCTGGTGTCATACGAAAGAAGAGAGAACAATCTTGTGAGTATTTGTGTGTTCTATATTATGTAGCTTAATATTTCCATCTCTTGTATATACGATCCTTTCTTGGCATATTGTTAATGTATGTATTTTGTTGACTATTGGGCCCCGCTCACAAGCTTTGCTGCTAAAGGGGTACTAAAAACATATATTTTATGATGTAATCAAGTTAATATATGTTGATTAATGTACTATTACCAGTCTCTTTTATTTTGTAAAAGATTATTTCATGTTTTGTGTGGTTTTCAATAAAATGAACTTGAACTTGAACTTTTTCAATGATGCGTATATTAACAAACAGATAAATTGAGATTATAGAGTAATTTGTCCGTAAATCTGAGTATCCCTTTTTCAGGGGCACCCCGTATAATGTTTGCTCTATGAGCCGAACTATCATCATTTGAAATTTAATAGTTTTTATATTCGCGGTTGTTTTAGAGCTGTGGTATATTATATTGGTGGGCATGGGATAATTCGATGTAATGATTCCTCAATTGCCAATTAAGTGCTATGGCATGTGTTTGTACATTCTCGACCTTGTACGTATATCTTGTCTGCTAACATTGCTTTCCTTAAAGGCATCGTTTAACAATGTTGAATCTGAGATGCACGGCCCTACCTGTTATCAGTGTCTGTGATATGGTGTAATATTGCCGAAACCCTAACAAAAAATGCGCTTCAAAATGATCATGAAGTGCCTCACAAACCTTTGAGTGACCCGTTTTACCATACTCATTTTCCCAATAGACTGTAGTGTTATAAAAACCGTTAGAAAACGGTTCCCAATCCCTTTTAAGGTTGTGTATCCCTTTTGCAGCCATTTTTTGTAGCGCCCTCTATACTTAAACTCAATTATCCCTTTAAAAAGAGAGATTATATATCATTTACGATAATGGTACTCATTGAATTTTCATCAGGATTTTTCGAAATTCTTTGTCCTTGATTATATATTCATCCCGGAAGTTTAAGTCAAGGTCTCGTCATGGTCAGATATAGCTCCGGATTGACAGTACTGACTTTACATTCGAAATAACAAAGCAGACCTAGACAGATTGTTAGGCTAATGCCAGCTTTTGAATGTAAGGTTATACGGGTTCGATACTTCCATATCTACCCAATATGGTAACGAAGATCTTAGCTAGAGGCAAGAGCGTCAATCGCATTATGATACACACAAATTAACGCAGTTCTTGGAGCAGTTATGTCCCCCGTGGGCATTGCCTGGTATTCTTAATATTGTTTTAATGTCGCCATCCGGACATATTTTTTCGCGATTGAATTTGGTCATTTGCGTAAACAGTATTCAATGCAGCTCTAAATCATTTCCTGTCACGTGATGCACAATCATTAGCCTATTAATCGGAAGTGCTTTTAATAGGGTTAAAGGGATTTTCGAACTGCATCCGTCGACACATACATGTAGAATGTTCGGAATAGTGTGGGGGTGGGGTGCATTACTTTACCAAAAATAGAAGTAAGTTAATGAGTACGGGCTTGGATGGCATGTGAATAAACAACTTCTATTGTGGAGAAACGTTCATTGATGACGCCCTGGAAATTAGCACCAATGTAATAGGGCCCCACCCGTCCAGTGAAAGCAGATAAATAAAATGTATAATAATAAATATAATGCATGAAATCATTATGAACAATTAAATGGAAAAAGATTTTAATAAATCGATCAATCAACCAAGAATTACACAAACTTCACCCCTCTTGCGTAGTATTAGGCACTGCAGCCCCGAGTCGTAGCTTATACACAGTTATCTTGCTTAGATGTAGACGGACCGGACGAGTAAAGAGGCGTGCATGTTTAGACTAGTCTGTCTAGGGTCATTGTACACAGACCTCACTATATGATTTGCTTTGACCATTATAATGACTTAATGCATTCTGACAGTCATGTTTTATCCAAATGTCTCATTAGCCGATTCGATAGAGCAAATACCGACTGACATTTAAAGCCATTTGGTGACCTCTAAAATGTACAGTATCCACTGATATCGCATCGAGACCTTATGAACAGCATTGAGATCTCCTCTGGAGAAAATTAATCTTTTAGGTATGCCCTAGAAATTAGTAGATGTTGATACAAAACTGAATTCCAGAACGTTCACGATGCATTACAATTGAAATTTATAACTAATTCATCATCCTTAAGAAAATAATTTAGCGGGTGAAGGATATATTTTTCCAATTATTTCCTTTAATTGTGCTAATCCACGTCGATTAGCACAATTTGTTTTCTCTCTTTGCACACACAGAGATAATGATTTTTTTTTGCTACGTCGTGGTCATTAATACAGTGCTAAAATAGGGTAAGAACCTACAGCCTCCCTTCGCATGATATATTGGGAGCTAGATAGTTTATTTAAAGTATGGTAGTACTCTCGCTCTCTCATTTAAATATTTCTTTCCGTTTCGGTAAATTACTATAGAGTAAAGCGTCTTGAAGAAAATATAGTACTTTTTGAAAGACCAAACAGTAGTCTGAAGGCAGATTTTTTTGCCTGTTACTCAATTTGTACTTTTATATATATGTTAAAGGTTATATACATGTAAATGCAGCGCTTTGATGATAATTATACTCCAAGAGACTTTTAAGTATAGTTCGATTTTCGATAATCTTAGTCTTCATGAACGTCATGAATGTCATAAAATTGACAAATGCAATGAAATAAAAATTTACAATTGGTAAGACTAGGTTTGCAGAAATATTGGTCTCATCTTAATTCAGGTAAAAGACGATTTTCTGAAATATTTTGCCGGAACACTAGCTAACATCTAAAACATTATTTTCTCTTGATGACGCATTGAGAAAAAACACAGCAAGACACAAAAAAGGTCGAACTAACTGTGTTCCCCCACACCACTATTAAACATGCATAATATATTTTACATCCGTTCGCGGAGGAAATGATAAAAGAGCATTGCCATTTTAGAATGTTACATGGTTACGTGAACGAAGCGTAAAGATTGAAGGGGGGACGCTGAATTAAAGTCTCAAGTGTAAGTGAATTTAACGGCTTGCTGCTCCTGTCGTTGCAATACTGAGGGTGTCAGCTGAGTAAATATATAGGGACGCTTAGTGTCCCGCTCATGGTTTCATCGCAGGATTCAAGGCCCCGCTAGGTATTGGTGGAGATGGGATGACGAGGTTTTACTTTTCGGTTTCGTTTCAAGCCAGCCTACACGGGAAATTGATACGATAATATTAAAACATGCATGGCTCGAGTCTGTCTGGCAAAACAGTGCCTTTAAACAGGCTGTAGTCTTTAATCGCTAACAATTTTGGTGTTTACTGATTATGTTAGGGTCGGACATGACTAGCATCTATTCTATTTTCTAGGGCTAATTAACATTTGTTATCTTCCTTTTGTCACTACCTAAATTTTTTTTTTTTTTTAAATCTTGAAAGGTTTCATTTGTCAGAAACTCAACATAAAAAAAAAAAAATACGTGTCACATTTGTTTTGTATAAAATAATAGACAATAGTGCTGTTGTACACATTTATGATAGTAGTGATGTATATTATAATGCCTGGTATTGAATAAATATAAAGAATCGTATCAAATGACAATTAATGAAGCTTTTTTTTAAGAGTATGCTTGTATCTCCGAATGTGATTGCTGGGAGTAGTCTTCCCAGCCTTCACAACATGATTGGAGGTGATGCATGGCTTTAAAATGCTACAAGTTGACAGAGGAGGGTTGGTATAGTACAGTGTGCTGTTTCGTGATTCTGTGAGGGGCTGTATCTCCCTATGCACCTTTTCTTCAGGCTGTTGACTGGAAAGTGTCTCCCTTAGAGAACTGTTGTTGCATCTACTTTCATGTTATAATAGACATTCATCCATGTGAAAAATGGTAGTCAGCAATGGGACATTACCACCTTAATCAAATCAGAATGACTCGGTTGTGGATCTGAACGCCTACACGAGCATTGATTCAAACACTCTTTCATTTTCTTTCATTATTCCGTTTGAGAGGTTTATTAATATGTTTGCACAGGTTTGACATTCAAAGGTTATTTAAAGAAGAAATGACTGAAACATAACACAATAGGCTGATTGTTCAGAATCATTTTAGATATATAACCCTCGGATCCAACAACGCTTTAATTTCCCAATTGTAGAATAAAAATAAAAAAGCACAACTGTTTTTGTTTTTTTAATCCTGTTAATCTATTGAATGTGATTGTTTGTGATATTTAAGTTTAATCACAATTACAATTAATAGTATTTTTAAACAAAGAATTGGAATTCTTAGAAAATGATGGATAGAGTGAATATGCGATATCTATGTTGTATAACTCGAATTTGATTCCGGAGAACTGGAGAGAAAGTATTACAAAAACAATGATTGTTTCTCATGGAATAACTTCTTGAATTTCTAGATTGCAAGTTCCGAGAGAAAGGTACCCGGGAGATAGCCAGAGAGAGGGGTAGAGAGAGAGAATGGAAAGAGAAGGGAAATATGAAGGTGAGAGAGAAAGATAGCAAAAGACATGAAGGGAACAACAAGAGAGAGGTAGAGAAAGTGAGACAGAGATGGATACATGCAAGAAGAGAGATCGAGTAAACAGAGAGAGAGAGAGAGAGATAAGGGGGAGGGGGTCGGAGAAACAATGAGGGATATACATGTATATGGACGGGAGGAAAGGGAAAGACACAGACAAGGAGAGAAGGGAAAATTGTCATGGGAGTTAGAACGATAGAGAGGGAGAGAGACGGGAAGCGGCTTGTGAAGTGACTTATATTGTAATGTATCATGCATTTTTTTGTGCAGAATTAAGCAATGTCAATTAAATTCATTGCATTAACCATAAGCTGTCAATTTTTTATATATCCATGATTTATCGAATGGAATAACTAATATGTTAAGTTATGGGAAAAGAGAGCTATTTGCTTGTCAATCAAATACATACACTGCAGCCTAGCACCTATATGAGGTACAGAATTAATTTCGAAGCAAAAACAACATCTTAATTGTATTCCCCTTGCACGCAACCCAAATCTACAGACAGCTCCTCCCGGGAATATGATGGGTATTTTCGTTTAACCCCAATCCTAACCGGCTACGTGCATTATTATACCGATTCAATCTGTCATAGCTAGCCCATTGTCTGAGGAGAATGTATTTATACATATTTGCATACTGTTAAAGGCATCCCCGGCAGAAAGCTTTGCTAGACTATACTTGATCTATTTTTCATCAATATTGCTTTTCTCAGACTTCAGTGCATTTCAGAGTGTTACCCCATTCAGAAGTAACGAATGTGGATCTCAATTTAATTATAACTTCAATAACATTTGCACATATTGTTGTCGCTAGGGGGAGAGATTGTGGGTTTAACACCCCACCCACTCTATATCGTTGTAGGCGAGCATTAATATTGATGGTAAAAGTGAGGAACGGAATACCTATTGTTTTAATCGGGTCGTAAAAGTGAAAAGTGAAAAGTGAACATTCAAATACAATAATATTGACTTGAGAGGATTTGTTTATCGTTGTTGATGTTGTTATGTTTTATTATCTTTTTCTTCTTCTTTTTGAATTAATGGAAGTTTCCGAGAACTAGTATGCAAAATAGGTGTAAACCCAAATGCAACTAATGATAGCATTACCCCTATTTGCTTATTTATATTTATATAATTGCCTTCTTTGTCGCAGGTGGATGATTTAGTTTTACCTCTCCTAAACTCCTCTTTGTTCCTTTAAGAGAAGGCTCACATTAGCCGGCTTTTCTATTTTACCCGGAGAGTAACCGTCTAGAATCATTGTCCGAGGAGGGAGAGCTTACCTTTCCCACCTCGACCGGGCCTGCCTCCCAGCAAAGGGTTCATTGGCTCCCAGCAAATATTTTATATTTAATGAAAGTCTCAGAAACATCTCCCTTTGTTGTGTTGTGACTCCCACACGCACACACAACCAACCAAATAATGGATATGTCTAACTTTGGAAACCGTTAGGGGCGGGTCCAGGTTTTCGTGAAGGGGGTCGAGGGAGGGGGCTAAAAGTCTGACAAAAAAAGAAATAAAAGTGAAAAATAAAGTATTACAAAGAAAGGTTCTCACATTTTTTATAGATGCCAAATTATGAAAATATTTGGGAAAATTTCTCTGACAAACAGTAAACAATAACATCAACAACAACAACAACAAATAAACTAAGAATAGGTTATCATATTTAATGTGCATCAAAAGCCTATCAAAATAATGGGGGTACAACAACACGCTTCGGTGAGCATGTTTTTAGTGTGGGCGGGGATATGTGTGCGTGAGTGAACGTGTATGTTTTGTACGTATGTTATGCACTTTTTTTTTAAAGGGGTACGGGCCGCTTCCACCTTTTCCTCACCTCAAAGAGTTACTTGGGATGGGGCTGCGTAGAAAAGGGGAAGTTGATTAACCGGGCATCGTAGGATCCGTTCACTGTGTTTTGTTCGTAGGCAAAATGAAAGCTCGAGGCAGTATAAAGTAATCATTTAGCACGCGGTTTATACTATGCCTGCTCGTCACAAATTATATTAGCTATGTTTGACTAGCATCTCAATACACGGCGATTAATCAAAATAATATGTGCGTTATGTACCAAAATAAAATAACTTCGAATATTAATAAGTAAATATAGAAATGAATTAGATTACAATACTACTTTCATATCGTTTCATATCCAAAATATTCCGCTTTCTACACAGAGGGTGCCTGAAGAAAGGTTTGAATGCTTATCATATTATTAGGGGACCCTTAGAAGAATACATTAAAATACTTTGACCTATAGCCTCTTTGTAGACAGCAGGTTTAATGGATTTTTAATACAATATTACATTTCACGTAATTCAAGCGCTGTATAGTAAAATATGAGCAAGTATCGTCATTCAACCAGTATATCATTTATATTTTCAGATGTTGATTGAACAACAAACATTTCTAGAAAGATCCTTGATAACAATATTTATGATAGATTATAAAATAAGGTAACAAAATAAGACATGATGATGGTAAAGATGATGACAATAATGATAATGATAATAAAAGTAATAATGATAATGAAGATGGTAGCAATAATGATAATTTCAACACTATTTTACTTATATAATTATATACATCTCATTAGTGTTTTCATTAATGTTATCATAAGTAATCATCTTTTCAGAATTAATTCTAATTGAGATTTGGCAAATTACTATTTAGTCCAATATTTCATTTTACATACCCCCATGTAAGTATACAAGAAATGTAATGGAATAATCTTCCACGGCGTGACTTCCTGATTTCTGAATCAAATTGAATTGATGCTTCACTTGATAGATTACACATCACATCTTATTATACATTCCATATGGTAAATATGTTATACACATTTGCAGATTAAACATTTATTTAATGTAAATGACTCACTAAACAATGCACTTTATTAATCAAAAACAAAATTACAAACGTGCATTTTGACCACATTTTCGTCAGAAGGAACTGAAAGCAAGATATTGATTGTGTTTGGAAGCAAGGTCGCCTTATTCAATTATCTAATTCATTATCATAATTGAAAAGGAGTAGATAGAGGACAGATGTAAATCTTTAATGTAAATTATGAATTTGGCTTGGTCCACTGAACTTCTCGCTTGAGTGAAGTTTGGGAAATGGGTAAGTAGAGTCGGGTGATTCGACCTTTATTCGTTATTCGTTTCCAAAAGTATGTGCAGTCCCTCATCTCAGACACTATTTTTTAAAATATAGTGTAATCATGTAATTTCTAATGATCACAACATAATTAAACTTGAGAAAAAGCGTTTGTGTTTTTGTAACCAAATTTCACCATTCCATTCTTGTTTAAATTTGATAACTAGAGTATGAGTCTTTTCTAAATGGTAATATCGCAAGTCATCTTGCTTATGAAGCTAAATGTAAAGGAAATTCGTGTACGGATTGAATATACAGAAACAAGTTTTAACGTGACTTTGTGATAATTCACTCAATATGAATACCAACTCAACTAAGAGTTGTCCGTTCACAATATACATTACGCATTTCTTTAGCTACAAAAGGATGAAATATATGAATTTTTAAGATCTGCTTTTGATGGGAAAACGTCTCACGAGGATAGTTTAACATGATCTTCATGATTAGATTGGCATAGATCCTATAATGAAAAGGTGTTTTTCTTGGAGAAGAACCGATCATGAGAGCCTCAAAGAAGCACGTGACACCGATGCGCATGCGTTTTTTTGTTGGAAGCAGATAATTGGATTGCTCTTGAACAAAGCATGCAATATTATCACATAATGGTATCCGTAATAGAGCAAACACAATTCCACCCTTCTCAACCATCCATCATAGGTGTCACTTTTCCCAACTCATCCGAGAATACTCTGAAGGCTTATCTCTCGTATGATGGCCGCTGAGACTTGGAAACAGATGCGAACCTCTCTTTGGGGGGAATTTTTAGACTGCTTCAACAAAAACATATTTGATCAAGAGATAAAGATGATAGTCTCTATGGGAGAATTTTCTTTCCACAATATGGGGTGTGAAGGTCGGGGTACTTTGTCTCTGAAGAGGAGAATATATTTGTTATTGTATAGGAATATCCTAGGGACAGACTAAAAACTAAACCAATCTGATCAGGATTTAAGTATTGCTTTATATGTAACCTTGTTCATGACCATCTAACCAAATTGCAATCATTGTTTGTAGGAGATACCTCCTTGTGATAGGTTTGTTATATCGAATCTTGGTATAAAAAAGAAGAAAAGTAGCACATTCTTCACATGAACAGGAACGTGTCGTTAAACTTTTATAGAAAAAGTTTTCGATAAACAGCCAAATCTAATCCAGATATAGGTTATATAGCGAATTATTCTAGATATCTTGACAATGATGGACCCGTTGATGAATAAATAAAAAATAAATCCTCTGAATACCATCTGATCCATAGGTACATCGATATCTACTATAATACCTTTATCATATTTTTAACAAGTCATGACTATAAGTATAAGTTGTTGTAGCCTGATACTACCAGTATTAAGATATTTGCAGTATTTGATATCAAGAAAGAATGCAAAGGATCAAACAATACAGGAACGAAGAAAATTAAAAATTTGCGGCTGTAGATTGTTAACCAAAAAATATATATTTGATGTCTATACGGGGTAGTCATAACTCTCAATAACACCAGGTGACAGCATAACACCTCTGTAGAAACTGCCAAGGATTACAAATCGCCTCTATCAAATGAAATTTCATTTTATTCCTGATTTTTGAAGGTCGTTTCATCGATTGGCGATTCACAAAGAAAGTAGAATTAAAGTACAATCACGCGCCTTGTATTGAACGAATCATTGAAAGAACAATCTTTGGCAATTTATGACTTAAAATGTAATATTTTGATCAAAATAGTCAAAAGTACAACCTGTGTGATTTGGTGAAATATATCTTGTGTTTTTAAATGGTGTTAATCTTAAAGTGGTGTTAATCGTAATGTTTGGACGTACGAAACCAAGGGAGTGGAGAATGTGCATACATTGTGTGCGGGTAAGCCTGAATCCGATGACCGGGGTAATAATATATGATTGCAGGGCCTTCAGGGAGAACAGTATGAATACTGATGTCTGATGAGGCTACCCTGGTTAAACAAGACATATTATTATTATTATTATTATTATTATCCCCTCTTATATGTCCCAATGCTTAAATTTTTCTTTAGGTGTAGTCAACTCCTCAGACACTTTAGACAGAACAGATTTTATTCCTTTCTACTTGTATGATCACTGGAAGATTTAGTCATAAGGACAATGGACAATAATTGCTTTGCGCGTTGGTGAATTACACTTTTAACAAATTTGATCTGTTTTAGAATTACATTTTTCAAAACAGTCAAATGTCATTTGAAAAATTTAATAAAATCTAAATAGAATTTCATTTACAATATTGGATACTTTTCTGGTACTCAAATCAACCTTGGTATCCAAGACGATTTGATGTTACCCCGGTTATGGCTATGCTGTCGATTTTGGTGCTCACAGTTTTCAAGGAATTACTCTATTTCAGGTATAGGCAAATAACAAAAAGTCGGCCAAAAATCAGAGGCACTTTATGAGACCTGACTGTTAGCTTTGAAAAGATTTACGGCCACTAATACCAGCAGATCACTACCTTTCTCGGTCTCACTGTGAGAGAGTCCTACAGGCAGGCTGTGGTGTCTTTGAAGATGAAAATAAGTTTAGAAAGCTTTCAAAGATGAGATTAAGGGAAGAATTGCGGTCATATTATGTGACCGATTCCCGGCGAAGTGTCGATATAGATCCCCGATGAATATACAAGACGATTTGTTAAGACAATCAACGTTTTTTCGTTCAAGAAGTGTGAGGTCTTTCAAAAGGGACTTCCTCACCGCAAACTGTCAGAAAAAAATCTCGGGAGATATATGTTGGAACTCGAACGTATTTAGGCTGACTATCGTTTTACCTGTAAGGAAATACATATTCAGGTGTACTCTGCTCCGGTTCTGAGCTCCCAAAGTATCATCGGATTAAGAAGGCAATTAAGGATAGCCGTAAACTAAGATAAACAGGGGAGTAATGGATGACGTAGGCGGCTAGTGCGTGGTGAATACGGGGGTTACAGAAACGTACCAGATTCTTTCCCGGGAGCTTTTGCGCGAGGGAAGCATCATCGCATCGGATCGACATTTTTTAGCATGATTGCATGATTGCTTGGGTATGAAAGAGTGACGTTTAGAGAAGTGACGTGATGCCACGGAGACATGAAATCATTTAATGATTCAAATTGAGTAAATGGATCCAATTCCTTCGGTAAGACACCTTTAAGTCTGCCCTGTATCTAAGCGCTTCTGATCGCATTAAAGGCTTTTGATCGAGGGAAAAGTTGGCGCCACAGCTACTATTGCGTTTTTAGTCGTCCTACAGCGACAATAGTGCTGGAATCCCCGTCACTTTTAGAACTTAAAGGTTACACCATTCACCAGCGGTAAATATGAAAAGGAAGTGAAAAACGTGGCAAATGAATGGCAACCCATGAATCTGTTACAGTGCAAAATATGACATCAAACAGAATTCAACAAAGCAGTCACATTGATGACACACATTAATGAATGACATGTGCCGCTAAACCTTGATTTGAAACGTGTATTTGTGAGAATTTTTCAAATTTAACATTTTGTGAAGTAAAGGTTTCATGACTTTGCCATCAAGGAAATGTGTTTACATAATTCGTATCGACTATGCTGTTACTTTCCGGTATGCTATTTCCAACACATGATATCGAATAAAGAAATAGGTGTTTTCCGCTATGTACCAACTACCAATTGCTTCTGTAATATTGACAAATTTGTAAAAATGAATCATCGTTGAGGTCTAAAATAATCATAATGCACCATGAAAAACGAATTACATCATTCAAGACCGTGACCTTGAACATCGTGGCGGTTTTCTTTTGATGTCTGGTGTCCCCCTTTTTCTAGGTCTTATACATTATTCCTGGATTCTGGATTCCTCGGTCAGTTAATTGGTTTCATCTATAAAGGCACATTTACCCTTTATAAACACCGTTACCGAGGTCTCGCTCTTGTGATATAGTCCTATATGTCCTGCTTTCATTACTTTATATATCGTAGATGTAGATCTCTAGTAGAGTTAACTAGATAGCTCGTTATTTTTTTAAATACGTCCTAATTCTGCCGCAGCGAAGTTAACACGAACGACGCTCATATCAGCGAAAGTGATCCGATGTGGTATATAAATATGTAGCTCACACAGATGCATTTTAGTGAAGGAGAAAATAAGTTTTCTGTCTGATATGTCAATTTTTGTTTCCATCTTCATTTTCCGGAGACATGAACATAATTTTCCGGTCTCATAATTAGGCATGGTTGGGGTATAAGTCTATGGGCGCTTTATCAACAATAAATGCAAAACGTACTACTCCCTTGCCGGGCACTTTATATGGAAATACGATAAATCGTTAACCTCTGGATATTCCATATACAATAACTTGCCCTTTAAGAGCTGTGAAGATACATCAATTTTTAAAAGTTTTTTTAGGGAAAGGAGAAACCCCGATGACATGACGGTTTCACGGAATCCGAATCAACCTTGACTTCAAGAAATAAATAAATCATTGTACATGTATTTAGAAATGATTGCTCTTTGATATACAAGGTAGGATTTCTCCGGGGTGCAGATGATCACCGTTCAGTATAGTGCGACTTCCTCTCTTATCGCAGTTTCTATTAGGCTAATGGAGAGTTAGGTCTCATGGAAGGACGAAAGCTTCCGATCTGGGTCAGATAGACTCTTTCTTCATATGCGTTTCATCCATCCTTATCATTCTTTTCATTGATACCTAGCATAGTTATGTATTAGCAATAGTATCCTCATGAGCTAGAAAAGGATGAGTGGCGTTACATACTTACATACTAAGGAAATGTATTGTAGTTGGTGAAAATATTTATAAAGTCATTTACTTTTGAGATATGGTCCATTAGGGGACTTCAAATTGTATTTATTTCAGCATATTCATGATATTGCAGTACAAAAAACATTTCATTTGTACTGTTTTATATGGTAGCCTAAACTGAGCATAACCTCTTCGACTTCTTTTTATTGTATATACAATGTTGTATGAACGCAAATAAATAAGTAGGTAAGTGAATAGCAACTAACACGATGGAAACTACTTTCGAAAAATCAACCTAAAGCCATTTGAATAGCCTTGTGCGTCACCCATTGAAATATGCAAATACGACAATGACGTATTCAATATGGTATTGAAATTATCATTGAGTTGATTTTTCGAACATAGTTGCGATCGTGTTAACTAGACATAAAAAATACATGTTTGACAAAGGGCGCGTTCATGCTTGATTTTGAAGGTAGAATGAGCGATCTGAAACGCTCATCGTAAACGCTCATCGTGATCGCAGTTCCACGGTGTAGCTGTTCATGCTTACTTCTCTGGCTCATCCAGGCAATTCTCCTTGTGTGGCCTTGTGTGACCTTCACTGTGCATGCTACGTAGACCCACTAGAGGTCAGTGCGTTGACCCCATTTAAACGCGTTTACAATTGTAAACGCATCTTTTTGTGAGTTTACGATCGGCGTTCGTGATCGCCGTTTTTCGGTGATTCTACAAAAGTGAGCATGAACGCAATCGTGTTTTAAACTAAACACGTAACAGATGCCTGATTCTGGCCGTCAAAATCAAGCATGAACGCGCCCAAAATCAAGCATGAACGCGCCCAAAGAAACCAATAGTTAATGGACATGTCATCCACCTCCAAACAGGTAAATCGTACCCGTCTGCATCACTTAATTTCTTTTCTTCTGGCAGGGGCAAACGACGTTGCTCTAACTGTTGCAAGATAATATTAATATTGATAATAAAAGTACATATATTTTCATAGCGCATATACGCACTACGCAAGGTGCTCAAGGCGCGTCCAAATTATCCAGGCTCTGCTAGACTACCGTTTCCGGTGCTCACAGCATACAAGGATTTCTTTCCTTCCGCTACCCAAACAACACCTGGATAGAGAGTGGCAAATGTAGGTTAATGTCTTTCTAAGGACATAAGTGAGGCGGCGGGACTTGAACAGCGAACCATGTGATCCACAGTCCAAAGACGTATTCACTAGACCACAACACTTCTGCAGCATTGTAGACAACGGCGTAATGAGCAAAAACTTTTTTCATCACCAGGTGGCATAATGGACAAAAGTGAGGAAAAAAACCCGGAAATTCATGTCATTTCAGCAACATTTGTAAATCACTGGTATCGAATTAGAAACAAAAAACATTTTGATTTTATTTTGGGGGCAACTGCCCCCCCCCCCCTCCCAATCAGTACACCGGTGATGATAGATAGGGAAAACAGTAGTGTGATGTCACGGAACATTGCTTTCCTTCTCAATTATGAACATAAGAACTGCATACTGGACAAATATAATGTTATCTGCTTCCTTTGATATTGCTACTCACGTGTATATGAGGCGGAACAAACAGACGGTGCGTCAGAAGACAGAGGGGTTGCTAATAATATTTTGGCTTGTTTGTAGTATTGTGCGTACAAGATATTTCAATCACCGTTTCCTTAGCACAGTCATACGCCTCAGGGGAAGCGGCCAGAGATGAGAGCATTCGGTAGATTGATATTGGGTTCACTCAACAATTCTTGGAGTCTCATTAATGAGCCCGACGCGTCCGGGTACATCGAATCAAAATTTGATCTGTTCTAATAACATTTTGACACATTCGTCAATAGTAAAAAGACTAAAAGAGACATGCTCTGAAGAGAATACGAAATTAAAAAGTAATCGGGAACCGAGCCTAGTTACAGGGATAAACGAACACCAGTAGTTCTTTTCATATTTCATTTTTTTGCCTACTATATTACACGGTTGCCTCCACAGTATTCAGGATTTTGTTTCACAAGAGGGCCTTGTAAACATGTAAAACAAAATATAGGTTTTAGTATTCGGAATTATAGATTGTTTATCAAAATCATTGACCATCTAGTTAAGATGAGGGTAGTTTCAAGGTTTTCAGAAATACAGAGGCTAGTTAGTAGTCACAGACGATTAGACAGAGAATATCATTTCATTGGAACATCTTTGATTTACATTAGAAAATTCCCATGCTTCACAAAATAACCGAAAGTCAACATTGTGTGATGCAGGTGAGGAGGAAGGTGTGAGATCATTATTCCAAATTACATGAAGCAATAGTCTAATCAACAGACGAAGCTCACTGAATACATCTACCTGTCCATATTCACATGGCAGGCGTACTAAATTGAGCCCAATTTAAGAACATTTACTTTTAATCTTTCAAATTTATATGACGGGATGCAAATAAGTAAGGAATTATCTCAATTCAAATATTGTCATTTCGACGGTCCTTGTCACTGTAACGTCATTCAGAGTAATACAATGTTTGATTTGTACAATTATTGCAATTTGGCCTGAAATTGTCGCTCATTCCTCCCAATAGGTTAATATTGAAACGAATCATTCTTAAATATCGAGAGGATAATTGCCAATCTCCATTCGAATGTCTGTGAGATGAAATCAGTTTAGAAAAAAAAGTTTTCTTTTGCAAAAAAATAAATAATTGTAATTTCAAAGGATTTTGTGTTTTCTTGAAGTACACTTAAATGAGCCCCTTTCATCTAATATTAGCTATAGCGATAATATTTGATATCAATTTCATATCTTTCATCCAATATCAGCTTCTAAATTTTGGGCATGTAAAATTATGATAAGAAAATATAGATGTTTTACAATATACACAGCAAGTGGATCTCGCTTTTCCAAAACTTTTGCCGGGTATCTATCATTTGCTAATACCTCACTCACATGTATACCAATGACATTTAGGATATCTATTAGAAGTAACTACTGATAAAAAGAAAAGGGATAACATTATTAGGATAGGTAAGTCTTAAAAGATGTGTCCCAGCTCGTTGCGATATCCTCTTAAACTAGATGAAAGAGTTTAAAAGCGTATCTTGAAGATGTTAAAGAGATCCGGTAACTTTGTCTCAGATTCTAAAAACAAAATCCGGGATTTAGCTCATGCTGCTATGATAATTATGAATCTTTATGTCAGTCAGGAACTCCATGACTTTTACAAGCCGATCGCCTGTCTGATTATCAAGATATTTATTATTGAAATTACAAATTTTGAAAACCGTTCGCCGGACGGTTTTCATAACACTACAGTCTATTGGGGAAAACGAGTATGGTAAAACCGGTCACTCAAAGATTTTTACTTTTTTGAGGCACTTCTTGATCATTTTGAAGCGCGATTTTTTTTTAGGGCTTCAATATTACACCATACCACAGACACTGGTAACATGTAGGGCCGTGTATCTCAGATTTAACAATGTTAAACGATCCCTTTAAGTAATGGACGAGGTCGGAATATAGATTTTCCAATGAAGGTCATTATTATTCACATCAGGCCAATTCCAACCAACACAAAATATTCTACTGATTGCCTTTTGAAAGAAAAATGTGCCTAATGCAATTACACCATACATCGTAAGGAAAAAGCCATACATGAATATATCAACACTATAGTTAATAATTAAGTGGATTTATAGAGAGTAAATCAAGATAATTGTATTCAATCTAACGGGATTGATGAATATTAACTTGAGAAATTGATTTGAAGCACAAACACTGTCTTTGCAGATTATGAAAATCAGATACTCATGCTATATTCCTGCTTAAATTGTTCAATATGATCACTGTTCAAGACGATTTATTGACAATTTCAGTTAAATCGATAAGCGTTATGAAAGGCTCTTTGCCTGACCGAGTTACTTCAAAGCTTTGTCCTTGTAATAATGCATATGCAATATACTGAGTTATGGAGTGAGGAAAATATATGAAATGTTATGATACGGACAGATGACAGTAAACCTTACCTAAAAATGCAGACAATTGAAATTTGTATAAAATAATGGACCCTATATCTAGTGTCACTTTTTAGCTCGAAAATCTTTTTGGTAATATTACAAATATATCCATAGATCCCTCAGGATTTTTTTCAAATTAGATTCTATTGGTATTCTCCACGTTGTTTTTGTTCATGACCCCAATATATTTTCAGTATGCTTGTATACAGTTAGCAAGGATCCGGTCAACATATCGGATAATCATACACCTCATTACATATATATTGTCGGCATTTTTTACCAATATTTATCCACACTCTCTTTCAAAAAAGCACTCAAGCCACTCTTGATAAACTACTGAAGTTTAACTGATGTTGGCCTATATATATATATATCTATATATAAACTCCCGAGGGAAATATGGATATATTTGCAATATTACCTGAAAATCTTTCGAGCTGAAAAGTTACACTACATATATATATATATATATATATATATATATTTGTATAATATATAAATATGTACTAACATTATATTGAACATTTGAAGTAATATTCACGAAAAGAAGACGGGAAGTAGGGAGCGCAAGGAAAGTAACGCAAATTATTTTTCCCGTTTGATTTTCACATTACATAAATTGTAATTCTACTATTAGGTTCAGCTGATATACAGATACATATAAATGTATAAATATATATTTTTTAAAGAGAGAAAGAGGAAAAAAAGGAAACGAGATGGAAAGTGAGCAGATGAGATAGTACAGAGAGAGAGAGAGAGAGAGAGAGAGAGATGGAGATAAAGTAAATTAAACAGATAGGGAGAATTTCATATTTAAGGAAGTTCGACTACATGATTTGATACAAAGAGGAAAGGAGAGGTGATAAATAGAGAGAGAGAGAGAGAGAAAGAGAGAGATAGAAAGAGAGAGAGATAGAGAGAGAGAGCGAGAGAGAGAGAGGGAGAGACAGAGAGAGAGGAAAGAGAGAAAGAGTATTTCACTTGATCATCCCAGGAAAACAACTAAAAAGGTTTTTGGTCAAAATTGGTTTTGATGCGTTAAAAACCACAAGTGAAAATTTAATTAAATAAGAAAGTGAATATGAAACGAAGCGACGCCAGTGTTCGTACATGTATATAAAATAAAAAGAAGTCGAAGAGGTTATGCTCAGTTAAGGCTTCGATATAAAACAGTACAAATAAGAATTAGTTTTTACTGGAATGTCATGAATATGCCGAAAAAAAATACAACTTAAAGTGCCCTAATGAATCGTATAAATGGCCTTATAATAATTTTCAAAAACTACAATACGTTTCGTTTATATGTAACGCCACTCATCTTTCGTTTTCCAGTCATTAGCTTCTTATTCTCTTTACCAACAATATATCTGTCTTTTACACGTTCCCTTTCTCTTTCATTTTGTTTCACTTTCTCTTTCTTTTTCTTCTGTTCTCTCTTCGCGTGTCTCTCTCTCTCTCCGGCGTACTAGTAATATTGTATTATTGTATTATTTCTTGTCGTGTCTGAATACTGTTTCTACTCAATACCCATCACTTTCTTCTATCATCCTATATACTTTCAAACTGTTTTGCATTTTTATTTTTCCCCACTTTTCATTAATGTCTGTTTAATTCAGCTCAAACTTCATTCGTAGGATGGGATGGTAAAGCCCCCCCCCCTCCCCGCACACACACCCACACATAAAATCTATTGAAAGAAAAAGCATAACAAGAATAAAATGCTTCTAGAGTGGACTCAAGGATGGACACTTCTAAATGCACACAGCGTGGCAAAACAACAAACACATACATCAACGCGCGCACACTCATACACACACACACACACACACACCCCCGATTAAACCCGCGCACACATTCACGCACAGTCCACCCCACACAATTTCTGAATAGAATCATACAGGTTTGAATTAAACATTGATCATCGCGGTAGCGTTCGCACCTTCAAATGTATACTTTCACGCACCAAACATCTTGACAACAACACACAATCCCCTCTCCGTGTTTCATCTCTATGTTTTCCATCGTCTGGTCTCAGAACAAAATGAAGTGTTATCCGCCACTTTTTCTCGTTGTCAATTACCATCTCGCGGAGGAGAAGAGAAAGATGGAGCCTGACTGGAGCTAAATTGTCACTTGACATGCCACTATCTCCATCGGTCACATGTTTTATATTGATCTGAATCAATACGGTATTGATTTCCACTTTTCTCTTTGACAGTCCTTTCGCTAAGAGCAATTGAAATGAATGAGGAGCAGAGAACAGAAGTTTCAATTCCTGCTATACCCGCCTTTCCTCTTCCGTAACTTTTCTTTGTTTATATATATAACGGTGAATTCTCCCTCAGTGTGAAAGCAACTAGAATGTGAATTTGTCGGACGAAGAAAGAGTACATTTTCTTTCTAAAGGAACGTACGAAAAAAAATCGACGTGCGAATCCAAGGGCGAACAGTATTTTTAGTTTCCAGTCTGCTGTGAGCAAGAATGTTGAAATAAAATCCTTCAATGGTCCAGTTATTTTGTTAGAAGCGAGAAACATTTACTACTCCTATGTGTATTTCTGACCGAATTTTGCAAATAAAAGAGAACAAGTCCCTAGATAATGTAATAGAATAAGTTATAGTTTCCTATTTTTTTCTCGACAAAAACTGCAATAGCTCAAAGTTTTACACAAAATCATGACATCAAGGTCTAAATTTTCTACAACAAAATGTGATAATTTTTGTTGTAAATCTAAATATATGTATATTAATTCCGTAGTATGATATTTTTTTCATGTAGACATTTTTTTTAGAAGGGGGAGGAGGGTGTAGGCCCTACCCAGTGCTAAACCATTGCAGCTCCAAACCGCCCTTTCCCCACATATATCGTTTTACTCTTTTCAAATTGCATCTCTAGCAGACCAAAACACAAAGGCCCGAATTCACAAAGCAAGGTTTGAGCTCAGACCGGGTTTGAGCTCAAACCTCCTTTTGTTTCGCCAAACCTCCTTTTGTTATTTACAAACCTGTAAATAACAAAAGAAGGTTTGGCGAAACAAAAGGAGGTTTGACCTCAAACCTTGGTCTGAGCTCAAACCTTGCTTTGTGAATTCGGGCCAAAGCGTTTGTTTCTTATCTACTGTAACCGTATTTCTAGATTCACGTTCATGGAACAATAACCGTTTCAGAGAACACATTCTTGATTCCACCCTCGAAACGTAAAGATCAAGGTTGCTGTCCTCAGTTAGGTCAACCCGGTGTAAGCCTCATTATCTTGAGGATACGACGGTGTTCACGGTTTCCATGATTCCAAATTCCTGACTTCCATCTAAAGGCTCTGCTCACTGGCGTGGAAACGGTTCAATATTAACATGATCAAGGGGAATGTATCAGCAAGTTTTACATGGTGACGGGGTAGAGCGTCAGGTTCTTAATGACATTATTGCCTTAAGTCAGCTTGGGTGGATTGGGAAAGTGATATGTCCATGGGATCAAGGATATACTGATAGGTGACCAATGACCTGAGCTTGAAATGAGACAATTTTATTATCTGACAAAGGGAGGAGGCAAAAGGAAGGTGGGTCACACAAAGTGAAGTAAAACATGAGGCGGTACACAACGTTCCAAAGAGGTGGCATTCGCCAGCAATATATTTCAGGTCAGTGATTTTCCCCACCTTGGTTTCAATAGAAGAATTCCAATATATGTGATTCTGGGAAGGACATTCTTTATTTAAAATGGCTTTAATCACGTTAATAATACTTTAAAACCTTTAGATGTCTCATTCCATACTCTACCTTTGTCTCTATGATTTTGTCCTCCCCACAGAACCTCAAGTTACGGGGTTCGAACCCCTGTCGCAGCTCTAATGTCCTTATTCTAGATTTACCGCACTCTAATAGTAATATGAAGGGAAAAAACACTCTAAACTGAACTAAAGTAAAGGGTCTAATGTTCGCGGACTTACAGTCATGAAAGACAATGCTATTCCATATGCAGTGGGTGTCATCTTTACTCACTCTCTACTAATTGAGCTAATTGTGTTTCGATTCAAGTTTTCTGATCAGCAGCTGGAAAAAAAGTCATTATGTGATGAACATCTCTCTGCGCCTGCCCAAACTGTGTTCATAGATGGCTCTGATCAAACTAAATGCGAAGCATCTCCTACATTTCCTCTCTCTCTACCTGGTACATAAATACCGAATTCTGCCTTTACATCTTTATCTTAAAAGCACGACATTACCCAATAGTATGAATGGCTCTGAATGGCCAATTTGGTCTGAGTTGGACTGAATATGGCACATATCGTTTTGTTTTGTATTTGCCCGACAAAGCATCGTTGGCCATACTGTGTTCAAATACAACCGCGTTGGCCAAACTCGGTATATAGATGGCTTGAGGTCTTGTAAACACTGATATAATTTTTTTAATTTTCATTGCTTTTTCAATCAATATTTTTTAAATTTATTCCCTTGATAATGATCAAGACTCAGAGTAATACAAATTGTAATGCTTAAACTATTATAGGGGCAGGCGCAGTGATAAGGCGCTAAAGCATTCATGGAATTTATTTCTACCTGGTACCCATTTACCTCACCTGGCTAAAGATGTCGGATTTAGAGTATGTCTTGCGAAAGAGCATAAGTGCCGCGGCGGGAGTTGAACCGCGAACCATGTGATCACCAGTCCAGTGACACACCCACTAGACCTCGAAACCTCTTCAGAGAATATAACGCTTTTTGTCCTCATCTAACGTCAAGACTTTAACGGAATACAGTGAAATAACCACGTGGTTCTTATTTTTCGTTAAGCATGTAAAAGACATCGTCTCATGAAATTATTATAACATCGGCTGCACTTCCTATCTCCTTGTCATTTTGGATAATTTGTGATGTTCATCATCTTCATATTTTTCTCTCATTATGATAACACTCCTCTCCCGGGCTCCTCTTTCTCCAATGCCATGCATGTTTTCCTTTCAATAGATCCACTAAGCAGTGTTAATGTTGAACATTCACCATTGAAGCGAAGCATGTTTCTTTGCATTTCATTTAATTCGATTTGTACTCGTATCAGCTATTACATTAATCCTAATTATATTTAAAACACAGGAATTATATTACGTCAAACAGGTACTCCCTGGATAACCAATTAAAGCTAAAAATTAACTAACATCTAGTGAGATCATTAGTACATATTAAGGAATCGATAGCTTCATAGGTATTTCACTTGTTCGATGTTACTTATTAAAATACTAGACACAAAACAAAATTGTTCATACGGCAAACAAGAACGATATGAACAATTTACTCATCCAAAAAAGATACAATACTTGCATTACTCTCAGGGACTTATTTTCAGGGTTTGCCTCAAATTAAATTAGAAACGTCAATCAACTTAAAATATATTTGTTTAAGTTTAGGAAGAGAATTCAAACTGTTTATCATTAAATAAAAATGGTTTCAAATCGGTCTCCCTTCTATTGAGACAAATTCGAATTTACTATAATTAAATATCATCATGTTTATGGAAATTCAATACACAAACATATTGTTGGTATAATGTGATGATTAACATCTGAAATATACATTTTATTTGGTTCTTATCGAGTGCTTTAATCTTTGAACTCCATGTGGAGAACACCTGCTATTTTTTCTTTTCACTCTTCCTGACATGTACCATCGGGGGGGGGGGGGGCTTAGTAATTACTTGATTCTAAAATCTTTTTCTGAATTATTCTTAACATTTTCTGATCCGTCTTACCGAGACTACTGTTCCCTGCAACATTAGCATAATCAAATATGCATTGCCCCGAAGTGAGACATGAGATATGCCTTGATTTCATAATGATGCATTTTTTAAATGTCTGTACCAAAAACTCAGGCAAGGGTTCATCGTTCTACAGTAAATTTGATTCAAGCAGTACATGAAAAATCACTTGGTATTTCGATGATTTTCCCTCTCGCAACACATGCGTCTTGAATATATACAAAAAGACAAGTTTACCCCCTGGACTAACAATCACATCCCTTGCCCATGCTAAAGAAATATTAATTATCTACTATCAAATTATTTTGCATTGCCTTCCATGCCAATTTATGTATTCTCATCTTGGAAATTAGGTTTAATACTGCCTAACGCGTCGTTCTCCAATGACGCGACGCGGTAAAACCGCAACAGATCCTTTTTTTTCCACCGACTTGCCATTTTTTTACACGTAAAATATCTTTATACATATTTCAAACCGTGGCGTTTTACCACGTCATCCCTGATTACTTCAATGTTATGCATTTTGGTTCAACCCTGCTGGAAAGAACACACTCATTCACAGTGTGAATCACAGTGTGCTCCACAGTGTGCTCCACAGTGTTAAATTGGGGCGTTTTCACATTGTGGTTCACAGTGTGGATAACCGGAAAAGGAAAGAACACACTCATTCACACTCATTCACAGTGTGAATCACATTGTGTTTCACACTGTGATCACTTTCACACTGTGAATGAGTGTGTTCTTTCCAGCAGGGAACCTACAAAACGTATACTATGATGCTACCGCAAAGGCATATAATGAATTTTTAAATGTTGACTGTCAATAATTGGGTTAAAACCTTTACCCCTCCTCAACCTCTTTCTAGTGAAAAATTGATTATCAATGGTCTCCCTTTTGCAGTGGTAAATATATAATTCCCATAAGGAGAATAAATAACACATCGTTTGTCGTATCGTATCATTGCCGGTTTAGAAAGTAATAGACAGAGAGACACAGACACGGACAGAGAGAGAGAGAGAGAGAGAAACAAAGAGAGAATAACGAGTAGAAAGAGAGAAGGAATTAATATAGAGAGATTGAGGGATGCAACTAGACATCCTGACATGAAGCCATACAATGAGATGGAGGAGAGAGAGAGAGAGAGAGCAAAATAAGGAGAGAGGAGGAGAGAGAAAAAAATGAGAGTGTAGAAAGGTCATTAAAAAATGACTTGAAAAATGAGAAAATTATTGAGAGAAGTAGAAATGGGGATGGTTTCTTATAATCGCGATGTTCATGAATGTGATTTGATGCACCAATGCGCTCTATTGTGATTTTCCATGTCTCATATAAACTCATAGATCTAAACGACAGGAGCGTGTAAGCAAAGTGAACATGGGTACCTACTGAACTGCAATTGTGAAAATAAACGAAAGAGAAAAGATGCGAAAGAGAGAAAGGGTAAGCAAAAGAGAGAAAGGTATACAAAAAAAAGGGGAAAGATAAGGAAAACGACATAGGGTGATGGGTGCAGATGGTGAGAACAAGAGAGAGAGAGATAGAGAGAGACAGAGAGACAGAGAGATGAAGACAGAAAGAGAGTGGAAAGTAAAAATTGAGACACAGAATCAGAGATAGATTGAGGAAGAGAACGTCGCATCCTTGGTATTTATGAAATATTTCGATATATTTCGAGAGACAGACTGTAATGAGAATGAAGCCTATCTATAACCGATAAACGTTATTACAGAAATCAGGAGAATAGTGATATTAATATTGTCCTCATTAACAGTGAAAATGGATGTGCGTTTGTGCTCGCCTTTTCCGCCAAGGTTATCGGTCTCGATCCATTACACAATCTGAAATCATCACTTAACGAACCACAATTGATTCCATTTCAGTATCATAAGCAAATATTTTGAATGAAAATATAATTCTTTATCTTTTATTTGCTATCCGATATACAATATTTGCATTATTCCCAGAGTAAAAGTTAATTTCGATGGTCTTTTGTTTCGCAGAGCAATGACACAGATTAGCCGGAGAACCTGACAGAGTTCAAAGTATATCCACACGCGCAGTTATCAACCGTGTTCTAAGAAGACTGATGACTTTCTATTCGTTATCTTTCTTTATGAATTTGATAAGCGATATTCAAGAAAAGGGCAAAGACGCCGAGAGAATAGAATATAAATGTAAAACATATTTGTTATATCTTGTCTTATCCATTGTCTTATTCCTATTCTTTCTGCGCCGCTGACGTGTAGGCATGGCGGGTTAAGGTAATTACAGTCAAACATGTCTACAGCGACCGCCCAAGGGAAACACAAACACAATGTGGTCCTTGTAGACAGGTGATCACTAAAGCAGGTTTGACTGTACTACGACCGTCGCACGAGAGGTGTCATTTCGCTGACGGAAAAATGCGCCAGCGATTGGCGCGGTGTTTGAAGCGCCAAAAATATGAGAGTTATCTAATACAAAAAAAGCAAACGCAAAATAATTGCTATTTCGTTGCGTCATTAGCGCATGCAATGCTTGCCTTCATTGGCGTAAGTAGCAAGGCAAATCGACATGACGCCTTTTGTGCAATGGTCTTTAGAAATAGAAATGAAGAGAAAAGGGAGGGAATGATATATGAAAAGGAAAGAGAGGCGGAGGGGATAAAATGAAATTCATGAGGGTATTGACAGGGATGAAATAACATTTGAGAGAGAAAAAAAAAGACAGAGAGCAATCCTATTTATTTGAAGTTAATGGAGTCTGTTTCAAACTTGCAAACAATTTTGGTACAAACAAATGTATAATGAGCAGGAAAACATTGTAAGGACTGAACTTTCCTTAATGAAACGTGGTCTCTATGAGCAACTGACAGACGATAAAGCGTAGCAATCTTTGGTTATGATTGGTTCAAACAACCTTTCTACCACAAGATTCATTCAGAATCACTGTACCATTCTTATTGAATTTTAGCCGATATGTTTCGAAATGCAATTTCATTATCAGAGCACCTGATTAGATTTTGCAAACACGGCATATACTCAGGAGAAATAAGATATCCCCGGTAGGATGACTAAAGTTATTGTTTAAATCGAGTTTGTCGAATATGAAAGACGGTGCACAAAAAGGACGATTGTGTGAATCTAATGAGGGTCATGTTATCTGTTAGGTGATACATCATGCATTGACGTAGGACTGCGTCTCTGACTGGACTTTGATGTTAACAATTGATCGCAACATTGACAGTCAAAATATTGCGTTGAGTTTACATTTCATGCGCTCATTTACTTCATAAGCTTGGTTAAAGAAGATAATAGAGTACACAATTGATTGATTGACGTAGGACTGCTTCTCTGACTGGACTTTGACGTTAAAAATTGATCGCAACATTGACAGTCAAAAGATTGCGCTGAGTTTACATTTCATGCGCTAATGGCTTCATAAGCTTGGTTAAAGAAGATAATAGAGCAAATTATGAAATTAACGAGTAAATTTACAAGTAATCATTGTACGCAGAAGGCACAAAACGTTTACATTCTTGATCACGTTATTCAATGATAAATCTTGCAATACATCTTCGTTTTCATCTCAGTTTTACGAGGAGTCTCCTAAAATCATGGACTGATTATGACAAGAGTATTAATAGTTTTCTCCTACTTGTAGACCGACGCTTACCATCGGGATGATTCTTTTTATTTGCCCTAAAAAATCAGATCTTTATGAATCTTAAACAAAACAAATGAAAATCAAATCTACTGACGAAAATAATAACATAGTAGTTCATATTAGGCTTTTGTAATTATCGTAACGAATAAAGAAATCATTAAGAATTTTACCAACAAAATGTTCTATTACTTACCCTGATTTGATGTTTTCAGTCCCGTCTTTCTTTCCCTTCGCCTTTGACAGGCTGGTTGTCTTACTTCTTGTCGTTTCCAGATATTCCGTCTGTCCTTTTTTTCTTCTTTTTCTTTGCCTGTAGAAGGCCAATTTCCTCACTTTTTCCCGTTCTACTTCCACTCTACGGTGCTGTAGCATACAAAAAGAGGGAGAGCAAAGCGCGCTTAGTTCACGTTTATACAACTCGCTTCCCAGGGGAGGTGTGTTCGCCTGCAAAATCACGAGCGTGGTTATCAATTCCCATTTACCGCCAACCAAACAAGTGGCCACGCCCATCGGCTATGACGTCAATGCTATATTTGACCAATGAGCTTGCCATCTTATGTTCGGCTTTATGTTTGGGATAAGGTGCTTGTTTCGGGTTGTTCTCCTCCGAAACGGATGCAGTGCGTTCGCGATATATATTTAGATTCAGATGAGGAAGTAAAGATTTGGTGTTAAGCACCGACGGAATATACATTGCGAAATATGCCTTTGTATTTTTTTATCTGAATTATATGACTTTAGTTCTTGGTTGGTTGTTGAGCAATGTTTACTCAGGCTAATATATATACATATATTCATCAGTGTATTCATTCACAATCACAAGCTAAAAACAACGTCTTCGGGTTCCAAGGTTCTATCACGTGACAACCAAAAACGAAAGAAAAAAGAGTCTCGAACGGTTTACAAGAAAAATGAAAAATAAATTTACCTGTATTGACGGTGAAGAAGTAGTATCCTTATGTCAAAAGTCAATATTATTTAGTAATAAGTGTTGAAATCTGACGATCTCTCTTATTTGTCCATAGAGGGTAGGTAAAAGTCAGATTTTCCACCTGATTGCATTGAAGGTTATGATACTTTATTTTCTTTTTCTATTTTCTCCCCCATTTAATAGTCGGGGTGTATGTACTTTAATACTGTATCCCTCATTGCACATCTTTGAAAATTGAGTGCACGTTTTAGATTCACGTGAGCGAATTCTGACGATATTGAATAGTGACAGAAAGTGGTACTAAATGCATATTTAAGGGTACTGAGGAAACTTGAAGATAATTCAACATGTCTGTTAACAGAAAATTAAATACAGAGAATTGAAGAAAGTGTTTGAAGAGATAATAAAGATATATATTAGTTTGAAGTATATGCATTACCATTCCTATCCTGTTTTACACTGTAATTGAATTCTTTTGACTTGTTGTATTTATGAAAACATTTAATTTTGAGTTTGAAAATGTTCGTAATTTAATGCGCCTCTAATTCAAATAAGCCGATTTTGTAAAGCTGTATAATGATAGTAATTAGAACAATGCGAATGGCTACCTTAATTTGCTTATCACAGCAATCAAAACATTATTCAACTAAGCTCACTAGTTTCTATCCATTATAATACATTACTCCTCCTCAAATGCAATTTGAATTAACATTATTTTCTTCATCTAAAAATTCCAAAGGGGTAGTCACAGAAGAAGACGAAGAAGTAGAAGACAAAAACGAAGAAGAAGTAGGAGTAGAAGTAGTAGTAGAAGTAGAAGAAAAAGAAGGGAGAAGAAAAAGAAGAAGAAGTATAAAAAGTAGAAGTATTATTAGAAGAGGAAGACAAATAAGAAGAAGAAGAAGAAGAAGAGAGAAGAAGAAGAAGAAGAAGAGGAAGAAAAAGAAGAAGAAGAAGGAGAGCACCCCGCCTCCCCCAATTTGGATACGCCTTTGGATGAACAACATACCTGACTGACAAGCTATGGCGAAGGCGTTATTAAGTGGAATCTCTTCCACATCCATCCAGCCCCAAAAATAGAATAGAACCAGGAAAAAAGGGACTGGTGTCACTGAATGATGCATCTTTGTTCAAATAAATGTTCCATCGTGGAGTATGATGATTGAGGTAACCATGTTCCCCGATCATGTCGATGTAGAGTGCACTTTAGGGTGGTAAACAGGTCGGCAACAAGTGTTTGTGAATCGAGGATTGCGTCACCGGAGACAAGTGTTCGTCCGGTCTGCTCGTACTCAACCGTGAAGACTGTGATATCAAAATCGAATTTAGAGGAAATGAGCGATATCATACCAATCCAATTTAGTGTTCTCGTTAGGAATAAATCCACTCACGTGCTTCGTAGCCACCGAAATACACGGACGAATGCATTATATCATGGGTTTCGTTCATGTTGTTATCTATTAAAACGTCAGTTAGATGAATGATATGTAGATATACGATTGAGAGGATGCACAAAACAGGATTCCGATGGAATCATATATATAATCACCTCATGTTAAGATTCCTTTGAACAAAATCATGGGCTTGTAATTTGAATTAATTTTCTTGATCTAGGTGTTTTTCCTAATTTCGATTATCAGGAAGTGATTTTTAGCTCAAATAAATGCTGAAATAAGTTATATTTCAAACAAGCATATTCCTACCAACGATAAACCAAAATGGAAACCAAAATGGAAGCAAAAGGCACTATGTCAAGAACAATCTTTATTTACAAAAAGCTCTCTGCTATTACATGTGAATAATTAGAACATTAGTGATAAGGCTGACAGTGATTCCGATTCAGTATTCACGGCATCAAAAAAGGAGTTCAAACTTGCAAAGTTGTCTTGGTTAAAATGTTGAATTTATTCTTGCTTCCCTTTTAGTGTCTAAGCTATTCGACGTGTTAATCAAGCCTATGATATAAATTGCTTACGGGCAAACTTCTTCAGTGCTCTGACTGACAGTCTGTCGCTTCATGCTCCCACTATTAATCTAAAACTTTTAAGGATAGTCCATGTTTTTTATGTTGATTGTGTACAATTTTGTGGAACATTGGTGACAGTATTTGAAAAACCCCTTGTCAAGATGTAGGCAAGAGGAGTAGACGGCGGAGAACAGGGGCTGTTCTAAAATTCTGATGACATGTTCATTGTTGTTTTGGGCAAATTCATATTGAAACAAATAATCTTTGAATGATTTTTGAAGTTGAGTCGGCAGATTTGAACGTTTCAGAACATTTTGTTAAAGATTTTGTTATTGTTGCTAATCAGAAAATGTCAGCATATACTATGAAGGGAGCTTTAGCGACACCACTACTTTTGAAATCTACACGCAATTGCTGCTCTGAGCTGTAATCATATAATATATTTATATATTTATCGTTTTATCATTTTTCTATGAACTAAATAGTAAAAGCATGTCGAAACATTTAATAATTAACTTTAGAAATTAAAGTACCACCGGTGATAATAGTAAAATCTCAGATAAAATTGATTTAAGCCTACATTATACCGGTGTGTTGGCTCAGTCAGTAGAGCGTCCGCCTCACAACCGGGAGGTCGTGGGTTCGAACCCCGGCCGCGTCATACCAAAATACGTTAAAAGACGGGAGTTGCCGCTACCTTGTTTTCCGTTCAACAATAAGGGATAGAGCAACGTCGATCTGGCGCTGCTCAGTGGCTGCCGGGCTCACGATCAATTGGGCAAAAAGAATTTCCATTTACGGTTTAACTTAATTAAATATGGAGTGGACTTTAAAATATTATTATTATTATTATTATTAGTTTGAGACGAAGGCACATGGAAAGACAGGGAAATGATGTAGACCAGTCTTAAATGAAGCCTTTTCCGAATAAAGAAGATAAACTTCATAACAGATAATCACTGATAATGCATTTTCCTTTCCTATTCTTCTGCAGATAAAATCTGGAACAGCTTCAAGAGATATTCTCACCTAGTCCCCGAAGAGGCCTATCACATCAATCACATTTAGTTACCCAAATAGTTTTTGATATGACGTTGTGAAACGAGGGAGTTATATGGACATTGGGGAAGTTGAAAGAACTACGAGGTTCTATAATTTTAGCCCCTAGATGAATACCGTCAATCGAGGTCAATTATAATAAGAAGTGAAAGATGGCAGCATTATAACTTAGGCCTACTTGCTTTTGTCTAAGGTACGTTGACAAGGGAAAACAGAAAATAGCGTTTCTGTTGCTAGTGTCGACATTTTTCTTTACCTTAGTTATCTTGTTCTTCTCGAATCTATTTTCTATGTTGTCCTATATAAATGATTATTTCTATAATATGATAAGATTCTGCTGTTTGAAGCGAAAGAAGAAAAAAAGAAGAGCCTTTGTAGTGTATTCATATTATTTCTTAATCAGTAATTACAAATATTACTTATCCTAAATTGGGTGTTAATATTAATAATAAGTGGCTGAGACGTTAGATATTTGCATAGGATTTTTGGTCAAAATTTGATTTACAAAATATTGATGAAAGATCCCACATCACTGTGTGTTCAGCGAACACTTTCTTTTCCTTGAAAATTTGCAAAAACATCTTCCATTTGTCAATAAATATGCATTCATTTGTTTATGTTTTCGATTTTGTATAAAATCAGTGGAGTGTATTTTGTCGTAGGAAACGGACTTAGATGAACCCAGCCTGCTCGGTTGACATCATCACTCTCCATCATCTGTCACTTCTGTAAGACCAATCACACCCAAGCTGGTAGGAAATTCATCTTGATTACTGCTGCGTTGCCCGTCAGTATAATTATGTGTGTGTGCATCACATATTACTTACCCCTACAGGAGTTTAATGTTCGGCATACAAGAGGGATGATCCGCAAGATTATTGTCACTATGGCAACTACACAATGCCGATGCACTGTTGAACCAACGTTCGAGGGATGCGAAAACGTACTTTTATATTTCACCGTGAACTTTTGGAATACAATATATGATGACTATCTACAAAAACATTTCCATCTACTTGTGATAATGCTTGAAAAATTATGTACATATGGCTCCGGACACCGAAGAAGGGCAATGTTTGAGCATCTCGCGCCCGGGTGAAACAACCTGACCAATAGCCCAACCGCATCCCCAACCCTACACCTTTGATGACATAAAAAACCTGAAGCAATATCGCCAGAACAAATTTCGAATCACAAGTAAATGAAGTGAGATGCGGATTGCTTCATCCGATATCGGTGGTGAACTGGGTGGACATTCTAATATAAGAGTTAATACATTTTACATAATGAGAAAAGAATGAAAGCTCATTGTGGAATTAATCATTAATTTCAAGAACGTATTTTCGTTAAACGTACGCATATAGGTGGGTGCCCGGTACACACATACTCACGCACACGCACACACCGTTCTCCACGGGACATTGATTTTCGTGCATTACTGATATCTACAAATTTCACCATTGCAACTAAAAGTTTTAAAGAAATGATCAAAGTTTGTGTTTGCACACTTCTGCTGGGCCCCCGACTGTTTAGTCGTGTCATTTATATACATTATAAACATTAGAAAGATTGGCGGTGGCAACTTTTTTATTATAAAATCGGGGTAAAAAGAAGAAAAAAAGAAGTCGCAGATGAATGTGAAGAAAGGAAATTGCCACCGACTTTTAAGGGGCGACCTTCCAGAGGAAAATAAGATTTGCCCTCCCTTAAAAAATCATGGCTTGAACTCAAGGAAGTATATTAAATAGATGCAATATTCCTGCGTTTTTATTCTGCGGTGGTAGGCACTCTCCATAACAAAATAAGAACGTGGTGGCTTCCATTTGATTCAATTATGTGTAAGCAGAATCCATCTGGTGTAAGGCGAGAACTCACTCCCCACTTAGGTTCCTATTCGCGTCAAGTTCGGAGACTAATTTTTCAGTAACGTTGCGACCCATATTGCTCTATCGATGGCGTAGCCAAGCCCACAAATATGGGGAGGGGCGTGGGCTAGTCGTTGCGTTGACCCGGAAACTTTCTTATTACAATAACTTTTTTGCTTTCATGCAGGCATCTATGTATGTCCAAACAATGGGAAGGGGCACTGATCTGTCTCGTTGGATTATATGCGAATTAACAAGGCTATCGATAAGGAGAAGAATGGGGTATTGTTTCATATCATTATCCACCTTTGTTGATGTTATTACTAACCGTTTCCTCTCCTTTCCTTCTCTATTTCATTTCTGGACGAAGTGTTCTGTTAATTGTTCATTTTTATCGCCATATGGTGGGGGCAGTCACCTCCCCCAGATCTGCACCCTTAATTTCACCTTTCTTTTAGATCTAAGGTGATTTTATGACGTTGCGGTGAAGACTGATCATGCGTCGTCTGACGTTTTCCTCCATCACCCCCTTATTGCATCTATGCATTGTGACGTAATTAAATGATGAGCGATCATTAGGAGTAATTCAATCGCGGGAGTCGATGGGTTAAGCCCTCGCACTTTCGATTCTTGTTCCATCTTCGATATCCCAAAAGACCCATGATCGAGTCTCTGCCCTCGATCTAGATTCTGACGACTCGTTTACTTCCGTCACTACATACTTGAACTGGATGACCGATGAAGAAAATGAATCCGTATTTTCTTTCAACTGGTCGGTGATATGTATTTTACATCTTTATGCAATCACCTTCCTCTGTTTTAGTTTGAGGTTGGATCTGTTAACGCATTATTTACCGGTTTTGTTTAGTGATTGGTTTGAGACATATTTTTTATTTGTATAAAATCATGAATTTTATCAACTGTTCTTTCAGGCCTCGGTCAGATATGACGCCGCAAAAACGCAGCGTGTTATTTTGTATGCTGACGTAAAGTGTAATGCGCGTCACATTCCTGTATCTTATAACACACAACTCAGTCAATACGCGCAGGATCTCGCCATTCATTTCCACATAAAAAACTCGGCGTTTTTTCCCCAGTGGTTTACTCAGTCATATCTGAAACAAGTCTCAAAGTAATTCTCTTCTTGTCAGATCCACATGTAGGCATTCTACAGCTGGAGGTGTCAGAAGTTAAATTTATTGAAATCTACATCGGGCCTATGTTTATGCATTGTTTTTAAAGGTGATGTTACTGTTTGAGTTTGACACATTTAGATCCTATAATATCATTTTTAAATGCATTAAATTAGTGACGTGAATCATGTTTACCACAGCTTCCAGGAAAAAAATGATATTGTACCTTTCGTTTTTTTTCATATTTTCTCATATCAAGTTGTGTTGCATAGTTATCGTATATTGTCTTCAAACGTAATATTTGTATTTTAATGACTCATTGTATCATGTAAAGTTTGCTTACAAAATTGTGGCCAAGCGCAGTTGAAATCCTTCCCCCCCCCAAAAAAAAAGGAATAAATAATGCAAACTAGAATACAATTACATTACGTTTGAAATGCTATTTTTTCAAAGGTAGTGCACCATACCCACAGCTGCATGACGGTTATGAATGTTAATAACCTACACCACAAAACTTAGATTACACGATCTCAAAGACTTTTAAAATACAAAACTTAGGCAAATTGAATAGCATTGTCACCTATTGAATTGTACGATTATGACAATGACATATTACACAATCCAAATATTATTCCTATAGGTAATTGCAGTTGGGTATTGCAATCGCCCTTTAGTTGATTTCTTAAAAGTATCTTTGATTGTTTTTATTCAGGTATTTTACCAAACACCTTATTCGGACCATTCTGCTCGGAGCTTGAACATCAGATTCTTAAACGTGGTTTTTCAAACTATGATTACATTTATTTACAAGATCTATCCGCTCTAGTTGATGCAACTTTCATACTCATCCTGGCGGCGTTGTACGATAGATCCATACTGCCTCAACTCATTTGCGGATAGATCATATAATGAACTCATTCGCATACAGCATTTGCATAGCATGAAAGTGGTTGACATCCACTCTCAAAACAAGGTCGATGTAAGATATTGTAGAAGAAAATTCTTATTTTTGACTTCACCTTTTTAATTTGCTTCATTGTCACACTATGAACACTTTAACTTCGTGTTGTAATTTCTGTATGTTATATGTTATTATGTATTCCAATTACTTTACTGCATCCTTACCATTCGATGTAAACAATGAACATGTATGCAAGCAATGTGCGCAGGAAGACACATCCTGCAAGGGGGTTTGGATATGTGTGAATATAAAGTGAAGGGTTAGATATCAAATTATTTTTCATAACCAGAACAAAGCACTTGCGAATTGCGATAATTGCCTGATATGCACCGTGATTTGAGCATTTCTTTGCCTCGGCAAGATTGTATGAGCAGAGTTTTTCGTAATGAAAATAACCAGTGCTCATTTAAGTGTAAAATGTTGTCAAAACTCAAGAGTCATTCTACGTGTACTTGATATAACCTCACATATCAATACCAACCCCCTTCTATACCATGGGCCGCAAATCTCACCGAAGAAAATAAATTTCAAACAATATTTCTTGACCTAGAAGGTTTGTTCATATACCAGAAACGAAAATGAGCAAACTGCTACAAGTTCATTGAGTTCTAAAATTTACTACCATAGGCTTTTTTCGATTTCAAGTGGTACTGTAGACGTCTAGAAAATATGCCATAACTTTCACCAAATATCTAAAGGATATCTCACAAGCAACATTATGAGAATTAACTCATAGTTCCCATTATTCTTCAAACCTCCGTTTATTCATATTCCTCATATTAAACCAAGGTCTGATGCATCATAAGAAAAACATACACATGCATACAAATCTGAATAATGACACTAGAGGGCGATATTGCGATAACTGAGCATGGTTTTATCAATCGACAAAATCCAATCATTGAAACAAAACACAAAACAAAACAGAACCAGGTATAAAATCGTATTCTTCGCAAAAGTGAATTCTGACATTGTATCATAAGTTAAAAAATAAGGCTTTCATTATATTAATTTTCTTTCGCGTCTTTTCTCTCATCTCGCAAGTTTAGAGTAATTGTTTTATGTCGATCTTTCTCCTATCCGTCTCATTGTCATTCTTTTTCGCATCAATTTTGCGGTTATTCCATTCCTTTCTTACCCTCCCCCAACTCTTCCATTTAATTAAACATCCCTATTTTGTAATATACTCTTTAATTCGTATAATTCTCCCTCTCAACATTTACCTTACCCCATCTCTCCCCTCTCTCTCTTTCCTCCATATTTGCCTCCCTCCTCTCTTTCTTTCTCTCATTCTCTCTTTTCTCTTATTTTTCCTGTCGCTCTTCCTCTCTTTGCAAAATGATAAGTCGAATTTCTAAAATATATGTGTTCAGATTACTTTACTTCAATCTGCACTTATTGTAATTTTATTTGATATCAACATAAAATAACTACATAAGTTAGAAAAAAAAAAAAAGGATATATATTTCACATGTAATATGGTATTGCTTTACATCAAATATTGCCTTTTGAAAATATTTACATGCTACTAGACATTAAGAAGCCGAACAAGAAAGCAAGTAGTCTTATCTGTATAACAGTGTGTATTATTCGAACAAAAGGCGCTTTGTTCGTAGTAAGAATACAATATAATTGGAGAGAATGAAAGGTTGTCCTTTTAACAAACTCATTCAAATAATTAAAGAGATTCGAGCCCGTGAAACGAATATATCGTTTGAAAGCAATCCGTATCAGTTTAAGAATATGCTTATTTCTTATAAACCATCTATTACGAAAATCAGGATTAAAATAAAACAGTCAACAACAATGTAGAACAAAGTAGACATTGATTAAACAAGACGTTGCATGTCAAATGAAACATCATGATCTAAAGAAAGTGAAACATGTCATATCTATTCCCTAAAAATACCTTTATATAGAACAATGTTTTCATGTAAGAGACTCAAGTGGTCCTTGGTTTCATTTTTCCGAGTTTAAAGAGACGATTGGTGTTACAAAATCGAAGAACAGCAACGAATAGATACATACGAAAGCAATTTGTCTTACACACATCGGAGTGCAAGACGAAGTTTAAGCTCCAAGTTCGAGAGCTTGTTTACATCTCTTATTTAGTTTCGTAACTCTTCGTAACAATGCATTTACACTTGCTACCGCTCACTCGAATATAATAGCATCCAATAAGGAAAATGTAGACAACTGCATGATATCTCATCACAAAAGCATGCCCTTAACCTGATCATAACCGTTACCCTATATTAAACCCTAATCATATAACCCTGACCCTATACCCTAGCCGTACTGCATTTAACTAATTCTTGGTAGGGTATTCTACACTTTAACCCAAAATGATAATAACTCTTTTTTTACATTTAGGACGACAATCGTCATGATCAATTTCCGGCTTTAATATATTATTTTCTAGAAATATGAAAATTAAATACGTGCATGCCTATACATGTGTAAGGTTCAAGTGAATATGATTATTGTACTGAACTAAAGATTTCTTTATGAAATGAATATATATTGTACTTAGTCGTTTACATATAATCAGGGTTTACTTTCACTAGTTCGATTGAGCGATCGCGTGTTATTCTAACATGAAGTAAGGTGTACAGTACATTATAATCCATTCTTAATTTAATTGGAGTTTACATTACGTGAGTCTCTATTGAAATAACGACTGCATAGTCACTTGACGTGAATTAGCACCATTGCTTTAATTATCGTCAAATCCTAGGAGCTTGCATTTGTCTCATAAACAAATTGAAAGTACTTACAAAATCCTCTGTTAAATCTTACGCCAACGCACTATCGAAACAAAAATAATTTTCTAGAAATATAAACCACATAAAAAACCTTCAAATTTTATCTTTTCGGAATGGTCGCGTGAATGATCAGTATTGAGTTGAGGAATGATAACATTAGTCGTAGCAGATAACATCCGTACTTCCTTGTTGAAACAGTTGTTTTTTATAGTTTAACTAGTAGCAAGTGCATCAAGGTGTTCGTGTTCCTCTTAAAAAGGTTCCGCTTCTTGTTCAAGCATTGTGCTGTGATTGAACAGCCGAAGAATCCTAAAATGAAATATATTATTTTACATTATTTCTTGATCCCAAGATATGGACAAACACAGGAAACCATTTATATTAATTTTATTTAACAAGGCTAATAGCCAACAACGGGAACTGGTACAAACACCATTCCAATCAATTTAAAGAAGACACTACGGACAATGTAAATTTATTCAACTCATATCTTGATAACTAAGGGCAAAGAGAATCATCTGAAAAAGAGAGCAATGGTATACATTTTAAGCAATTTCGCCCTTTATCACCATAATTATGTTCTTCCGTTGAATTATGTGCATCTCTTTTGAAGCGAATTTTTACCACCTCCTACAATTTAAATAACTCACTTTCTTGAGGAATATTCCCCGCATTCTCAGACTTTTTAAGAGTTTTTCCGATTAACAAAAAGATCATCCCCTAAAAGCCATATCAAAATAACCTAATTTCGTGCTGCAAAATACGTGAAAACAGAATCATTTGCGCAGACCAAACTTTTTCATTTTTAGCTTATTTTAATATGTTATGAAGAGATCGTCATTTTATTGCATTGCTTTACAAATGCTCCGAAACCATCAAAGTAATTGTGTGTGTGCGCGCGCGCGCGCGTGTGTGTGTGTATATGGCGCGGGGGGGGGGGGTCAAGGGGGGGGGGGGAATGCTCGCATCCGTGTTCTCTGGGTAGTGGACGTGGGTGAGTAGAGGGTGTTAGAGCAAGGGTGTTACGTTTATGTAAGTCTCAAAATTAGAAAACAAGTTTATGAATCATATTTCTTTCAACGTGTCAGGTCAGTCATTTAGACTCTTAAACAACGATTAACAGAATAGTTACCAAAATAAAGTGTTTGTGCAAGATTAAGTCAATTTACCTACCAGAGCAATACAATTGCTTCGCCTTTTCATCCACAAAACTAATTCGACGACGATGACGACGAGTACAGAAATAAGCGCAAGGGTAAAAAGAATGCCAACAGAGACCAGGGCGGATAATGGAATGGCGCAATAATTGACGCTTTTGCACGAACCTGTTCGGTAAAGATATTGTACAGATATTAAAGTGTTAATATTCAAAGATGGCAAATTGTAAAAGAGGTGGAAAATGATATCATTCTTATTCTCTGGATATCAGCTTTTACTGCTAGGGTTTTCCACTCCAAGGGTGCGTTTATTTTGTCTTGCCACTAGATATGTACATATCGTATCCCACTATCATACCCACTTTCGAACCCCACTATACGAAAGTGATTTGCGGGATGTCGCGTTTATCGTCTCTTCACGATTCAAAATAAAGGCCTTGTGTCTGCGCAACTTACTGTTTTGACCCGGGAAGCAGACAGTTTCTCGGAGGTCAACTACACACACATGCTTGTACACAACACATGGCGCGCGCTAGCCTCCGAACCGGAAATTAACCTGGGTGGTCCGATTTGTATGTGGGTTTCAAAACAGCTTTGCGTTTATCATCTTTCAGAAACGTGATTCTGGCTGTATGTCACATTCAAAACACATCTTTTTGCGTCTTTAGATATGCCCATATCTAAAGACCTTTAAAAAAGGCTTTGCGTTTATCACCTTCTAAATTTGCCTGAAAGACGTTTGAGAAACCTGATTCTAGCCAAAAATTTGGCCAATAAACGCACCCCAAGAGAGTATGAATAGATGAACGAATGTCCTAAAAGTATATTTCTTCTGCATCATTGCATACTATTGTCAATTATCAAGTATGACATCGGGCATAAGAAGACCATACTGCACATTACCAATGATTGCGTAGTTACAAACGGGTTCAAATGGGTACAAATGGGTACCTGGCAGAAATTAATTCCTTAAAATGCTAGAGCGCCTAATGGCTGCACAGCTAACGCCGGTGTAATAATTTCCAAAATTTGTTAAGGCGCATTGAGCATCCCTTTGGGTGGATATGTGCGCATTATAAATGGTGTTATTATTATTATTAAGAGGCATCAAAAGAAACTCAATATGGTGTCAGAAGATGTCCCTTTAGCTATGACACGTCATAAGAACGACAAAATTGAATATTGCCATGGAAATAGCAACTGTGCGCTTGCTGATCGAAATTGATATAATAAAACAAAATTAAGTAGTTTAGATGCTTACCATTTACAGGTTCGTCTGTCAACGAGATCGTCGATGGGAACACTATTGAGAAAAGCAACGGTAAAAGGAGACGTATTAAATGACAAATATACGAGTATACGAGAATCCGATTCAGATTCCAAAAACTTTTGTTTTCCTTCACATATCAAAGGAATATAACATCAATGTTCATATCGACAAATACATCATTAAAACAAATAATGGGATCTAATTCTCCTTTGTGATTGCAATTCAATAATTTAAGGAATAAAGGTATAATATTGATAAGCCGTTATTAGACATAATTATCTTACCGGATCCGGTCAGCGACATATCTTCAATCGAACCTAGACGGAGAGATTGAAAATCAGCATGAATACATTTTTTTCTTCTTCAACAATGCACAGAAACATATTAGAGTAATGGCTACTATGTTGAAGAATTGCTAAGATCTGTTATACAGTCGGTCCAAAACGGAAATTCAAAGAATTACTAGCTTTTAACAATATAGATTTGTATGCTTAACATGGTATATAAAATCAACTTATTCATTGGCGAATATTCATTGTGCATCATTACAATTTTGATCTCAAGAATAAGATCCCTTGGTTCTTCTTACCAAATATTTGTTCTCGACATGACGGATCGTTCCCATGCCAATCAAAATGTTGTGACGAGGAATTCGCTCCCCTCCCACATTTCAGCACCTTGTCTCCACCCACTAACTCGTGGTCGTCATTGCACATAGCGGTTATAGATGTGCCGTACATGTATCCATTCGATGTCGTCTTCCAAATTCCATCGTGCAGCGGGGGTGGCTCGTTGCAGAATCCGAATGAAACTGTACAGTTTTCGGTGAAATAAAAACCAGACACGATACGTCAGATTAAACTTAAAACCAAAAAAAAAAGGACAAAGAGGTGTCGTTGTGGAGCGAGATGAAAAGTTTGTGGAGCACTGGAGCCCCGGCACAATCCCCGTGTCCTTTAGCAAGACATTAATATAAATTTATCACGAATTTCAGTGCATAGTCCAAAAGTGATCAGGGTGGGCTTTGAAATTGTTTTCCGGATGAGCTGGACTTGGATATAACCCCGGAGAATTTACTATTCGTTTAAGTTTGTTGTTTGGAAATCACCTCAACATATTGTTTTGCTCTTAAACATTAAAACAAATACAGCATGTATTTCGACAGTTTTGTGATTTCTACGAGGATCTTTCAAAATTGATTTACCATTGAAGAGAGTAGCCCAGTGTCTGGTTGGGTCTTTAATATTTGTTCTACATTGATCACGATCTTGAGTAAGTATGGTAACATCCAATGCAGTTTGATTGATACACGAGCAGTTGGTTCCGCTATGATGTACAGCATACTGTGGAGTGGTAGAGAGGGCCTTGCAGTAGGTAAGACATTGATCCATGCTCAGCTTTACACTTCTTGACAGCAGGTGGATGTGTTGCGCAAGGTTGAAACACCCCAGTTGACTCAAAGCTAACAAAAATAAACATGACCTTTCATACATGAGAGTAGAACAATATTCAACTATAGCGTATATCATTACAGAGTTAACATCAAGTTGTTTAACTCCATAAAAAGATTCATTTGTCTACATCGACTTTTGAGTAACATTGATTAGTTGGCGAAGTTGCGATTGATTTCCTACGATCGCAAAATTACAATCGTAGTTGCATAGTTGCAAACCAGTATGAATTCCAGTTTGTTAGACTTAGTCTCAAGTTGATGGATTGGTTGATTCAATATCTTCTTTGTGAGATCTTTTGGCTTTCAGTCCAATGTCATGTGATTCAAATCTCAGTGAACACTGGATGTCCAGTAGTAGCCAATGCTATGTTTTTTTCTATTTCGTTCAACAAAGAAGCGCACATTGTGTAGTATGTGGATCAGTTTAGTCTTCTTGAGACAGGGTTGCATGTATAATTTCAGAGCATAATCATGCTTCATCATTATATTAAATTTCAACCTGTAAAATATCCTTACATACACTAACTGGATGGCAATTTCCTCAAAGACCTCCGTGGTCCAATTAGGGTTCTCAAAGTGATATCAGCTGTACTGACATCTGGGAGAATATCCATATAGTTAATCGTTAATTTCTTTATGTACGTATAGTTACCATTACACTTAATCACAACCGAATTGTAAGCATCTGTAAAAATGGATGTAAAGTTCTCGCAATCGTGAAGGCGATGGGTGACTGTAGACATAAAAATAATTTTTTGCTCGTCAAACAATAAAACAGCATCATTATGTTATATACAACAGCTAATATTCCACAAATGATTATATCTTAACAATGTTTAAATAATTTGTTCCAAAGAAAGTAAACAAAGTACACGTTTATTAAACTACACAGAAAATTCAGAAAATCAATCATTTTGTTAAAATAAATAGGCCTTAACTTTTGATTCTTATTTCTTAACACACTTTATAGATAACCTGCACACATGCATGTATACACTGTCACCATGGTGTCCATACTCACATGAGTTGCACGTATAACTTGTTCCATTTAATCCTGAAGTAGTGTTCCTCCATGTAGTTTCGTAAGCTCCGGGAAACCCTGCCTCTCTACATATAGTATCTGCGACATCCATATGCCAGGCGTTTCTGCATACGGGTTGGGTCAAGACTCTGATATGCTCTGAACCTTCAAATGCCTTATGAATATCAGTTTTGTCTTCTGGTAAGACCAAATAGACCAGTAAAGAGGGTGAGTGGCATCATACTAAGTTTCATAAACATTTATTTTGATAACGTTTTGTTAAGATCTACTCCCTCTTTCACTCTGTTCAAATTTCCCCTAAAAAATGGAGGGGTAGAGGCAGGGGCGGCCGAGCGACTTCCAAAGTGGGGGGGGGGGGGGCACCAAGAAAAAAGGGCACTTTCTGGAAAAAAGGGCACCTACAAAGGGAAATCGCAAAGCGAAAATATTCAATTTTTTAGACATTGGTATACCCCTACATTGTAATTACAATTATCAGGGATGATTTCAATATTTGTTTCACTTTATACACCATACAAGATATTGCTTAAGCATCATGCTTTGCAGTTGGGTTTGATTGTCTAAAAAATTGTTTGCGAGCGAGCGAAGCGAGCGAGGAAATTTTTTAAGATGTATGAGGTCGCAGTGCGAAAAACATCATCTTATAAAGAAGTAAAACCCAATCCTAATGGGGTTATAAGCACATTCTCATAACTAGGCGTTGTGGCGTGCGCCTGTAATCCAGCTAAAAGTGGAAGTTACAAACTGATTCAGCCGAGGACGCAGGTTCGAAACTGAGTCCCGTCTTTCGGATGGTGACGTTTAAAGGTCGGTCCACAGACGTAAATAATCAGATCTGATTGATACACGTCTGTAAAAAACCCAATACACACACACACACACGGAAGACTGAAAAAATCTTTGATAAGTAACATAAGTATATCATCTATAGATGCGTGCGAGCGTAGCGAGCGAGCTTTGGGGGAAATTGCTCTTAGTCGCTTGAAATTAGCTAGGGCGTGTTTAATGAGGAGAGGACTAGGGGACACTTATCAGGAAAGAAAAGGAGCATGTGCCAAAGTACAAAGAGTAATTATCAGAGGTGAAAATGGGGCAATTCTTACACCCTCAAAAAGAGGCACTCACCAGGGATGAAAAAAAGTCAGTCATGAGAATAGGAAATGGGCATTTGTCGACGGAAAAGGGGTCCCGATCAGATTTTGATAGGGGCATTTATAAGATATTATTATATATTGTTAAAAGGGAATTTATCAGAGGTGAAAAGAGGCACGTATTGCACCTGAAAAGGGGCACTTATGTGAATGAAAAAGGGGCACTTGTAATAAAGGAAAATGTGATTAGTTAAAAGAAAATTGGCACCGATCAGGTTTTAAAGGGGCATTTATCGGAGGTGAAGGGGGCACTTATCTGAAGTGCAAAATAGTAACTTCTTGTACCTGAAAAGGGTCATTTACCAGAGAAGGGGCACTTATGGGAAGGGGAAGGGGCTCTTTTTTAATGGGGCATTTATCATTAAGAAAGGGGGCACTTATTAGAAAGGAAAAAGGGCACAAATATAAGGTGAGCTTTTCCGAGTTAAAATGGGGGTAGTTATTAAAAGGGGAAGGGGCACTTGTCAAAGTAAAAGAGGCACGTACCTCTCAGATTTAAATAGGACAATTATCAGAGGTGAAGGGGGACTTATCAAAAGTGAAGAGGCACTTCCCGTACCTAACTAGGGGCACTTACTAGAGATTAAAAAGGGCACTTATGAGTTATGAGAATGGAAAATAGACATTTGTTGCAAAGTAAAAGGGGCACTTCTTCAAAAGTTAAAAGGGCGCTTTTCCTATGTAAAAAAGGGGCACTTTTCGGGTGCTTGAAAAGTGGGGGGCACTGTGCCCCCCTTGCCCCCCGAGAGGGCCGCCTCTGGGTAGAGGCACACAAGACGAATCAGCTTTCTTCAAATGGAAATGGCACTTTGTAAAGAGTATAATTCGTCAATGTTATTATCATCAACATTTTTTCCAGTTGTCAGAGCTCGTTATATCATGAGTTTCGTTTGATTTCACCTTGGCCCTGTGTTTTTATTTTTGTTTAATTAATATTTTTTTTAAAGCACTCACCTGTTTGCGTCAAACAAGCGAGAGACAAATGGAATCCTGTTCTAGACTCGGACAAATCAGAGATGAAGATTATTGAAAGATGATTCCCGAGAGAAAGATATGGTGAAATCATTTTGCTTCCACTGTACTTGGCTTCAGAAGATGGATAGTTCTCTTCTTTAACGTAAAAATAATCACTCTCTTCCGTATGGAAATCATCAAATGTGAGGAGGATTCGTTGAGCGAGGTCTGCTCGTACATCCCAGCGAATATGTAAACCGTTGTCATAGTGTTCAGGATAGTTCGGAGATGTCAAGTTCTTGATATCACCCCATTTTAATGTGATCGGTACAGTATTTCCATCAGCTATAGGTAGGAAGTGCGTAAACTTATTAAACAATTTTTTATAACAAAATATTTATAAAAAAATAATCTTTGATATATCACGTTTGTATAATGTAATGATCGATCTACAAAGGCTCGGATTTGATAGCATTCATGTCTTGATAAACACACCAAAGGAGAGTAACATTAACCGTTCCGTCCTCAACGATAAACTGTTTCATCTACTTTATTTATCCCTGTTATCGCTCTAAAAAGTGATGTGCGGTGAATTAAAATTAGGGCTGGGAAAATATCAACAATAAGTGACAAAAATCTAAATCTTTATCCGCTATAACTTATACCATATACATACCCTTTACTCGGCCAAATTTGAGAGTAAGAAGAACTGATGAAGTTAGAACATAGAGAATGGACAGCGTATAAACGGGATACATGGTGATCATCACGTTAAGGCCACTCAATAGACCGGTTTTCTGCCAAAACAAGTGTAAAATGCCGTTATTCAATTTTTCATTCATTTCCTTCACAAAAACAAAATAAATATATTATGAAATATATATTTGCGATATTCCCTAAAGCACAGGGCTTGTGATGGGGTCGCAATAACAAAAAAGTCATAATACAAATTACATAAGATATCAATACAAATAAAGAGAAAGAGGAAACAAAACAAACAAACAATACTTTAAAAATGCATATGCATGTATACAGGCGCACCGGAAGCAGTCTGATAATGGGGGGCAAACATTCCAGGGACTCAACTTTCAGGCGTAATGAGAAAAAAACGTTTGGGGGAGGGGGCAGAAGAAAAATCTTCATCACCACCACTCTTACATGGTACATGCAGGCCCCGCGGAACCTTATTCAAAGTGGAGTTTTAACGATCTGGCAGAGCGTAAATTGGCGTGGGGGTTTTATCCATTAAATTACGGTCATATAAGCATATTTGGATACCTTATTTGTGACACTGGCGGGTCACTAATTGGCGTGGGGTCCAGGGGGCTGAGCCCCAAGAAGCTCAGGGGTTTAAGGAATTTAATTATAAAATGGTGATATTAGCATTCAGGGGCCCGTCTAAGGGCCCCTGGTGGGGTCCAGGTGGCGGAGCCCCCGGAAGCTCAGGGGCTTTAGGCATTGAATTACGCGCATGCTTTCAGATATGATAGATTGCATGAAATTGAAAAAAACGGCAGGGAGCTATTATAATGGTAGATTTCATGAAATGTTATCAATCGAACATTGAGTTTGTTCAATTTGGGAACACAATTTATTGAATGGGTCTCTGTACTGTTTAAGCACACATCTCTGTAATTGTGAATGGTTTCCTAAGGCAAGGGTCCGGGACAAGGATCCCCCCTCTCGGCACTCCTTTTTGTACTTGCAGCAGAAATATAAGCAATAAAAACGGGCAATGTTTACGGTATTAGTGGAAACAATTATTAGTGAGTATCAAAATGTATAGCTTTCAATTAAAACTGTTACAATATGCTGATGACATAATGATAAAAAGAATGAAAAAATATTTTTTTGAATTTATTTGGCAGGGTAAGCGTGAAAAAGTAAAAAGTGTTGACATGTAGACTTGTCAGAAAGGAGGGGTTAATATGATCAATATTGGAAGCCAGATAATGAGTTTCAGGTTACGCTGGTTAGGGAGAATAATTGATGCGTCAGATACAATGTGGAACAAATGGCAAACTTTTGGTTTGACCAGTTAGGCGGTCAAAAACTACTGCAGTAATGATGAAAGAATTTTGCATTTTGCTGCATTTAAAAAAAAATATTTAAAATATTAAAAAAAAACCGATTTTATAGTGAAGTTCTACTAGCTTGGTTTAACATTAAGGGAAAAGTTGTAAGGAATAGTCCTTTAGAAATATTGTGGTATAATCGAAATATTACGTTTAGAAAGAATGCTCAGAAAGTATGCCGTGCCTTTCGTTCAGACAGTAGATTGTTCTTCGATAAATATTTTATTGAAAGACCGAATACACTGAAAATGGATCAGCTTTTTAATTAACTCCAATAATGCATGCACAAATGCGTTTAAACTTAGTAAAATTCTGTAAACAAATAATGCTTCGTTTCCATTAATTTAAGCATGTGTACATAACATGTTATGAATTCAATATCATCATCATGTTTCTCTTTTTTGTCTTATATCAAATTATTAAATTGATATTAAGAATATTTGTCAGTAATTCATTAATTCAAATAACGATTTACTGGTGCCAGTAACTTTATTTTTCAATTGCTTCCATTAATTTTGTCATTAATTATCATTTTCACAAGTTGAGACACGCAAACTAACATTGGCATATGGGTTAACGAAATTTACAGTGTAGAGATACAAGAACTTGTTTACATACCTGATCTTGTACACGTTTGGATCATCTATACTGCCGCTGATGTTCGTTGTTGGGAAGCTAATAATAAAATGTGCATAATGTGTATTCGGTCCGGTCGTACTTGCGCTTGCCATTGCCCTTTGAGCAGTGTGTTTGTGTGAGTTTGTATTTGTGTGTATGCAGGGGCGGATCTACGGGGAGGGGGTTAGGGGGTTTAACCCCCCCTCCTCCTTGGGCTGCAAAGGAAAAAAAAATATCGGGGGCACAATATTTTTTGTTTTGTTTTATGCTCACTACATCCCCCCCCCCCCTCCCCCTGAGCGAAATATTTGTCGGCACGATTTTAAAATTTCGGGGGCAAAATGATTTTTTTTTTTTTTTTTTTTTAGTGCTCAAAGGAGGGGAGGGAAGGGGGTACTCAGATTATAGTCGGACGGGGGTGTGCGGCTGAGACCTCCGAACCCATACCCAAATCCAAGGGTCCTTTTGCTGTAAATAGGTACCCATGTCTAAGGATTTTTTTGGTGAAAAGGGGACCCATGTCTAAGGATCTTTCCTGAAAAAGTCACCCTTCCGAGCGGCACATCTCCGTATACCCAATATACGTGAGTACCCCCCCCCCCCCCGGGTGCGTTATTTTTTTCTGCGGCACACAGATTGGGGTTAGGTGCGTGTTGAGCCTATGGGAAAGTTTAGGGTTAGGGTTAGGGTTAAATCAAGACCTCTTTTTTAAAAAAAAACCAATCTGTGCCGCAGAAAAAAATGACGCCCCCCGGATCATTTAGCTACCATTAAACAGACGAGAAATAGCGCGTTGCCAATTTGATATTATTGTAAAGATCGTTTGCAATTCTCTTGACTGTACGTACCAAGGACGCTAATCTGTGTAGAGATCAGTGGCTCCGCTCCGTACCGACAAGACTCGAGTAATTTTTGTGTAATTAAAACTTTTGATGAAAACATTTCTTGTATTAGCAATGCAATGGTAGTTTAAGAATAGGCCTACAGGATTAGAGTCCCTAAATATTCATTGTAATTATAAAAAACGATATGTCTTTTTTTTTATTTACAGTCCTTTAGTAGATCTTACATGTTTTCAAATGTTTGATTTGATTTCATTTTTTTTTCTGGGGGGGGGGGGGGGGGGGGGAGTACTCGTTTAATGAGAGGGTATACGGGGATGTGGGTGATTTTTCTTTCCTGGAGGAAGAAATATGACAATGTTTATTCAAAATTACACTGCATTCACTGGCTTAAAAATTGATAACAAAATACACGCTGAGGTATAAAAGTTTACAGAATTTATGTATAATTTAATGTCGTCTGGATTTTTGAATCATATGCGATGTTATTGCAATGACGATCTTCGTCATTATACAGAATGTTTTCATACATGTTTGGTTTACAGACTTTGATTTTGTCATGAGTTATACATTTTTGACTAAACAAATGGTGACAAAGTTTTATATCCTTTTTTCCCTCTTCCTGTCAGATGAGGTTTGACACTCATTTTGTACCATGTTTAATGAGTGAAATACACAGATTTTAGAGCATATTTTCTGTTCGTTTTGTTATGTTTTGATTAACAAAATGCCCATCTACATGTATGTGCGAAGAACCATTTACTGGATGAGAGTGTGAAATGAAAGATAAATGTCAGTATGCAAAAGCTTCAACTTAACCAAAAATAAATAAATATACTTGTTATGAGACATTCATTTGAAGAAAACAAATCCTCCTCCAAAGGGGATGGGCCGGGAAAATTCATTAAACACCTGAAAAGGCCAAAGACCTTTTATGTCATGCTTATCCTTGATGTTTTCGGCTTGCTCGTCAGTGAATTTCTGCCTCTCCGGCTCCCCCACCCCCTTGGATCCACAGCTGCCAAACGATAAATATATTGAAGTGTATATTCATTGAAGTGTTTCGGAAGTGATCCATATTCCATTTCAAGAAAGTAAATATAGAACTAAAACGTTTTTTTGTGACATGTGACAATTTATTTCTTCAATCATTTATTCATGTTCATCTTGAATAAGTTCATCGGTTTCTTCCTTTATAAAATATTTTATTTTTGGTTAACAAATTATGCCATGGGGGGGGGGGGGGATACTCACATTTGATTCCGACTGGGGTGTGCCGCTGTAGACGACAACTGACCCCTTCCTATATTTAAGGGTCATTTCGGCAGAAAGGGGCCAATATTTAAAAGTTTTTTGTTGTATACTCCAGCGAAAAAATGAGCTAAAATATCCGATCTGAATTAGGCCTACAAAACCATAACCCTTGTTTAGGGATTTTTTGTGAAAAAATCACGCATTCCGGCGGCACATGATTCCCGTCCCGGATCCCCGTATACCTTTATATATATATATTTATTTATATTCATTTATTTTGGTTAAGTGGAAGCTTTCACATACCGACATTTATCTTTCATTTCACATTCTCATCCAGTAAATGGTTCTTCGCACATACATGTAGATGGGCATTCAGTTCATCAAAACATAACAAAACTAACAGAAAATATGCTCTAAAATCTGTATTTTACTTATTAAACAATTGAATGTTTCTTGTAAGCAGGGGCGTAAATCCGTACCGAGGAGTGGGGGGATGATCGGCGATAGCCATCACATACTAGCACGAGCACACGCCCACACTAATTTACGCAAGCGCGCGCGATAGCGCACGCACAAACACACACACCCACACACACGCAAACGAAAAAACAACAAACACACATACCCAAACACCCGTACATAAATTTATACATGCATACATACATGCACGAACATGCCAAATTTGACAACCATAAAGTAAAAGAATTGGACATATTTCGAAATACTGACAGCTGCAAACTGTAGTGTTTTATTATAATGAACTCCGAAATAAGACGACACACTTTCAAGTAGTAACATAAAGATTGAGTATTTCGTCAGGAAGATGCGAACTCTTTATTTTGAGTCCCATCACTTAGAAAATGATGTATAATGGTCAGGGGCGTCGCTAGACCTTTTTTTAGTGGGGGGGAGGGGGGTGTAGAGGCCAACGATTACCGACAAAACTTAGACGTTTCCTTAAATTATTAGGAAAAGAAGACGATTTCTTGTACCGTTCTCGACTGTTAACCCTTGTCTGAATGAATCTCCCCCCCCCCCCCCTCCCGCGCGAAAGCTTTGGCGTTTCATTAAATTATTATAAAAAGAAGACGATTTGCTGTACCGTTCTCGACTGTTAATCGTTGTCTACATAGTTTCCCCCCCCGCCCCCCCCCCCCCCCTCCCGCGCGGAAGTTTTGGCGTTTCATTAAATTATTAGAGAAAGTAGACAATTCGTTGAATCGTGCTCGACTCTTAATCCTTGTATGAATTCAGTTTCTCCCTCTCTCTCCCGAGCGAAGCGAGGAAGCTTTGACATTTTATTAAATTATTAGAGAAAGTAGACGATTTGTTAAACTGTGCCCGACTCTTAATCTTTGTCTGAATTCGGTTAAACTCCTCCCGCGCAAAGCGCGGAAGTTTTGGCGTTTCATTAAATTATTAAAGAAAGCGGACGATTCGTTGTACCGTTTTCGACTCTTAATAAGCCCTATTTATCTGAATTCAGTTTCCCCCTCTCGCGCGAAGCGCGGAAGCCTTGACGTTTCCTTAAATTATTAGAGAAAGCAGACGATTCGATGTACCGTTTTCGACTCTTAATAAGCCCTATTTATCTGAATTATCTGGGGGGTCTCCAAGGCAGGAAAAGCCAGCGAAAAGCCGGCGAAAAGGGGATTCAGAAATGTTGGCAGTCCTGAGATGAACGGGAAGGGAGGGAACGAGCATACGCGTACCCTAAATAACACTGAGTGGGGGGGGGGGGGGGGGGGCGGGCATCTACTTTACATGATTGCACTTTTTAAGCGCTCGCGCGCTGGCGCACTTTACGTCTGGGCTATAATAATACCTTGCAAAATAACGAAAAATTATTCTGAAGTTTATGAAGTGCTTGTTCGCGCACGTCGCGCAACTACTCTTAATGATCGTGACATACTGTATACGTGTAGGCTATACAGTTATACATACATAAACAAATAACTCATTTCTCATGCATTATGCTGAAATTGAAACAATCACATTTTTTTCTTCTTCTTCTTCTTCCTTTTGTTTCTTTCTTTTTTTGTAATATCAGGGGGGATGTTTGTACAGGCCACCCCCCCTACTTCAAGCCAGGGGGGGATGCAGCCCCCCACCCCCCCTGTAATGTTTTGGTCCCTATTTAGACAGCCGAAAGGACGACACAACAGCCTTCAATGTCATGGTTGATAACGTGTGTGTATTCTCTGTTCAAATTCTGTACAGGTCATATTACAATACACTATACATTGTTCTTGTACGAGTAACCAATGACAACCAGAAAGTATGGAATGCTAATTGTGCAGTTGTTCAAGATACATGTACTACAATCCTCCCTACCTGGATTAAAACCTTTCTATAATGAGATAAGTCAATCACAGTGTAGCTGTTGTTATTTCTATGGCTTGTTTGACATCATAAAACTGTAACAATCATTCATCAATGTGTTTTAGACCATGTAAGAACAAACTTTGGAAAAAACATCAAAACAAGTTGTAACTCATTTAGAGTATAAAACCAAACTTGAACATTAACCAAACTCAGCTAATTTGCACAAGGCCATGTATAGAACTCATGTACACATGTAATGGTTAAATAACTAACTTGCATAAGACAAAACTTGCTACGGATAGCCAGTATTACATATATACACTTCAAACAAGAAATAATTCACTTTGTGAGATCATGCAGAGTTTATGCATATATAGCAATATACCATCTAATAAAATGTGAACTCTAAAAGTTGTAAATTAGGCTTTTAGGAAGTGTTCATGGTTGAAATAAGCTGATTATGTAGTGATATATTTTCATATCAACAGATCAAAATTACCTATGACCTGCAGAGGTCAATAACTGTTTGCTAGCATAAAAATCTTGTTCTTAGCACTCAAGTCTGTTTCAGTATAATAAAGCATAAAAAATGCAATTGACTGTTCTGTCATACATTGTAGGCATGAGGCAATAGCATCGAACAATATGAACTCAAATATCAAATATCATAGATTATAAAACATAGCAATCAGCAAATACACATGTACAAACCTTCAAACTGTGCAAAACTGATATTCATTCATAAACACAATATAATGGCAACAAATAACACCTTTTTACATTTTCCTTTCTTCTTTCCCTTTTGAAAAATAGCCAAGTGTACAAAATATTTTTTTGCATGAACGTAGAAAATTAAACTGATTCAATTGGAATTCGCTCTTTATAAAACCTTATAAATTACTTCCAACTCCGTAATATTGAAGAGCAATATTTATAAAACTGAACCAGATTTCTGGAGGCTCTAGTTTGTGTTTGTTTGTTTGATTGGTTTTTTTTTTTTTTAACAATTAAGCTATGAGTGTCCACAAAGCATACTGAGTAAATGCAAATCTGTTATACACGGAAAATAATTTCAAACCAATAGTTACGACACTCTGAGCCATTAATCAAGTTACATGCAATAATTAAACTGACAGCAAAGAATAAAAAGATAATATGAAATCCACCCTTGAGATCTAATCTTGATCAGAAATGCAAACTCACATGAACATTATGCAAACTTCCATTGTGACAGATTAGAACAATAATTTGTTTAAATACACATAAATGCATACAGTAACCTGAATAAAAAGTTTGCCATCAAAAGTTTTTTTTTTTTTTTTTTTTTTAAGAAATGCAAGATTAAGAGTCAATGTCTCATCATTTAGTCATATTGTGCATTTCTCCAGTTTTCTTTGTCTTTGACTAGTTTATGAGTAATGAATAGACTGTGAACTAAACATAATCGCGCAACCGTGCTGGTTGTCGCAGTTGCACAACAAGTTGTTGTCCTTGTGCATTATCATCACTAAGGTCAATTTCAATTTGATCATTGTTAGCAGATTGGTCACAGGGAATAGGACCAGTGTAACGCTTGAAACGTGATGCGTTTCGCGTGATGTAGTGATTACCATGACGTACAGTGATTCGTGAACCTTTCTTCCTAACTACTTTGTATGGTGTGGAAAGGTACGGGGACTGATGTTTGCACACTATACCATCACGGCGGACAAGAACTGTGTCTCCTACATCGATATCCTTCTCGCGTGTTGTACCGTGACTATCCGCGTACGCTTTCATTTTCGCTTTCTTGCCACGATCGCGAGAGCGGAGTTGATTATCCGAATTTCGTTCTTGAATGTCGGAGACGGGAACTATAGGCTCAGGGAGGCGAGTACGGACAGGTCTGCCAAACAGGAGTGTGGCAGGGGGGACACCAGTCGTGGTATGCGGCGTGGCGCGGTAATTGCGAAGAAATCTGTAGAGCTCTTGCTTCCACGATTTGTTTTGAGCGATGGCAGAGCGATAGGCTTTCTTTAGTGTTCTCATAAATCTTTCAACTTCACCGTTCGCTTGGGGCCACCTGGGGGTTACCCTTCTGTGCTTGAAACCCAGGTAGTCGGCAAAGTCAGCGAATTCACGACTGTTGAAAGGAGGCCCATTATCCGTACGGACGATATCAGGAACGCCGAAACTTGAGAAAATTCGGTCTAGCTTGGGGATGACTTGCTGAGCTGAAGTAGATGAGACAATTTCAACCTCGGGGAAACGAGAATAGTCATCCATAACAACAAGCAGGTGGTCACCTGACGGGAGATCAGCGAAATCAATGCTAAGTTCTGACCACGCTTTTTGGGGCAGAGGGGACATGCGCAGAGGCTCTTTGACATGCTCGATTGTGTTAGACTGGCATGTGATACAATCACGAACAATTTTCTCTGTCATCTTGTCAATAGAGGTAAACCACACTTTTTCACGGAGAAGACTCTTTGTCTTTGTGATGCCTTGATGTCCCTCATGTGCAATATCAATGATGCGTTTACGAAGAGACTGCGGGACTACTATGCGATGTCCGCGGAGGAGAAGAGAATTGTCATCCACTGTCAATTCCTCGCGAATAATGAACAAGCTCTGGAGTTCTGATTGGTTTTCAGTAGAGGTCGCAAGAAGGTCATGCCAGTTGTTGTTCTTGATGGTGCGAATGACGTGCTGTAGGACTGGGTCCTGTTTTGTGGCTTCAGCGATTTCGGACATTGATACTGACTTCGGAACTGCATGATATGCCACAAAACTAACATGAGCTTCCGCCATGGATTGATCATCGGATACGCTCATCACCGATAGCTGAGGATGTCGCGAGAGGTAGTCAGCGGGGTTATGCTGACCAGGACGATACTGGACGGTGTAGTCATACGCTTGCAGCTTCAGGATCCATCCTTCAAGACGGAGCGGTGGCTTAGCATGACAGTTGTTGAAGAGCGATACTAGCGGCTTATGGTCAGTTGTGACTACAAACGATCCACCATACAAATACACATGAAAATGGACAATAGCCCATGTGATGGCTAGGGCTTCACGCTCTGTTTGCGAATATCGAGATTCAACGTCTGTGAGGGCTCTGCTTGCCAACGCGACAGGAACCGTGTTCTCCTTGTTATGCTGAACAAGAAGTGCTCCCAGACCATGAGGACTGGCATCAACGATAAGTTCAGTGGTGCTGGCCGTATTGAAGTATGCCATGGTGCATTGTTGCGAAACTCTTTGCTTGATCTGAGCGAAGGCGTCGGCTTGGGCAAGACCCCATTCCCATTCACTATCCGACTTAGTGAGATGGCGAAGAGGTGCTGAAATCGAGGCCAGACCAGGGATGAACCTGGCACAGTAATTAACCATGCCTAAGAAACTGCGGACTTCTGACACGGTGCGAGGTTCAGGTACCGCTCGGATGGCTTCGATCTTTCTCGGATCAGCGCTAATGCCGTTGGATGAGAAAACGTGACCAAAATATGTAACACGGTCAGCAGCAAAGACACATTTGTCCTTGTTCAAGGTCAGGTTCACCTCACGAAGGCGTTCGAGTACAGCTTTGAGGCGAATGTCATGGTCCGCTTTGTTGTTCGCGAACACAAGAATATCATTACTTACATTCAAGACACCCGGTAGGTCTTGAAGAACAGCTTGAATGGTGTGCTGAAAGATCTCAGATGCAGATGCGAGCCCGAAGTTGAGTCGTTTGTACCGAAAAAGTCCGACATGAGTTGAGAACACTGTGTACGGATGAGACTCTTCATCAAGCTCTAGCTGGTGGTAGCCCGAGTTGAGATCCAAAGTGCTAAATGTTGTGGCACCATTCAAAGCAGACACAAATTCATCAACGGTTGGCGTGATGTGACGTTCGCGCTTCACAGCTTTGTTGACGTGACGCATGTCAACACAAATGCGGATGTTATCACTGTTACGCTTCGGGACAACAGTGATCGGAGAAACCCACGGAGTAGGTGTATCATGTACCGGTTCTATGATATCAAGTTCCTGCAATCTGTCAAGTTCCTGCTCCACTCGCTTTCTCATGTGGAAGGGAATCCTTCGGTGGGGAACTGCTACAGGAGGAACGGATCCATCAACATGAATATGGCATTGGTGATCTTTCAGTTTGCCAATACCAAGGAAACGATCCTTATACGACTGCTCTAGCTGAAGATTGTACGCGATATGAAGGAGACCAAGTGCAGTGGCAGTGCTACAATCCAGCAGTGTATCACCACTGTGCGTGACAACAAATATCTTTGTTTCCACTGTTTTCGATTTATACGAGACAGATGCGGTGAATGTTCCAACAACATCAAGCGGGACTGTGCTTCCATACGCATACACAGGAACGTAGGGGGCGTCAAGATGAGGCCTTGGTGTAATCGAGCGATACGTGTTCTGACTCACAATCGTTACTGAGGAACCAGAATCGATTAAAGCTGAAATTGAGATCCCGTTGACCTCAATCTGAACAATCGGTCTGTTGGCTGAAGAAGAATTAACATTGAAAACATAGTCCCTTGTTTCAGCTTGCTCTTCCTTACTATGCTGAGCAGGTTGGTGATCACGCTGATGCTCAGGCTGCGGAGAGCTAGTACAGCTGCATTGACATGCTGCTGTATGTTCAGTATGAGTTGCGATAGAATTGGACTTTAATGGTCTAGATAAACAGTACTTCTGGAAATGATTCAATTTTCCACAAGAATGGCACGTAACCCCTTTTGCCGGACAGGGTTTATCTGCGGGATGTGGGAACCGACCACCACAATTCCTGCATGTGACTTTCTGTCTGGTCGCTTGCTGTTTTCCACGAGTGCGAAATTGGCGTTGGACAGAGTTCGGATTTGAGGGCTTGTCATGACGCGTAGCAGCGACAGTTGATTCTCGAGATGTAGCACTCTCCATCTCGGCTGCATACTGATCAGATTGCTCGAGCGTGCGGGCAGTATGAAGAAGTTTTTCGAGTGTAACAGTTTCACGAAGTGCGTACCTCCTCAAATTTTGCGATGTACACCCAAACACAATTTGGGATTTGATTTCCGCAGTTTTGTCCGAGAATTGACATGATGAAGCTAACTTCTGCAAACGGAGATGATACTGAGCAACAGTTTCATTGTTCAATTGTTTACACTGACGAAACAGATAACGTTCATATTCCACATTAACAGACGGAACAAAATGTTTCTCTAGCGCTTTAATGGCAGCAGAGTAAGATGTGGCTGTGTCTGGAAGTGTTTCAAAGATTTCCTGCACATCAGGACCGGAATAGTGCAGGAGCAACGCTCGCTTCTGGGCATCGTCTGTTACAGCAAATGCAGTGAAAAAGTTCTCTAGCCGTTTCACGTATTTTCCCCATCTCACACCCACGGTCGCGAGATCATCATGGCACTCAAAACGCTCAAACTGGGGTAAATTCATGTTGAAATGTTCTCAAAGTAACTTACGCAGTGACTCGAGGGACTGTGTCCATGAAAGTTCAGGTTCATGACGAAATCACACATCTTCGTCGCCAAATGTAATGTTTTGGTCCCTATTTAGACAGCCGAAAGGACGACACAACAGCCTTCAATTTCATGGTTGATAACGTGTGTGTATTCTCTGTTCAAATTCTGTACAGGTCATATTACAATACACTATACATTGTTCTTGTACGAGTAACCAATGACAACCAGAAAGTATGGAATGCTAATTGTGCAGTTGTTCAAGATACTACACCCCCCCCCCCCGGGATTTACGCTCCTGCTTGTAAGTATCGGCTTCTGGTATACAGATCTGGAAGGAAGAGGGGGGAAGGATATAAAACCTTGTCACCATTTGTTTAGTCAAAAATGTATAAGTCCTGACACCCCCCGTTGGTATTTTTTTGAGTGTAAACCCCCCCCCATAACCCCCCTAAAACCCCCCCCCCCTTTTGGATTTTTTTTTTGTTTTTAATATTAAAAAAAAAAAAAAAAAAAAAAATTCCCACGGCTGACCTAAAAAAGGTGACCTTACCCCCCCCCCCCAACGGAGCAAAATGTCAATTTTTCAAATTTCGAGACCAAAAAAAAAAAGAAAAAAGTGTCCTCTTATCCCCCCCCCCGCCCCCCCCCCCCCCCCCCCCGCTTATTCAGCGGCTGGCTGAGTCGTTGCGAAATTTTCGGCCGATTTATAAATGTTAAACCCCCCCCCTTGAAAAAATCCTGCGTACGCGCCTGTACCTCAGCAAGTATTTGTTATCAATTCTTAAGCCGGTGAATGCAGTGTAATTTTGAATAAACATTGTCATATTTCTTCCTCCAGGAAGAAAAATCACCCACATCCCCATTTACCCTATTATTAAACGAGTACCCCCCCCCCCCGCCCCCCCCCCCCCAAAAAAAAAAAAAAAAAAATGAAATCAAACATTTGAAAACTGTCTTGTCGGTACGAAGCAACTGATCTCTACACAGATTAGTGTACATAGTACGTACATTCAAGAGAAGTGCATACGATCCTTACAATAATATCAAATTGGCAACGCTTTTTCTCGTCTGTTCAATGGTAGCTATGACCGCCCGTTTTCGAAATATTTTCACCCTGACGAGGTTTTCATTAGTTTTCGCAGTTCATATTTGCAAAATCATATCATTTACATCAGCAAATATGGTTAGCTTTGGGAAATATTTGAATGGATTACATAATTTCTTCGTGCGACGGAGACGGAGAATGTGCTGTTTCACTTTCGTCGCACGGTAAGTTCACGCACATTTCTCTTAAAATAATAACTTGTCAATTAAAATTATGTTTTATACGAACGGCAAAGATTGAGTCGCGGGAACAACAATTTTCGTAACAAATATATTTTTATCTTTTTATTAACATTATTTAAATCTTATACCAGTAGTCTATGCAACGAACTGGAAAGAAAATCGCGCTCGGCCAAAGTTCGGGGGCACAGCGTAAGCTAGTTGAGTCATAAACGTACGTTTAATTGAGTCGACGCAGCTGACGTATCGACGACTTCGACGTGACGTCATCATAGTAGTGGTTTGCTTACACTTTTGGGGTTACCTACATCTTGACAGACTTTCGGTCATGGTAAGCCTTACATTTTTCTCGTGCAATCATTGATTTTAAGTAAACATAGCCTCTGAATGTTATAGAATCTGACTAATAATTTAGCACCCTAAAGTGGAGGATAACCTAGATCTATGTATACATAGGTCTATAGCTCAAATGACCGGCATGTTGCCATTTTTCAGAGTAGATCTAGGAGTCTATACGCACTACGCAGATAGTTGTAGCATGGACTTAGTAAGTCCATGGTTGTAGCTCGCATTGGTAGCAGGAGTTACTCCAGGGAGCTCCGACGAGTACGCCGATGCCGATCCCTTAACCGCCCGGCCCCTAGACAGCATCGTGGTCATGCAAATGTCGGCCAGGAGCTGCAGCTGCGGGCTGCGGTTGGTTTAGGCCAACACCACTGCACAAAACTAAAAGTCACTAGAGGTCTATGGTCTATGCCTAAACCTATTTACTCACAATCGGCATTTGATTTACAATTAAATACCGGCACCAAAAATAAAAGACAAAATAGACACAATGCCTACGAGAAGTCCTCCAAATTATAATCAACAACAACGATATATGAGACTAGGCTCTTCAATGGACTCTTACAAATTTAGTTATTTCCCCAGGACACTTAAGGACTGGGACGAGCTACCTCAAATCATCGTTGAACTGCCCTCTTTGGAGCAGTTCAAGGTGGCTCTTGAAACAATTTAGTTCCCTTTTCAGGAACTGTACCGCATAGAGCTGTATAATTATTATACAACTCTATGCTTTATCCTCATCTAGATGCTGAACAGGCGTTGATGAGTATCACCATAGAAGTAGAAGTAGAAGAAGATAGCATGCCAATGCTCATAATGCAATGCGTAGACCTATGCCATAGGAGCATCACTATCCTATCTGTGTAGTAAAAGCTGTGCTTTTGATTCTCAACATTTCAAACACCACTGTACAAAACTCAACTGATTTCACTCAAAATCGGTACTTTAGTGACAATTGATGATACCTAAATAGATCTAGCAGTAAAATACATTTTTTTCAACTTAATGATGTTAAAAAGAATAATTTAAAAATTCAAATTGTAAGTCTACTCTAGTGTCAAATTTACCGATCAGCCCAATCGTTCCTATTGTGTGCAGTCTAAGCAATATTGTGTGGTGTGTATATTTGTGTATACATGTGGTCTAATAATACCTGCCTCACAGCAAGTATGCAGTGCTAGAGGTCAATACGCATTAGCATTGACTCTCTATGCTTTGCTAGAGTGTGTGCTAGGCGGTCACACTCACTCCAGGACACTCCAGCAAAGCATAGAGAGTCAATGCTAATGCGTATTGACCTTTAGCACTGCATACTCGCTGTGAGGCAGGTATTATTATACAAATAACGCACGTCCCAGCGTGCAATAGCGGTGAATGCAGTACACACAAGGTTTCTTTAGATTAGTGCCGCTCTGTGCAACGAGCCACTTGCGGCGAGTTCACAGTGCGCACCATCTGAAGAAACCGAGCGTACACTGCATTTACGTTTCGCACAACAGGGTCAAGTGTTTGTTTTATTTTATAATTTGTTTTATAAAATAGCGACGCAAATCAAAACAAACAAAAGTTTAGAGTTTACGAGAGTTCGATCTAGAGTTATGTTGGTTCTAGACTAAGACGTTGCAGGCTTACTAAAAGATCCACAGGATTCATTGCCTTGAATAAAAATAAAATCCATAGGGGGTCTAGAGACGAGTCTTCATCAGACAGCTGAAATTCCTGGCTTCATTATAAAAGTCAAAACAGGCCTAAATCCAAGGCAAAAGTAAACTAAAAATTTGCTTTCTAATAATACCCCGCTCTATATAGCTAAGCTACGCGTACGCTGCGCTGGAGATCATGGTGGAGCGTACAATATTAGCTACCCGTAGCCTACAATGCACTCGAGGGAGCGTACTACACGAACGCGCTGGATATCCATGGTAACGTGCGATAACTTTTTTTGCGCTTTTTTGGGGCAAAATCGTTCATGCATCACAAATTTGTGCATGTCATGTGACACGTATTGACCAATCACGATGCTTAAAATACTAGAGCCATTTTATAAACGCAGATATACATGTACACACTACACAATATTGCATAGACTGCACACAATAGGACCGATTGGACTGATCGGCAAATTTGACACTAGACATACAATTTGAATTTTTTTTTTTTTTTTTTTAATATCAGTATTAGTTGAAAAATATATTTTACTGCTATTTAGGTGTCATCAATTGTCACTAAAATACTGATTTTGAGTGAAATCAGTCGTGTTTTGTACAGTGGTGTTTGAAATGTTGGGAATCAAAAGCACAGCTTCTACTACACAGCCAGGATAGTAATGCACCTATGTGTGCTCCAGCAAAGCATATGATAGAGAGTCAATGGACAATGCTATGCATATTTTTCAATAATTGACCTCTAGCACTGCACTACAATAATAGGCAGCATTCGCTCACATGAATAGTCAATACTCCCATAATAGACAAATGCACACAATCATGCCGATGCTGCTGTATTAAAGCAAAGTTTGACAGTAGACTTACGATTATAATGTTTTAATTTTTCTCTCTAACATCGGTAACTTGTCTTGAATAAAATATATTGTACTGCTATTACATGTAAGGTGTCATCAATTATCACTAAAGTACTGATTTTTAGTGAAATCAGTTGAGTTTAGTACAGTGGTGTTTGAAATGTTGAGTATCAATAGCACAGCTTTTAAATACTGTGGGGGATAATTCTCCAACGGGTTAATTTTCAGAGGGTGATCCTTGCTTTGGAGGGTAATTTTCCGGGTCAATGTCGCTATTCATAAGGACCGCTATTCATAAGGTTCGCTATTCATAAGGTCCGCTATTCATAAGGTCCGCTTTTCATAATTGGAGAAAAGGGTCATTATTCATAAGGACCGCTATTCATAATCAAAGAAGAGGGTCGGTATTCATAATATTAGAAGAGGGTCGCTATTCATAATACAAAATCGGGGTCGTTATTCATAAGGGTCCCTATTCATAATATTACAAAAGGGTCGGTATTCATTACACAGAAAGAGGGTCGCTATTCATAATACGAAATGAGGGTCGCTATTCATAATACGAAATGAGGGTCGCTATTCATAATGCAAAATGAGGGTCGCTATTCATAAGGGTGAATGATTCATAATCGATGAACAGGGTCGCTATTCATAATAGGAGAAGAGGGTCGCTAATCATAATAGGAGTAGAGGGTCGCTATTCATAATAGTAGAAGAGGGTCGATATTCATAATAGGAGTAGAGGGTCGCTATTCATAATACGAAATGAGGGTCGCTATTCATAATAGGAGTAGAGGGTCGCTATTCATAATAGAAGAAGAAGGCTGCTATTCATAATAGGAGTAGAGGGTCGCTATTCATAAAAAGAAATGAGGGTCGCTATTCATAATAGGAGTAGAGGGTCGCTATTCATAATAGAAGAAGAGGGTCGCTATTCATAATAGGAGTAGAGGGTCGCTATTCATAATAGTAGAAGAGGGTCGCTATTCACAATACGAAATGAGGGTCGCTATTCATAATACGAAATGAGGGTCGCTATTCATGAAAAGAAATGAGGGTCGCTATTCATAATAGGACTCAAGAGTAGAGGGTTGCTATTCATAATACGAAATGAGGGTCGCTATTCATAATACGAAATGAGGGTCGCTATTCATAATAAGAAATGAGGGTCGCTATTCATAATACAAAATGAGGGTCGCTATTCATAATGGGAGTAGAGGGTTGCTATTCATAATACGAAATGAGGGTCGCTATTCATAATACGAAATGAGGGTCGCTATTCATAATACGAAATGAGGTTCGCTATTCATAATAGGAGTAGATGGTCGCTATTCATGATACAAAATGAGGTTCGCTATTCATAATAGGAGAAGAGGGTCGCTATTCATGATACGAAATGAGGTTCGCTATTCATAATAGAAGTAGAAGGTCGCTATCATAATACGAAATCGGGGTCGTTATTCATAAGGGTCCCTATTCATAATATTACAAAAGGGTCGGTATTCATTACCAGGCCTTAAATTTCAACATTTTTAGGGCAAGGCCACTTTTCTGTAGGGCACATTCCTATATTACAGCACCAATGGGAAGAATTGGAAAGGGCACAAAAAATCTCCAAGGCCATTGAGAGGGGCATTGAGGCCAATCAAAGGGGCATCCAAGGCCTGGCCTTGGATGGCCTTGGATTAATTTAAGCCCTGCATTACACAGAAAGAGGGTCGCTATTCATAATACGAAATGAGGGTCGCTATTCATAATACGAAATGAGGGTCGCTATTCATAATGCAAAATGAGGGTCGCTATTCATAAGGGTGAATGATTCATAATCGATGAACAGGGTCGCTATTCATAATAGGAGAAGAGGGTCGCTAATCATAATAGGAGTAGAGGGTCGCTATTCATAATAGTAGAAGAGGGTCGATATTCATAATAGGAGTAGAGGGTCGCTATTCATAATACGAAATGAGGGTCGCTATTCATAATAGGAGTAGAGGGTCGCTATTCATAATAGAAGAAGAAGGTTGCTATTCATAATAGGAGTAGAGGGTCGCTATTCATAAAAAGAAATGAGGGTCGCTATTCATAATAGGAGTAGAGGGTCGCTATTCATAATAGAAGAAGAGGGTCGCTATTCATAATAGGAGTAGAGGGTCGCTATTCATAATAGTAGAAGAGGGTCGCTATTCACAATACGAAATGAGGGTCGCTATTCATAATACGAAATGAGGGTCGCTATTCATGAAAAGAAATGAGGGTCGCTATTCATAATAGGACTCAAGAGTAGAGGGTTGCTATTCATAATACGAAATGAGGGTCGCTATTCATAATACGAAATGAGGGTCGCTATTCATAATAAGAAATGAGGGTCGCTATTCATAATACGAAATGAGGGTCGCTATTCATAATGGGAGTAGAGGGTTGCTATTCATAATACGAAATGAGGGTCGCTATTCATAATACGAAATGAGGGTCGCTATTCATAATACGAAATGAGGGTCGCTATTCATAATAGGAGAAGAGGGTCGCTATTCATAATAGGAGAAGAGGGTCGCTATTCATAATACGAAATGAGGTTCGCTATTCATAATAGGAGTAGATGGTCGCTATTCATGATACAAAATAGGTTCGCTATTCATAATAGGAGAAGAGGGTCGCTATTCATGATACGAAATGAGGTTCGCTATTCATAATAGAAGTAGAGGGTCGCTATCATAATACGAAATGAGGGTCGCTATTCATGATAGGAGAAGAGGGTCGCTATTCATAATAGAAGTAGAGGGTCGCTATTCATAATACGAAATGAGGTTCGCTATTCATAATAGGAGTAGATGGTCGCTATTCATGATACAAAATGAGGTTCGCTATTCATAATAGGAGAAGAGGGTCACTATTCATAATAGAAGTAGAGGGTCGCTATTCATAATACGAAATGATGTTAGCTATTCATAATAGGAGTAGATGGTCGCTATTCATGATACGAAATGAGGTTCGCTATTCATAATAGAAGTAGAGGGTCGCTATTCATAATATGAAATGAGGGTCGCTATTCATAATAGGCGAAGAGGGTCGCTATTCATAATAGAAGTAGAGGGTCGCTATTCATAATACGAAATGAGGGTCGCTATTCATAAAACGAGGAGAGGGTCGCTATTCATAAAACAAAATGAGGGTTGCCATTCATAAAACGAGAAGAGGGTCGCTATTCATAATAATAACAAAGGGAAATATTGGATGGAGGCCATCCCCACAGCTATGGCGTCCTGTACAGGCACGTAGCCAGAGTTTGATGTTTGGGAGGGCACATACATGTAATCGATCGAGGTAAACAAAAAGGGGGGTCTAAAAAAGTTCAACCGATCTTGGAAATTTTGGGGGGCACGTGCCCCCCCCCCCCCCTCCCCGTCCTGGTCCTGTAGGGGGCGACATATAGCCCTGAATAGTTGTCTCTTTTTAAAGTAGTTATATTTTATCTGTTATCTTTGATAATTATATAGAGCCAACCCCCGCTCATGTGGTGACGGGGACAAAAAGAGTAAAACATAACACACATGTAATCCTATCGTAAATTGTCCTCCTTGTTGGAAATCTTGCCCCACCACCCTGCCCCCGACTGATCTTATCCAGGCTACGCCACTGAGACATTAAGTAAGCCAAGCAGGCCCATTATCCATTTTAGTTTGCTATTTAAGAAACTAGTAATTGTTTATACGACAATAATGTTTTTGTAGAAAGTAATTTTTATTAGGACTTATGGACCTACCTACAAATTATTGAGCGGGATTGGACCTGACCATACGCCTAGTACCTACCGAGCCCCCCCCCCCCCCTACACCAGTACGCCCTGGCGCGGATCCAGAATTTTCCAATAGGGGGAGGGGGAGGGAAATTTGAAAAATGCGCAGACCGTTTTTTCAACTCAACATACATGTACCAATACTGACAAGGTCATATTAGAAGCTCGATACCTGTACCTACAAGCAGGCACAATTTTGGAAAGGGGGGCAAGCTCACTTCACGTCTCTTGTCCGATATCAACATTCCCCGCTTTTGTCTCGCCTGCGTAGCAAAAAATCGAGACATAGGCGCCGCTTTTCCGGTGACGGCGACGGCGGCGACTGCGGCGACGGCGGCGGCGACGGCGTCAACATCAAAAACTTAACCTAAGGTTAAGTTTTTGAATTATTGATATCATTTTGAAAGTATAAGTTCTTAGTCAATGAAACTTGGACTATAGGGTTATCAAGTATCCCCAATCATGTGACTAGAATTTCAGGTCACAAAGTCAAGGTCAAAGGTCATTTCAGGTCAACAGACTTGGACTATGTTGTGGCAACATCATCGAAAACTTAACCTAATGTTAAGTTTTTGAATTTTTGATATAATTTTAAACGTTTAAGTTCTTAGTCAATGAAACTTGGACTACAGGGTTATCAAGTATCCCCAATCATGTGAGTAGTATTTCAGGTCACTAAGTTAAGGTCAAAGGTCATATTAGGTCAATAAACTTAGACTTTGTTGTGGCATCAACATCAAGATTTTGCATTTTTTAGCATATTTTCAAAATTGATTGTTCAAATTCCATGAAACTTGTACCCAAGGGTTATCAAGTATCATAAATCATAAGACACAAATTCCAGGTCAAAGGTCAGTAGACTTAGATTATGTTTTCACAACTTAATATGAGAATTAATATTTTTTTAAATTAATTTGTTCATATTTCATTTAAGTTATCGATCGTGGTACATTTAATAGTAAATAATTCTTCTGATGATACTTACATGTAGTCAATAGTCACTTCAAAATGTGATTATATTTAGAGGATTTCATTTTTGGGGGCCTGCTAATGGGCCACCCTGCCTATGAATAATGTTCCAACCTCAATTTTTCATCATATCGAATTGCGTAATGCAGGCGAGACCGCCGAGAGCGTTTCCCTTGTTATACATTTTGTTGACATTTTCATCGGGGGGCTGAAGCCTCTTGCCCGAAAAGGTAATTTTCTAGTTCACAATTCGGCTAGTGAGCGAAATGAGCGAGCAAAAATATCAGCATAATATGTATTTTGTGAAAGTGTTATTTATCACCAAGATAAACGAGAAAATATATCAAAAATTCATATTCGGGCAGCTTGCTGTTCCCCCCCCCCCACCCATTACGCGCGAATGCTTTGAACTTTCATTAATTATTAGAAAAAGAAGACGATTTATTGTACCATTCTCGACTCTTAATCCTTGTCTGAATTCAGTTTTCCCCCTCTCTTTGACCTTTCATTAATTATTAGAGAAAAATGATGATTTGTTGTATCATTCTCGACTCATATTTCTTGTTTGAATTGAGTCCCCCCCCCCCCTCCTGCGCAAAGCGCGTAAGCTTCGACCTTTCATAATTTAATGAAATTATTAGAAAAAGAAGACGATTCGTTGTACCATTCTCGACCCTTTTTCCTTGTCTGAATTTGGTTCCCCCTCCAGCGCGAAGCGCGGAAGCTTTGATGTTTCATTAAATTATTAGGGAAAGAAGAGGATTTGTTGTACCATTCTCGACTCTTAATCCTTGTCTGAATTCTATTCCCCCCTCTTGCGCAAAGTGCGTAAGCTTTGACCTTTCATTGTTTAATACAATTATTAGAGAAAGAATATGATTCGTTGTTCCATTCTCGACTCTTAATCCTTGTCTGAATTCAGTTTCCCCCCTCCCGCGCGAAACGTGGAAGCTTTGATGTTTCATTAAATTATTAGAGAAAGAAGAGGATTTTTTGTACCATTCTCGATTATTAATCCTTGTCTGAATTCAGTTCCCACCCCCCCCCCCCTCTTGCGCAAAGCGGGTAAGCTTTGACCTTTCATAGTTTAATGAAATTATTAGAGAAAGAAGACGATTCGTTGTTCCATTCTCGACTCTGGCTACGCGCCTGCTTTAAAGGGAAAATGAAACAATCATGATTGTGATAGCACACAATAATGTTAGTAGAAATAGTAAAGAACAAAAATTATTGCAACAACCATGGATAAATCACGGCCGGGAGCGTGGGCCGAGTGTCATATCATAGTTTTGTGTTATTGGGCGAGGGGGCGTAGCGACCAAGTGAGATTTTGCAATGTTGAATGCTGACATTATGCACTCTAGGAAATCCCTAAGCCCAATTTGTACGTTCTTTCCGCTATATATCTTTCTAGCTATATTTCTAAATTTCCTGGCGGACGTGTCCTCCTATCGGGCCCAGGATCGCCGCCCCTGTCCATGATTACTACCAACGTGAGCTCAAATACAAGCTCAAGCGAGTTTATATGAGCTGAGGCCAAATGAAGGGCAAAGTAAGAGTTGTGAAGCGGCCCCCCTACCGTTAATTACAAAATTGACTTTACAGCGCAGGGGCTGTTTTAACGTTTAACTTTGATTCTGTGGCTCGAAAGTTACTATCACTAAGCGCCATTTCCTTGTCTTTCCATCTTTCTCACCCAACTCTCCCCCCCCCCCCCCCCCCACTCAGTGTTATCTAGGGTACGCGTACGCATTTCCCTCTGTTTGAAAGCACCCCTCTATCTCCGGTGTGTAAAGTCAGTACGGGCTGAATTTGTGTGTATTACGGGCCGGACTTTGTTGCGTTTTGTTGCGAACACGAATTCTGTCCCTCCGACCCTGGAGTGGGAGGGAGGGGGGGGGGGGGGGGGGCTTTCCTTTTCCCCTCTCTCTGTCTTTCTTTTCTCTTCTTTCTTGTCTCTTCTCTTTTCTTTTCTTTTTCTTCTCCTTTCTTTTGCTTCTCCTTTTTTTTCTCTTCTTTTTTTCCTCTTTTTTTTCTTTCCCTTTTTTTTGCGCCGCCAATGGGGGGGGGGGGGGGGTGGGGCGCGGCCGTTTCGGCCCCTCTGGATCCGCCACTGAGTATGCCTGTGGTGTCCAGTGGCGTATCTGGCGCGTGTTCTCGCTTCGGAGGGGGGTGGGGGTGTTTTTCTTCTTCCTCTTTATTTTCTTTCCCCTTCTCTTTTTTGCTGAGGGGAGGGGGGAGGCAAGGGCCTTTCGATCCAAACCTTGTTGGCGGGAAAATCGCAACTGACATCCCCTTTCTTTACTTTTTTTCTTCCTCTTTTTTCTCCTCTTTTTATGTTGGAGGGGGATGGAGGCAAGGCTCCCCCAGATTTCCTTCTTTTCCCCCATTTCTTTTCTTCTTCCCCATTTCTTTTCTTCTTCCTCTTCTTTCTTTCTTTCCTTTCAGTTTCAGTTTCAGTTTCAAGTTTTTTATTTCTGCATTTTCCATAAACAATAACAAAAATAACAATGAATACATTTTAGCAATATAATGATAAGTAATACAAGTAGTAATTCATATAAATAAATAAATATAAATAATCAATAGTACAATTAATCGTATTTGAAAAGAAAGAAAAGGGGGAGAATGCAGAAGACCGATATCGTAAGCAGAGCTTGAAATGATACCGGCCTTACAAAAGAAGGAGAGGAGACAGGAAGAAAGAGCGGGTGAAGAGAGTGCTGTGCAAAGTGAAGAGTGCACTGCGCAAGCTCCTCAATCTATCAAAATAATTTCCTTTTTATATACAAATAAACAATGAATATTAAAACAAAATACATGTAGTATATTATGACCAGAATCTAATTTTCATACCTTATCAATAAATATTCTTTCATCTTCACTTTAAAGGCCCACTGCCATACTTGTAGCTACTTGCGCCCTCTATATAACAAACAATGCCTAATCGGTGACCATTGGTCCCCCATGATCCTCTTTTTCTTATGTTAACTGAGAGCTGAGTTGATGAGATAACCACCTGTCCAGTGACCTTGTAGGGCGGTCTAATCCCTCCTGTAAACTATGGCAGATAAGCTTTAAAGGAAACAAGTGTTGTACATAATTTTAATGTTATAAGCAAGGAGTTCCACACATCGGGTCCATTGTGTCTTATTGATTTTTGTGCCAAAACAATTTTAGGGTTAGTTAAATGAAAATCCATAGAGTGCCTCGTGGGGTACGAATGTACATTAACATTATGAATATAAAAATCATGAAAGGACTTAGGAAGTAAGTTGGAGACATATTTATACATAAAAATAGCTGTTTGAAAAATGTGCATATCAGTTACTTTGAGAGTTTTCAATGTTTTAAAAATAGGTGTAGTGTGTGCTAAATAATCAGATTGTGTACAAATTCGTAGAGCTTTCTTTTGTAAAAGTTCAAGTGAATTAATTTTAGTTTTACAACAGTTTCCCCATACGATATTACAATAATTAATATGCGAAAGTACAAAAGCATTATAAATCATAAAAAGAGATTTGGGAGTTAGTAATAATTTCAATTTATATAATATTCCAATGTTCCTAGAAACAGCGTTCAATATATTATGTATATGATCGGACCAAGTTAAATTAGAATCAATGGTTATCCCCAAAAATTTGACAGAATTTTTTTCTAAAAGCAAAATATCATTAATATATAATCTACAATTTACTTTTGGTGAATGAACATTTCTAAAGTATATAAAGTTTGTTTTAGTAAAATTTAAAGATAACTTATTAGACTTAAACCAAACATATATTTTAGATAATTCAACATTTAAGATTGACGTAAGTGTGTCTAAATTTGTATGAGAATAAAATACATTAGTGTCGTCTGCATACAATATAAATGTTAAAAGTTTAGATGATTTTACAATATCATTAACGTATAACAAAAATAATAAAGGACCTAGAATCGATCCCTGAGGGACGCCACAAGTTATAGGTAATCTACTCGACTCTTTAGATTGAAAGTATACATACTGTTCTCTATTAAACAAATAATTTTTAAACCATGATAAAGCAATACCCCTTACTCCATAAAATTGTAATTTATCAATCAATATTTTATGATCAATAGTATCAAATGCCTTACTCAGGTCCATAAAAATGCCTACACTGTGTTCCTTATTAGCCAATGATGTAATAATTTTATCATAAAGTTGAATAATTGCATGATCTGTCGAATGATGCTTTCTAAAACCAAACTGATTAGGAACAAGTAAATCATTACTATTTAAAAAATCATAAAGTCGTTCATAAATAATTTTTTCAAGAATTTTTGAGACAGCCGGTAAAAGGGAAATAGGACGATAATTATTTACTAATGAAGAATCATCTTTTTTATATATTGGGATTATTTTAGAAATTTTCAATATTTTCTCTCCTCTTTACCTTTCCCTTCTTTTCCTTCTCTCTCTTTCTCTCTCCTTTTTTTTTTTTTTTTTTTTTTTGGGGGGGGGAGGCATTTGCCACCTCGCCCCCCCTGGATCCGCGCCTGGATGTACGGACGGTAAACGGTACGAAAATGACCGGTATAGGCAGGGGCGTTGCTAAAGGGGGGAGGGTGTGGGGTGCGACACCCCCCCCCCCCCCCCACCTGTCGGGATATTGTCGGTAAAATTTCGCTGCTGTCGGGGGAAAATGAGAAAAGGGGGAGGGAGTGAATTATAAACCGAATGCTGATATTCAAACAGAATGTTTATCAAGTGTATTAGATCGAACAAAGGATTTGAATTATGAATTTAAATTTCTAAAGTAAAGAGGAAAAGGGTAATGAAAGGAAAGGAAATAGATTTAAAGAGAGAGAGAGATTAAGAAAAAGGTGGATGAGAAGTGGAAAGAGGATGAGAAACCACATAAGACTTGAAAAGGAACTTTCATGGAATAGACTTAATTTAGTGTTGTACCCAGGGGCGTCGCTAACAAGGGGTGTGTAGGGTGCGACACCACCCTCCCCCCACCTATATTATTGTCAGTAAAATTGCGCTGCCATCTGGAAAAAATGAGAACAGGTGGAGGGAAAGAAAAGAATCAAATGAAAAGGAAAGAAAGGAAAGACCCACAAAATTAAGATACCCGTATATTATGTTGCTGTGTCGGTATTCTCGCTCGATCCTCATGCACTGTAAAAAAAAAGTTGGGCAGATGTTACTGGGTAAAGCAAATTTGGGCAAATTTTGTCCGATAATTGGGTTACTTTCTCCCAACCATTTACTATATGAAGTTACCTAATGAAAGGTAAAAAATAGGTTGGGTTGATGTTACTTGGCAAATCGATGTTGGGCAAATTATGTCCAATAATTGGTTATTTTCTACCAACCATGTAGTTACCGATGAAATAATTGGGTAATGTTATTGGGCAAATCAAAGTTGGGCCATTTTTGTCCAACATTTGGGATATTTTCTCCTAACCTTTTTCTACATGTAAATAGTTGCCCAATTAAATGTTCAAAATTAGTTGGGCAGATGTTACTGGGCAAACGCAAGTCGGGCAACAATTATAGAACATAATGGGGTCTTGTTCACATTAGAGGTGTCGTGGTCGAGTGTATAATGTCACACGACTATGGATCACAAGGTCTGCGGTTCGACTTCCGCCGCGGCGCTAATTATGTCCTTTTATATATAAAATGTTATTTTTTCATTTGCCCAACTAGTGTCTAATATGCTACATATTATGGTGAGAATGAGGCGAATTTCTGATTGGGTAAATTTTTGTTGGCTAAAAGTTGGGTATTTTCTTTTTATCCAACACTGGGTAAATCATGCAAAATCTTTAATTTACCCAACAGTTGGTTGGACACATAATCGCGCTCATGTTGGGTAAAAATTATAGATATGATGCTGTGTCAGAATTTTGTGATTTTCAGGTGAATATCAAACAGACAAGAATCTCACATAACAACAAACAGGGTGTGGTAAAATACGTATGTACATTCCGTCCCAAGTTGTTTTGGGGGACACTCACTAAAAACTGATGAATGTATTATGTTTCGTTGTAATGTGCAGTTTTCCATTTCACATACTTTCTGCTTTGAATTCAAAGGTTTCGATAAGCATGTTTTGAGTATGACAGTTTTAAGATGATTTAAAAGTTATATATTTCATACAAATATGCATTATATTCTTTAAGTTCAGCAGGTACTTAATTAGGCTAATTAGGTGGTGATTTTTGTACAGTAGTGGTATTTAAAAAAATCAAATTGATAAGAGTCAATGAAAACAATTCACTGGTTTCGTTAATTTGCCTTTAAATTCAGTAGATAATGAAACACACTTTGGGTCTCTGCCTGCCCAAACCCAAGGACGAATTAGTTGTTGGTTGGTTAAAAAAGACTGTTGATTAGCTTGATTTCAGAATGACAGATCTATAGATAGTCTGTGGTAATCTTTGGATAATAACAAGCACTGTCGTACTGATGGAGGGTGTGGGGGGGGGGGGGGCTTGGGGGTAGTTGCCCCAAGATTTGAAACGTGTTTATTTTAATTCGATACCAGTGATTTACAAATGTTGCTGAAATAAAACGATTTTCCAAGTTTCCGGGATTTTTTTCACTTTTTTGTAAATCATACTTTTGTATGCGTTTGTTAAAAAGTGACTAATTCCAAAATATATACTCGGGCAAACAAATATGCTAATTCAGTAGATAACGTGTCAGGGTTTGACCCCCCCCCCCCTCCCACACACACACACACACACACACCTTTTGAAAAATTATGTTAATGGGGAAATATAAAGAAAGAAAGAAAGGTGAACTGCCGGTTTCACAAATGAGGTATCAAAATATGCTCATCTGACAGTAATTAAATGCCTAAAACCCCCAAGCTTCCTGGGGCATGCAGACCCCACCAAAGGCCCTTAGGCGGGCCCCTGGAAGCTCATCTGACCTTATTTTAATGCTTAAAACACCAGAGCTTCCTTGACCCTTACCGGGGCTTTGCCCCCTGGACCCCACGCAAATTTAAACAATATTGCCCAACTTTTTCACAGTGTATAGGCTAATGGTCAGGTCAAACTCCGTTTGTTTTCGATGTTAGGAAAGTTTCAGGAGATCAAGTTTTTGGATAAATCAAGCTAGGTTAATTAATATGATTATTATTATCCTGAGGTATAATAATTCATGGAAAACTGAAATCTTGAAACTCTTCATTGGCTGAAATTGAAGAGCTTCTGTGTGCCTGGATCTGACTAAGGCTATATAATTTGTAGTTCCATAAGTCCTACTAAAAGTTACTTTCTACAAAAATATTATTTTCGTATAAACAATTACTAGTTTCTTAAAATAGCAAACTAAGTCCTTAAATGGCTATGATAATGAGCATGCTTGTTCTACTTAATGTGTCAGTGGCGTAGCCACGATAAGCTCAGTCGGGGGGGGGGGGGAGGGCAGGGTGGTGGGGCAAGATTTCCCACGAGCGGGACAAATGACGATAGGATTATGTGTGTTTTCCTTCTTGTTTTCACCGCTGTAGCGGGGGAAATATATTAGCTAGATTATAGGGATGTCTATAATTATCAAAGCTAAAAAGTAAAATATTTTTAAAAATACACAATACAAGGGATGCAACCGTTCGCATAATGTCTTACAGTAAATAAAAAAATTGTATCTGATTCTTAATATCCAACTTCCTTACTTATATGGAAAATATGTCGTGCGACATTGTATATTTACGAAAAGCTTGAATATGGAATATAACTTGAGTCCCTACAACCTCCTCTCTGTCGCTTTCTTCCTTTGCTGAAAATAAGATACATGATAGATCAACCCCTTGAAGGCAACACTGATACAACCCCACCGCCCCCCACCCTTAAACACACACAGGCTACGCCATCTATGAACTACTTGGACGAGGATTGTTGCTAATATGTACATGTACCAAGGGAATACTGCCGGGAGGGTGGGCCGAATGGCGCAGCGTGGTCGGGCTGAATTGGGGGGGGGGGGGGGCTGGTGACCAAAATGATGGGACACGTTCATTAATGGGGCACGCCTTTTTTTTTCTTCAGAAATTTGAGTTTTCAATAAATATCTTCAAATGTTTGAAACACAGCCGACCCGACACAGCAACATATACGGGTATTTTAATTTTTTGGGGTCTTTCCTTTCTTTCCTTTTCTTTTGATTCTTTTCTTTCCCTCCACCTCCTATTATGAATAGCGACCCTCTTCTCCTATTACGAATAGCGACCCTCTTCTCCTATTATGAATAGCGACCCCCTTTTCCTATTATGAATAGCGACCCTCATTTCGTATTATGAATAGCGACCCTCTTCTATTATGAATAGCGACCCTCATTTGGTATTATTAATAGCCACCCCCTACTTCTATTATGAACAGCGAACCTCATTTCGTATTATGAATAGCGACCCTCTACTCCTGTTATGAAAAGCGACCCTCTTCTCCTATTATGAATAGCGACCCCCTTCTCCTATTATGAATAGCGACCCTCATTTCGTATTATGAAGAGCGAACTTTATGAGTAATGAACCTCATTTCGTATTCTGAATAGCGACCCTCTTCTCCTATTATGAATAGCGACCCCCTTCTCCTATTATGAATAGCGACCCTCATTCGTATTATGAATAGCGACCCTCTTCTCCTATTATGAATAGCGACCCCCTTCTCCTATTATGAATATCGACCCTCTTCTCCTGTTATGAATAGCGACCCTCATTTCTTATTATGAATAGCGACCCCCTACTCCTATTATGAATAGCGAACCTCATTTCGTATTATGAATAGAGACCCTCTTCTCCTATTATGAATAGCGAACCTCATTTCGTATTATGAATAGCGACCCCCTACTCCTATTATGCATAGCGACCCTCTTCTCCTATAATGAATAGCGACCCTCTTCTCCTATTATGAATATCGACCCTCTTCTCCTATTATGAATATCGACCCTCATTTCGTATTATGAATAGCGACCCCCTACTCCTATTATGAACAGCGAACCTCATTTCGTATTATGAATAGCGACCCTCTACTACTATTATGAATATCGACCATCTTCTCCTATTATGAATAGCGACCCCTTCTCCTATTATGAATAGCGACCCTCATTTCGTATTATGAATAGCGACCCTCTTCTCCTATTATGAATAGCGACCCTCATTTTGTGTTATGAATAGCGACCCCTACTCCTATTATGAATAGCGAACCTCATTTTGTATTATGAATGGAGACCCTCTTCTCCTATTATGAATAGCGACCCTCATTTCGTATTATGAATAGCGATCCCCTACTCCTATTATGAATATCGACCCTCTTCTCCTGTTATGAATAGCGACCCTCATTTCTTATTATGAATAGCGACCCCCTACTCCTATTATGAATAGCGAACCTCATTTCGTATTATGAATAGAGACCCTCTTCTCCTATTATGAATAGCGAACCTCATTTCGTATTATGAATAGCGACCCCCTACTCCTATTATGCATAGCGACCCTCTTCTCCTATAATGAATAGCGACCCTCTTCTCCTATTATGAATATCGACCCTCTTCTCCTATTATGAATATCGACCCTCATTTCGTATTATGAATAGCGACCCCCTACTCCTATTATGAACAGCGAACCTCATTTCGTATTATGAATAGCGACCCTCTACTACTATTATGAATATCGACCATCTTCTCCTATTATGAATAGCGACCCCTTCTCCTATTATGAATAGCGACCCTCATTTCGTATTATGAATAGCGACCCTCTTCTCCTATTATGAATAGCGACCCTCATTTTGTGTTATGAATAGCGACCCCTACTCCTATTATGAATACCGAACCTCATTTTGTATTATGAATGGAGACCCTCTTCTCCTATTATGAATAGCGACCCTCATTTCGTATTATGAATAGCGATCCCCTACTCCTATTATGAATAGCGAACCTCATTTCGTATTATGAATAAAGACACTCTTCTCCTATTATGAATAGCGAACCTCATTTCGTATTATGAATAGCGACCCTCTACTCCTATTATGAATAGCGACCCTCTTCTCCTATTATGAATAGCGACCCTCTTTTCCTATTATGAATAGCGACCCTCTTATCCTATTATGAATAGCGACCCTCTTCTCCTATTATGAATAGCGACCCTCTTCTCCTATTATGAATAGTGAACCTCATTTCGTATTATGAATAGCGACCCTCTTCTCCTATTATGAATAGCGACCCTCTTCTCCTATTATGAATAGCGAACCTCATTTCGTATTATGAATAGGGACCCTCTTCTCCTATTATGAATAGCGACCCTCTTCTCATATTATGAATAGCGACCCTCTTCTCCTATTATGAATAGCGAACCTCATTTCGAATAGGGAATAGACCCCAATTTCCAGTGGGTAATTGTCTGTGGGGTGTAAATGTCCCGCTGGTAATTGGCCGGGGGGTAATTTTCCTAGAACCGTAAAATGTGTTCTTTGCTCACTGGAGCAAAAATGCCATTAGATTTTGTATTTGTAAGTATGTAGCGGGGGGGGGGGGGGGGGGTTATTGTCTCGCTAGTAATTGGCCAGGGGGTAGTTGTCCCAGAACCATAACAATTTGTTTTTGGCTCAATGGAGCAAAAATGTCATTAGATCTCATAAGTATGTTGTCTCTTCGGTTGACAACTGACTAACCCTTCTTAAAATCAATTCATTTATTTATCATTCTTTGACCTGGGCTCATGCTTACCGACCAGCAGTAAAAACTGTGTTGTACTTTGGCCCTATAATACATACTGTTACAGAAATTGGATGCTCGTATGATTTAAAAGGGAGGTCTGAATTGGAGACTAGCTTTAATTTGGGCAAGGTTTTTGGGAGTGTGTAAAAGTTTGGAGCTGAGGCCGAGGTAGTTTTTAGGCAGACGGATTTTGTTAGAACTTAGAGTTAGGAGCTGGGAGGATGTTGTTCGGGAGCATCATCAAAGCCAAAGGCAAGAACCAGTATAAATGTGAGTTAAGTGTAACTGTTATTAGGTTGTGGCAAGTAAATATATTGGATATCACCACCATGTTTCTTGTGAATAAACATCAGTTACTTAAAAATCATTGTTCGATAACTCCTTTCTCTCAGAGACTGTAATTGTATGTGTGTATGACTTGGCCCTGGCCTTGCGTGAGCATTAATTTAGGCTAGACTAAACATCTACCCTGCAGTCTTTAAATTTCCCATTTTCTTATTAAAGAATTCCCAAAAGTTATTACAATACATAAACCAATATAAAAGTATGAAGTGAAAGTGAACTCTATGAAAAGTGACTGAAGAAGCACATGTTGCCCTAAAAATGTTGGGGAAAGGCTCATGTGACTGGCAACATCGGTTACATTGGTTGTTGGTCTTGTCAGTCTGTAGCCCTAGTCTACGCTGTTTCCCTTTGAATAATTTTCAGTGTTTTACACTTGTTTTTGCAGAGAACCGGTTTCACGAATGGCCTTAACGAGATGATCACCATGTATCCAGTGTACAAACCGTCCATTCTCTGTGTTTTAACGTCGTGTGTTCTTCTCCCTCTCGGATTTGGGCGAGTAAATGGTATGTATAATGTATAATGTATAATTAAATTATAGCAAACAGAGCAGGTTTAGCCTATGCCAATATATACACCCAAAATGACCGGATTTAGCCTCTAGTACGTAATTTTGAGTCACTTCTAGGACTTACATACTTCTGGGGGATGTTTCACAAAGATCATAAGTAGAGCTTAACACTAAAGTGGACTTAAAATTACGGAGAGCCATTTGTGGCATTAAAATGAAATATATTCAAAAACAGAAATTCAAGTATTTTAGACTTTTTATAAATTCCACATCAAGAACATGAAATCTCCTTGATGATAGAAAATATGAATGATTTGAATCAACATTTTATGCCCTTTCAAAATAACTTTTACAAAATATTTTCAAAGATGCTAACGGCTTTCCATAATTTTTAAGTTCAACTTAGGATCTTTGTGAACGCCCCCTGGCTCATTTTGTAAGCAAAATAGCTCGTGATCGCCTTATCTCAAGAACCCATTGATGGATTCCCACCAAACTTGGGTCATGTACATGTATGTATCTTGCAGAGCCAATGAACTGATTAGATTTTGGGGTCGCGAGATCCAAGGTCAAAGGTCACAGGGCTCATTATGTATGCAAAATAGCTCGTGATCGCGTTATCTCAAGAACCCATCAATGGATTCCCGGCAAACTTGGGTCATGTATGTATCTTGCAGAGCCAATGAACTGATTAGATTTTGGGGTCGCGAGATCCAAGGTCAAAGGTCACAGGGCTCATTTTGTATGCAAAATAGCTTGTGATCGCCTTATCTCAAGAACCCATTGATGGATTCCCACCAAACTTGGGTCATGTACATGTATGTATCTTGCAGAGCCAATGAACTGATTAGATTTTGGGGTCGCGAGATCCAAGGTCCAAGGTCACAGGGCTCATTTTGTATGCAAAATAGCTCGTGATCGCCTTATCTCAAGAACCCATTGATGGATTCCCACCAAACTTGGGTCATGTACATGTATGTATCTTGCAGAGCCAATGAACCGATTAGATTTTGGGGTCGCGAGATCCAAGGTCAAAGGTCACAGGGCTCATTATGTATGCAAAATAGCTCGTGATCGCGTTATCTCAAGAACCCATCAATGGATTCCCGCCAAACTTGGGTCATGTATGTATCTTGCAGATCCAATGAACTGATTAGATTTTGGGGTCGCGAGATCCAAGGTCAAAGGTCACAGGGCTCATTTTGTATGCAAAATAGCTCGTGATCGCCTTATCTCAAGAACCCATTGATGGATTCCCACCAAACTTGGGTCATGTACATGTATGTATCTTGCAGAGCCAATGAACTGATTAGATTTTGGGGTCGCGAGATCCAAGGTCAAAGGTCACAGGGCTCATTATGTATGCAAAATAGCTTGTGATCGCGTTATCTCAAGAACCCATTGATGGATTCCCGCCAAACTTGGGTCATGTATGTACCTTGCAGAGCCAATGAACGGATTAAATTTTTGGGTAACGATGTCAAAGGTCACAAGGCTCATTATGTATGCAAAAATAGCTCGCTTCTGTTTTGGTTTGTAAAATTGCTCCGTGGCGGAGGCATCATTTTCGACTGCGCGCGGTCGAAGGTCCATCTAGTTATCATTATTTTGTTATAAACAGTTCTTTATAAGTTTTACCCTTCCTACTTACAGCTAATGGAGAGACTGTACCGATCACAGTAGAATGTGGTGGCATCAAGACCTTGACATCTCCGAACTACCCTGAACACTATGACAAGGATTCACAGACTTGTTGGGATGCAAGACCAGACGACCTCTCTCAACGAATCCTCGTCACATTTGATGATTTCCATACGGAAGATAGTGATTATGTTTACATTAAAGAAGAAAACTATCCATCTTCTGAAGCCAAGTACAGTGGAAGCAAAGGGAATTCACCATATCTTTCTTTCGGGAATCGTCTTTCAATAATCTTCCGCCCTGATTCCACCCAGTCTAAAACAGGATTTAATCTGTCTCTCTCGTGTTGGACGCAAACAGGTGAGCGCCTTTCTTTAATAATAGTCAACAACAAAACACAGGGCCAAGGTGAAATCAAACAGCACTTATGATATACCGTATTTGCCGGCGATAAGGCCGCAGCGCCGCATAGGCGGCACCCCAACTTTGACATTTCAAAGAGGGGGAATGAAAAAAAAGAAAAGGAAAAAAAAAAAAACGGACAAAACAAAATAATCTTAGTTTTCTTGTAAAACACTATTTTTTGTTTACAAACTGATACCAACTTCATCAATATTCTTATAATTTACCGGAAGTTTAGCTAAAAAAGTGATCGCAGGCAGATTTGGTGTCCGATATACCCCTACCACAATGTACGGTGTAATGCGGTGTATTGCATGAAATGGAAATGGAAGCTTCGCGGCAGCTCCGTTAAACCGTCCCTTCCTTTACTTTTGCAATGCATTGGCATGAACTTAGATCAAGATATATCGGCAAATGTTGTTTTAGGAAGTTATTTTCATCTTCATGTCAACAATGCAAGATAAAATTGTCAGTAAGATGTGTGGAAATGTCCTGTACCATAGTGGTATAGTTATTGTACCGTTCGTAGTCCCATAGGTGCAAATTCGTGCTGGTTTTGACTTTGGTTTTTAATTTTTTTTTACTCTTTCGCCGCAAAGGCTGCACCCCGACTTTTTGATATTTTCTCCTCCAAAAATACTGCGGCCTTTACGCCGGCAAATACGGTAACGACCTCTGACAATTGGAAAAAATGTTGCTAATAACATTGACAAATTAACCAATATCTACACAAAGTGCCAGTTTCATTTCATGAATGCTAATTCGTCTTGTGTAGCTGTACCCCTCCATCTTTTAGGGAGTAGATCTTATCAAAACGTTATCAAAATCAATGTCTATTAAATTTGGAATGATGCCAATCGTGACTAATTTTCTTTACTGGTTTATTTTGTTTTACCAGAGGAAAACACTTATATTCATGAAGCATTTGAAGGTTCAGAGCATATCAGAGTCCTGACCCAACCCGTATGCAGAAACGCCTGGCATATGGATGTCGCAGATACTATATGTAGAGAGGCAGGGTTTCCAGGAGCTTACGAAACTACATGGAGGAACACTCCTTCAGGAGTAAATGGAACAAGTTATAATTGCAACTCATGTGAGTATGGACACCATTGCGACAGTGTATACATGCATGTGTGCAGGTTATCTATAAATAAGAATCAACAGTCAAGGCCTATTTATTTTAACGAAATGATTGATTTACTGAATTTTCTGTGTAGTTTTATAAACCTGTACACTATTTACTTTCTTCGGAACGAATTATTTTAACATTGTTTAGATAAAATCATTTGTGGAATATTAGCTGTTGTATATAACATAATGATGCTGATTTATTGTTTGACGTGCAAAAAATTATTTTTATGTCTACAGTCACCCATCGCCTTCAAGATTGCGAGAACTTTACATCCATTTGCACAGATGCTTACAATTCAGTTGTGATTAAGTGTAATGGTAAGTATACATCCATAAAGATATTAACAATGAACTATATGAATATTCTCCCAATCCCAAATGTCAGTAGCACTGGTATCACTGCGACAATCATAATTGAACCACAGAGATCTTAAATGAAATTTTTGTAATTCAGTTATTATATAAGGATATTTCACAGGTTGAAATTAAATATATGATGAATCATGATTATGCTCTTCAATATTATACATGCATCCAGTCGCAAGAAGACTTTACTGATCCAAGTACTACACAGTGTGCACTTCGTTATTGAATGAAATAGAAAAACAAAGGATAAGATAAAGCAAACAAAGGATGGCATACCACAAGACAGTGTTGTTGCCCCCGTGAACTTAACTATTTACACTAATGAGCGACCAGTGTTCCCTAGGGTGTAAAGGGTCATTCCATGTCAAATCACCCAATGGTTTTAACCCGACCATTTTTTATTTTGATGAAACTTGGTGTACTTGTTGAGTGTGATCTCACAGCACCAAATCCAAAATTTTAGGTCAATCGGGTGAGGGGTTTGGGAGATACGGCCCACCAAATTTTGAGATTTTTTCAAAAATGGGGGTGGCGGCCCTATCTTTGAACCCTTGTATTTGGGGACCTAATGGGTCAATCTTCACAAAATTTGTATTGTTGGAAATGGTATTTAATAAGGATTCCAGATCTGCCGCCATTTTGAAAATTTGTACATGTTGGGGTACTTTGACCTCTTGACCTAAGATTTGACCTTGAAATTGACCTTGTGGATCACGTGACCTTGACAACATTTTTCATGAAATGTAATCTTTGACATGTTCACTAAAACATATAAAAGTTTCAGAGATATAATATTTTTTGTTTAGGAGCAATAAGGATTGAGAGTATCCATACTTACAGATATTCACAATAAACCCTATTATAATGTATACAATACATGCAATATGCATGTAGTACAACATACATCTTCCACATGCTTTTTTGTTCTAGGCATATCCATTCTAAATGTCAGCAGTACTTGAATAGAAATAAAATGACAAGTTCATATGGGCCTAAAGGGTTATGGATTTGGGCCTCTGAGTCGGTTCTAGGATAATTACCCCCCTGGAAAATTAACCCCCAGGAAATGACCCCCCCCCCCCCGAGGATAATTACCCCCCGAGGACTATCACACCCAGAGGACAATTACCCCCGGACAATTACCCCCTAGACAATTACCCCCCCCCCCCCCCCCCCCCCCTATTCGTTCAATGGGAAGACCATCCTGATAATAAGTTGGTTTTAATTAAAGCAGATTTTTTTTTCGGGAGGTAATTATCCTTGAAGGGTAATTTTCCAGGGGGGGGGGGGGTAATTGTCCTCGGGGGGGGGGGGGGGGACAGATTGTCCTAGGAGGTATTTTTCTGGGGTTAATTGTCCTCTGGGTGTGATAGTCCTCGGGGGTAATTGTCCTCGGGGGGGGGGGAACATTTCCTGGGGGTTAATTTTCCAGGGGGGTAATTTTCCTAGAACCGAGTCAGAGGCCTAAAGCCATACATCCTGTTAACCCTTTAGGCCCATATGAACTTGTCATTTTATTTCTATTCAAGTACTGCTGACAGTAAGAATGGATATGACTAGAACAAAAAAGCATGTGGAAGACATGTATGTTGTACTGTGCATATTGCATGTATTGTATACATTATAATAGGGTTTATTGTGAATATCTGTGAGTATAGATACTTTGAATCCTTATTGCTCCTAAACAAAAAATATTATATCTCTGAAACTTTTATATGTTTAAGTGAACATGTCAGAGATTACATTTCATGAAAAATGTTGTCAAGGTCACGTGATCCACAAGGTCAATTTCAAGGTCAAATCTTAGGTCAAGAGGTCAAAGTACCCCAACATGTACAAATTTTCAAAATGGCGGCAGATTTGGAATCCTTATTGAATACCCTTTCCAACAATACAAATTTTGTGAAGATTGACCCATTAGGTCCCGAGATACAAGGGTTCAAAGGTAGGCCCGCCACCCCCATTTTTGAAAATATCTCAAAATTTGGTTGGCCGTATCTCCCAAACCCCTCACCCAATTGACCTAAAATTTTGGATTTGGTGCTGTGAGATCACACTCAACAAGTACACTAAGTTTTATCAAAATCAAAAATGGTCGGGTGTAGATTTTCAGATTTTTTGGGTGATTTGACATGGAATGACCCTAAAGCAGATGACTTTGAACTGACAGCCCAGAAAATCTCACAGAAACCAATCCATCAGCCTGAAGAACTTGAAATTGTTACGAGTTTGCAACTAAGTATTATAATTTTGCGATCAAGTGAAAAGAATTTTGATTGATTTGGATCAATCGCAACTCTTTACAAATTAGGACCCATCAAACAATGTTACCAAAATCCTTTGGATTTAAACAACTTGATGTTAACTCTGCAATGTTATAGGCTCTCTTAGAGTATTGTAAGGTTTTCACGTATGTATTGTCATGTTAATTTTTAGCTGTGAGTCAACTTGGATGTTTCAACCTTGAGAAACACATCCACCTGCTATCAAGAAGTGTAAAGCTGAGCAGGGATCAATGTCTTACCCACTGCAAATCATACTCTGGAACTCCACAGTATGCTGTACATCACAACGGAACCAACTGCTCGTGTATCAATCAAACTGCATTGAATGTTACCAATTTTCCTACAGATCGTAATCAATGTACAAAACAAAAACCAACTGGACACTGGGCTACACTCTTCAATGGTAATCCAATTTTTTAAAAGTTTTCGTTGTAATCATAAATTTGTTGTAATCCCCATTAGCATTATATTTATTATAAAGCCTTTATTGGGACTATATCCCATTTGCAGGCCAAAAATATGAAAAGGCCAATTTCCTACGGCATTTGGAAAAATACTACTTATATAGAACTTCCCTCAAAAAACGAAAGGGCTTAAAAATATCTTTGAATGGGAAAATAACGAGCGTTGGTTGCCGAATCGACTTAAGTGATTGCAAATCACTGAACCCTTGTACCAAAGGGTTGTACCTTTTGTGCTGCGCAAAGATTCAATCAGTTTAGGTTTGGCCATTACAAGAAGTGGGTTATCGATGTAGACAAATGCACATGTACCCTTTACAGCTCATTATGCCTCCGTTACAAAGTAGCCGGAGGCATTATGTTTTCGGGTTGTCCGTCCGTACGTCCCGTTCTCGTGATTGCGTTATCTGAAGAACCGATTGATGGATTCCTGCCAAACTTTAGTCATGTATGTATCTTGCAGAGCCGATGAACTAATTAGATTTTGGGGTCACAGGGCTCATTATGTATGCAAAAACAGCTCGTGATCACGTTATCTGAAGAACCGATTGATGGATTCCTGCCAAACTTTGGTCATGTATGTTACTTGCAGAGCCGATGAACTGATTAGATTTTGGGGTCATGAGGTCAAGATCAAAGGTCATGTAGCTCATTATGTATGCAAAAATAGCTTGTGATCGCATTATCATTAGAACAGATTGATGGATTCCTGCCAAACTTAGATCATGTATGTATGTTGCAGAGCCAATGAACTGAGTAGATTCTTGGGTCATGAGGTCAAAGGTCATGGGCTCATTATGTATGCAAAAATAGCTTGTGAACGCATTCTCATTAGAGCTGACAGATTACTATTTAACTCAGGACATCTTGCAGAGCCAATGCACTGAGTAGATTTTAGGGTCATGTGGTCACGCGTATAGAAAAAATAACATATAACAACGTAGAAATTCGCGACTCAGCGCAGATGGCCGATACGTTTAATCAATATTTCTCTCAAATAGGACATAGCCTTGCAGATGATATTCCTCCAATGCAAAAGAAATTTTTAGACTTTATAGACCAGCCAAATCCCAATTCACTATTTTTTGTCCCTGTACATAGAAATGAATTAATAGATATAGTTCATAACTTGAAAAATAAAAAGAGTACTGGACACGATGGCATTGATAATATTTTATTGAAAAACGTCATAAACTACATTGTCGATCCGCTGGTGCATATATTCAATTTATCCTTGACTAGCGGTGTTGTTCCCGATTGTATGAAGATTTCTAAGGTTATACCGGTTTACAAAAAAGGAGAAAGGGATTATATATGTAATTTTAGACCAATTTCTCTCCTGCCTGCTCTTTCAAAAATTCTGGAAAGAATAATATATACAAGACTTCTAAATTTTCTGAATAAAAACAGCATAATTTCTCATTTTCAGTTTGGCTTTCGCCAAAAACATAGTTCATCCCATGCTTTACTTACCCTTGTCGAAAAAGTTACAGAAGCTATTGAAAAATACAAGCATACTGTGGGTGTTTTCCTGGACCTCTCCAAGGCCTTTGATACCATCGATCATAAAATACTTCTCTACAAATTGAACAATTACGGAATTCGTGGTAGGGCCTTGGAGTGGTTCAGAGGCTACCTAACGAACCGCAAGCAATTTGTGTGTATTAACGACCAATGTTCTTCTATGCAAGATGTAGATTGTGGTGTTCCACAGGGCAGTCTACTGGGCCCACTTTTATTTATTACCTATATAAACGATATCCGAAATTCCTCTAATATCCTTTCCTTCCTCTTATTTGCAGATGATTCGAATGTGCTCTTCTCACATGCAGATCCTGATATTTTGGTCAATATACTAAACATTGAATTAGACAAATTGTTACAATGGATAAGAGCTAATAAGTTATCATTAAATTTACAAAAAACAAAATGTATGCTCTTCAGCAATTCTATAGGTAACTTACCACATAATGTTAAACTAGATAATACTGACATAGAAGCCGTCACTTCAATGAAATTTTTAGGTCTGATAATAGACGATAAACTCTCATGGAAATGTCATATTGATAGCATTTGCTGAACAATCTCTCGCAACATAGGGATTGTAAATAAGGTTAAGTTTTTTCTGCCAACCTCCTCCCTACTAATGCTTTACTCGACATTAATTTTGCCCTACTTAAATTATGGTATTATTGTTTGGGGTAATACATACGATTCTTATCTTCATAGAATACTACTTCTACAAAAAAAAGCTATGCGTGTTATTTGTAACACTTCCTGGAGATCTCATACTGACGTTTTATTTGTTGAAAATAATGTGTTGAAAATAAATGATTTGTATCGTTATAGCCTTGGTCAGTTTATGTACCAGTTCAATAATAATACGCTACCATCAGCCTTCAATTTAATATTCATCAAAAATAAAACTATACACAAATACCCTACGCGCCAATCTGACGAATTTCATCTGCCATTAACTAGAACTGTACTTGCTAAATCCATATTCACTTACGCAGGCCCTAAGCTATGGACCATTCTTGATGTTAGCATCAAGAATGCCCCCAGTTTAAATTCTTTTAAATTCAAATTAAAAAAATATTTTTTGCGTAATTATCAAGCGTTCGCTCTCTCTTTTTAAATTTATTTAACTCAATAAAATACATTGGATATTTTGATTCATTTTGTACTGGCCATCCGTATTCCAGTCGGCCCGTGTTGTGTTGTGTGTGTTATAGGTAAGAGCCCTGCCCTCTCTCGTTGTCTCCCTTCTTTCCCTGTCCCTTTCACTCCTTCTATGTTATGTTTCATTGGTTTATGTATTTGTGCGTTCCTTTATTATTGATATACTATTTTTGCAACTATAAGTTATAGGGGGCTGCAATCTACAAGCTCAGCTTTTCAGCAGTCCACTCCATTACCAACCTGTTTTATATGCCTATTGTACACTGTGGACCAATTACAAATATATTGTTAAGTTTCATTGTTTTACTATGTACAATGCAATCCCATGTACTTTATTTATTTTGTTGGAAATGGAAATAAACGAAACGAAATGAAATGAAAAGATCAAAGGGTCATATATGTATATGAGAAATTGCTTGTAATCACAATATTTTGAGGACCTGTCAATTGTAATCCATTAACAGGTCCTCAAAATCTAGTTTTATGTATGTTATTACCAACAACAAGAAAGAAGTCAGTCAGTCACTCGATAGTGTCTGACAGTGAAGTCTAGCAAGTAAACCGGTTTCCTTCCATAATTTGAATATTAGGACACTGCTAACGTTTAAATTTCACAATTAGGACATACCATACATGACATATTCATAATTCCTGCAAAGTTCTACAGAATTTTATGTTGGCTGCAATTGTGGGACATTGTACCTTTAAGTTATCATGTCATTTTGACAAGTGATGTTATCCATGAAACTAACGAGAAGAACTATACACAATACTGAAATATGGGGCTTGCTCAATACAATGTGCCACCACATGTGACATTATACAGTTGTACATCCTAAAACAAAATAGCTTTTTGGCAATTTTCTTGCTAGATTATCTTGGTGTTTTCGTAGATCAGTGATGAATAAATGAAGCATCACGGTGAGACTTATTTGAATGATCTTGCTAGAACAATTTCTAACAGGTATTTTTTTTTTATTGCATGTAACTTTACCTAAAGCCACAACAAGTGGTGACACATGCTGCGTATGCACCCTCTGTCAATAGGGCTACCGGTAGGCCAAAAGCAACACAGTGCCATGTTTAATAGGTGATAGCGGAAAGTCTGTATTGTTCCCGACCAGTGGTGTTATATCAGAAATTCAGAATCCAATTGATCAAAATGCGGTTTTGAAGCACACTCAGACCCTCTTTGAATTTGCATGGAGATTTGTGGTAAGTGCAAATTAATGTCTGGCCATTCATGGCATGCCAAAGGACACAGGACTGTGTCAGGGCTCGAATCCACGACCTGTACCTCTCATGTCAAGTATTCAAATCCCTCAACCTTTATGTGTGTTTACCATTTGGGGGTACTGAATTCAAGTAAAGTATTTTGTTCCCCTTTTGGTCCATATTTTTCAGTCTCGTTTGGATTCTGCAGCGAGCCACCCGAGCTACACAATGGATCTTGGAATAATACATCCAATGGATTTATGTACGGCACAACTATCACCGCCAAGTGTAACGAAAGCTACGAGTTGGTGGATGGAGATGGGAAGATGAGATGTGACAAGGCAACTACCTCTACAACTCAAGATTTTGAATGGCTTGGAACCATTCCGTCCTGTCAGGAAAGGAATACTAGTAAGTAGAACTACATTTTGAGTAATAACGTTCACCAAAAATTGTTATTATATTATTTTAGAGATTCCTGTATGTACACTAGTGTCCATAAATTTGTATTTTTTCTATCCTCTTTTTATGAAATGATCCCAATAACATGGTTTGTTTTTATGCCTCCGCTACCAAGTAGCCAGAGGCATTATGTTTTCGGGTTGTCCGTCCGTACGTCCCGTTCTCGTGATCGCGTTATCTCAAGAACCCATAGATGGATTCCGCCAAACTTGGGTCATGTATGTATCTTGCAGAGCCAATGAACTGATTAGATCTTGGGGTCACGAGATCCAAGGTCAAAGGTCACAGGGCTCATTATGTTTGCAAAATTAGCTTGTGATCGCTTTTTCTCAAGAACCCATTGATGGATTTCCATCAAACTTGGGTCATGTATGTATCTTGTAGAGTCAATTAACTGATTAGATTTTAGGGTCATGAGATCAAAGGTCAAAGGTCACAGGGCTCATTATATATGCAAAAATAGTTTGGGATCGCGTTTTCTCAAGTACCCATTGATGGATTCCCGCCAAACTTGGGTCATGTATATATCTTGCAGAGCCCATGAACTGATTAGATTTTGGGGTCACGAGGTCAAGGTCACAGGGCTCATTATGTATGCAAAAATAGCTCGCTTCTTTTTTGGTTTGTGAAATTGCTCCATGGCGGAGGCATCATTTTCGACTGCGCGCGGTCGAAGGTCCATCTAGTTATATATGAATCAATAGCTTGTGATCGCATTATTTTTAGAACCGTTGGACGGATTACCATCAAACTCAAGACATGTACATGTATGTATCTTGCAAAGCCAATGAATTGATTAGATTTTAGGGCCATGAGGTCAAAGAGAAAAGGGTCATACATGTATATGAAAAATAGCTTGTAATCACAATATTCTGAGAACCTGTTATGAATGGATTACAATTAAACTTGAATTTGAAAAATTGGTTCTGTTTTAGTTTGTGAAATTGCTCTATGGCGGAGGAATCATTTTCAACTGCACGCATGCAGTCAAAGTTCCATCTAGTTTATCAATAAATATCTTTTGAGAACTTTATTGATAATTGTCTATGACTCTCATATAACTACAATGCCCCCTACTTTCGGAGTCCCGCATTATAAAGTTATAGCCTATCAACAATATTATAGACTTTAACAAAAATAAAATCGTTAAAAATTCAATTTTCATACGAGAATCGAAATGTTACTTATGCCTAGGTCACATTCGCTCTACGGCTAGGATACCACAGCCGTAAGCCCCCAAAATTGAGGAAGACTTGTGGCGGCCGCAAAGAATCTATGGTGGCCTCAGGGTCACCCTATGGTGTATCCCTATCTTTACAGGCGGCGGGTCCCCATGGAATTATAACGCGGAGTTATAACTGTTTTGATTTCTAGGTTCGTTGTAGCGATTAGACACGCCTTAGCCATGCCATAGAGCAGGTCCATGGCGACCGTATGTCGGGCGTACGTGGCCTCACGTTTTATATACTCCAGGGGTGAAGCCGTAGCATCAGTCTGGCCGCACGGTCACTGTATGGTCCCCCTTCGGCCGCCTTGCGGGCACCTTGCGGCTACCTTGTGTCTGCCTTAGTATTATCAAAAACCTATGGCTGCCGCAGGGACGCCCTAAGGAGCCGCCGCAGATTTTCTGTCTCCACAAATTCAAAATACGCTGTGCGGCTACCCTAACATACCGTGTATGTGACCGTTGGAATGCTGCGGCGGCCCTATAATTGCAGTTGGCCGTAGATATTTTAGACCGACGCGGCAAATGTGACCTAGGCATAACTAATGTGTCCATATTTCTTTGATGGTAGTAAATTTGAACCCTGGCCCGTTAAACAGGTGCGACTGCATGATCCAAAGCAGTTGTGAGCAATAACGAGCTCTTTTTAAGACTGGACCTTCATATGTTTGGAATCGGGTTACAACACGAATGGAAATTTTTTATTTTCAAGTTGTGCTTCCAAATATGAAGTAAATAACCATCAATGTTTGTTGAAATACTTTTTTAAAGTTAACTATGATTCATTTTTTCAGTGTACGATAAGTTTGTTTTTGTGCTGGCTAACTGTATTCATTAATTGTAATTATTGGTAAAGAACAAAACCAAAACAATTCTTGAATATATGCAAGTATGTACAGTTGTTATGACATTGCAAGCTGTACTTTGTTTCTGAATTATTTTCATGTAAAATAAAGGCAAAATAACAAGTCACAGTTTCCTGTAACATGGCTTTTTTTGTTTTTAGTATTAACATGGACAATAGCATCTCACAAAACCACGGCAAAAGTTAATGGTAAGCATCTTTATCACAATCAAGTACTGGGTTGTTCAGGACACTATCCTTTTTCTTTCTCTTTTTTTCTCTTTCTCTTTTTTTCTCTTTCTCTTTCTTTTATCAGGTGGGCTGTATCTAATACAGACCACCTTATAGTCCAGTAGACGGTACCATATACCATGTACATGACCTGGAAAAGTTGATAAGTACAAGGTTTTTGTGTTGATTTGTGTTCTAGATGGGTATTGAAGTAAATTCAGCTTGGTTGCCAGCTTGGCAACCTTGGGCAACTTTTTTAATAGCCATATTAGCATAATCATCTAATTACCATATGTGCAATATGTAATAATGTTGCTAATCTCAATCTCAAGTTGATAAGTACAAGGTTTTTGTGTTGATTTGTGTTCTAGATGGGTATTGAAGTAAATTCAGCTTGGTTGCCAGCTTGGCAACCTTGGGCAACTTTTTTAATAGCCATATTAGCATAATCATCTAATTACCATATGTGCAATATGTAATAATGTTGCTAATCTCAATCCAGGAAGCCTGAAAACATGGATAATACGACTTTTCAAGGGTTTTCTATGACAAGGAATCTATTTATGGCACCAATTTTTTTTTGTAAGTAATACAATTGTCTTAAAAAGCATAATTAGCATAATATGTACAATGTATGGACTTCATTGTCATTGTTTATCTATAAAGCCTAAAAATGGTGCAATGCAACATTGTAAATCACTTTTGAAAGATTAATCATTAATTCATGAGAAGATATTCCATGTATATGTAGTATAATTAGCCTAATTAGCATAATAATCTAATTAGCATACATGTATATGTGCAATATGTAATAATGTTGCTTATCTTAATCCAGGAAGCCTGAAAACATGAATAATATGACTTTTCCAGGGTTTTATATGATGAGAAATTCATTTATGACACCAGTTTTTGATTCCAAGTAATGCAATTGTCTTAAATAGCACAATGAGCATAATGAGCTAATAAGCATGTGTACAATATATGGACTTCATTGTCATTGTTTATCTATAAAGCCTAAAAATGGTGCACTGCAACCTTGTAAATGACCTTTTGAAAGACTACACATTAATTCATTAGAAGATATTTAATGTAGATGTCGTATAATTAGCCTAATTAGCATATACACTGTATGTGCAATATGTAATAATGTTGCTAATCTTAATCCAGGAAGACTGAAAACATGGATAATATGACTTTTCCATGGTTTTCCATGACGAGGGATTCAGTTGTGATACCAGTTTTTATTTTAAAGTAATGCAATTGGCTTAATATGTAATTATTGTACTAATAAGCCTAATTAGCATATTTGTAGAATATCAATTATTTGGGACTCATTTAGCTTCACAAATTGTATGTCCAATGTGGTGGTTATCTTGGTTGCAAGGCAATGTTGTCGAACCTCATAAAATGTCTAGGAAATGACGGGGTCATCATACGCGTTGGAGGTTGGGCTTCAGTCATTGGATTTAGAGAGACAGTCGGAAACACACTGAAGATGGTTAAAGCAGATGATAGTGATGGAAATGATGATGTGGTGAGACAAGTATGTATGTAGGCCAGGGATGTTTAATACAACGAGTACGAACTATGATCTGTCTATGTTATGTTTACCAAAGCTAGAACCATTGAGAGTACAAGCCCGACGTTGCTCAAGCTTGTGGCAGAATTCTTGGAAAAGTCATATTATCCAGGTTTTCAGGCTTCCTAAATTTAGATTAACAACATTAATACATATTGATCATATATGCTTATTAGATTATTATGCCAATCAGGTTAATTATACTACATCTACATGGAATATGTTCTTGTGAATTAATGATTAGTCTTTCAAAAATGATTTACAATGTTGCATTGCACCATTTTTAGGCTTTATAGATAAACAATGACATTGAAGTCCATATATTGTACACATGCTTATTAGCTCATTATGCTCATTGTGCTATTTAAGACAATTGCATTACTTGGAATCAAAAACTGGTGTCATAAATGAATTCCTTATCATAGAAAACCCTGGAAAAGTCATATTATCCATGTTTTCAGGCTTCCTAAATTTAGATTAACAACTATTGCTCATATATGCTAATTAGATTATTATGCTAATTAGGTTAATTATACTACATCTACATGGAATATCTTCTCATGAATTAATGATTAATCTTTCAAAAGTGATTTATAATGTTGCATTGCACCATTTTTAGGCTTTATAGATAAACAATGACAATGAAGTCCATATATTGTACACATGCTTATTAGCTCATTATGCTCATTGTGCTATTTAAGACAATTGCATTACTTGGAATCAAAAACTGGTGTCATAAATGAATTCCTCATCATAGAAAACCCTGTAAAAGTCATATTATTCATGTTTTCAGGCTTCCTGGATTAAGATTAGCAACATTATTACATATTGCACATATATGCTAATTAGATTATTAAGCTAATTAGGCTAATTATACTACATATACATGGAATATCTTCTCATGAATTAATGATTAATCTTTCAAAAGTGATTTACAATGTTGCATTGCACCATTTTTAGGCTTTATAGATAAACAATGACAATGAAGTCCACATATATTGTACATATTATGCTAATTAAGATATTTAAGACAATTGTATTACTTAAAAATAAAAATTGGTGTCATAAATGGATTCCTTGTCATAGAAAACCCTTGAAAAGTCATATTAACCATGTTTTCAGGCTTCCTGGATTGAGATTAGCAACATTATTACATATTGCACATATGCTAATTAGATGATTATGCTAATATGGCTATTAAAAAAGTTGCCCAAAGTTGCCAAGCTGGCAACCAAGCTGAATTTACTTCAATACCCATTTAGAACACATATCAACAAAAAAACCTTGTACTTATCAACTTTTCCAGGTCTGAAAAACTTCTACAGGACTATTATATTTTTGTTAAAATCGCCTTTATTTATTTATTTATTTATTAGGTGGGCTGTATCTAATACAGACCACCTTATAATTTTGTTAAAATTGCCTTTATTATTATTATCAGGTGGGCTGTATCTAATACAGACCACCTTATATTTTTGTTAAAATCGTCTTTATTTATTATTTATTATTTATTTATTTTTCTTATTTCGACCCACTTTTTTGTGTGCAAGATAAATTGAAAATGGCTCAATCAAATATCTTAAAATTTAACACACATATGTATAGGCATATTCACAAAACACAGCAAATTTTTCGACCTTGACCTTGACTGATGACGTCATCTAGGCGCCATTTTGTGAAATTTTCTGAAAATAAACTCATGATCATATCTTCATAACCAAAAGGTATTTCTGATTCATATTTATTATGATCAAGGTCAATATCAGTCCAGTCAATTTCAGGTCAAAAAACGCGCGCGTGCGCGTACGTCCGCGCGTCCATGCGCGCGCAAATTTTTTAAATGCTCAAAATCGTCTCAAATTTATTTTGCATACGTTTCAGGTCATTTTAAGCATTTTATAAAAAATCGCGCGTACGAGCATGCGCGCGCGTTTTCGCGCGTAACACCATTAAAAAACATAGAATCGCCATTTTTTTTTCTTTCATGATATTTCTCATATTTTTTCAAGGAATTTGATTCCATGTTTATCTCTTTATGACCATTATTAACAAGATGAGCGTAAATTCAAGATAAATGTCAGTGCGCGCGAGGTTTTTTAATACATAGCATATATGGGCAAAAACATGCCTATACAAAATCCGTTATAGCTCTTTGGAATGCACCGGGATCCTCAATTTTTTTTCATATTAAGATAGAGTATGAGTCGGAAATATGATTCCATGTCTCATTTGGCCATTAAGTGTATCATGACATCATCACAATGGCCTTGGAACTCAAAATACGAATTTGCATATTATGACGTCAGCATATTTATGTAAAATTGATTGTATCTCTGTAAATATTGATCAATTTTCTTCAAAATTTCGATATGTTGTAGCTAAGACAATTCTCTACAAGCGCAGTAATAACCATTTTCCATTTTGATGACGTCATCATAGTGAACATTTTGATTAAAGGCCTCATGTCAAAAACTTCATAATTTGCGTGTTATGCCTATAGAAGGTGAATTTAGTTCACGTTATGAATCTACATGATATTGTCTTTTAAGAATTTGTGAGCAGTATGTCGCTTATTTTTGCTCTATTTTGTCTCAAATGTTAGTTGACCAGCCCACCTATACTTGTTCCAAACAAGTATTATATGTCTAGTTATTATTTATTTTTCTTATTTCGACCCACTTTTTTGTAGGCAAGATAACTTGAAAATGGTTTATTCAAATACCTTGAAATTTAGCACACATATGTATAGGCATATGGAGAAAACACGGCTATGTTTTCAACCTTGACCTTGACTGATGACGTCATCTAGGCGCCATTTTGTGAAATTTTCCGAAAATCAACTCTTGATCATATCTTCATAACCCAAAGTGATTTTTCAATCATATTTATCATCATTAAGGTCAATATCAGTCCGGTCAATTTCAGGTCAAAAAACGCGCGCGTGCGCGTACGTCCGCGCGTCAGTGCGCGCGCAAAATTTCAAAATGCTCAAAATCGTCTCAAATTTATTTTGCATACGTTTCAGGTCATTTTAAGCATTTTATAAAAAATCGCGCGTACGAGCATGCGCGCGCGTTTTCGCGCGTAACACCATTACAAAACATAGAATCGCCATTTTTTTTTCTTTCATGATATTTCTCATATTTTTGCAAGGAATTTGATACCATGTTTATCTCTTTATGACCATTATTAACAAGATGAGCGTCAATTCAAGATAAATGTCAGTGCGCGCGAGCTCTTTTAATACATAGCATATATGGGCAAAAACATGCCTATACAAAATCCGTTATAGCTCTTTGGAATGCACCGGGATCCTCAATTTGTTTTCATATTTAGATAGAGTATGAGTCGGAAATATGATTCCATGTCTCATTTGGCCATTAAGTGTATCGTGACATCATCACAATGGCCTTGGAACTCAAAATACGAATTTGCATATTATGACGTCAGCATATTTATGTAAAATTGATTGTATCTCTGTAAATATTGATCAATTTTCTTCAAACTTTCGATATGTTGTAGCTAAGACAATTCTCTACAAGCGCAGTAATAACCATTTTTCATTTTGATGACGTCATCATAGTGAAAATTTTGATTAAAGGCCTCATGTCAAAAACTTCATAATTTGCGTGTTATGCCTATAGAAGGTGAATTTAGTTCACGTTATGAATCTACATGATATTGTTTTTTAAGAATTTGTAAGCAGTATGTCGCTTATTTTTGCTCTATTTTGTCTCAAATTTTAGTTGACCAGCCCACCTATACTTGTTCCAAACAAGTATTATATGTCTAGTTTATTTTTCTTATTTCGACCCACTTTTTTGTGTGCAGGATAATTTGAAAATGGCTCAATCAAATATCTTAAAATTTAAGACACATATGTATATGCATATTCACAAAACACAGCAAATTTTTCGACCTTGACCTTGACTCATGACGTCATCTAGGCGCCATTTTGTGAAAAAAATTGAAAATCAACTCATGATCATATCTTCATAACCAAAAGTAATTTCTCATTCATATTTATCATGATCAAGGTCAACATCAGTCCGGTCAAATTCAGGTCAAAAAACGCGCGCATGCGTACGTCGCATTTTATAAAAAAATCGCGCACACGCGCATGCGCGCGCCTTTTCGCGCGTAACATCATTACTCAACATAGAATCGCAATTTTTTTTCTTTCATGATATTTCTCGTATTTTTTCGAGGAATTTGATACCATTTTTATCTCTTTATGACCATTAATAACAAGATGAGCGTCAATTCAAGATAAATGTCTGTGCGCGCGAGCTCTTTTAATACGTAGTATATATGGGCAAAAACATGCCTATACAAAATCTATTATAGCTCTTTGGAATGAACCGTGACCTTCAATTTGTTTTCATATTTAGATAGAGTATGAGTCGGAGATATGATTCCATGTCTCATTTGGCCATTAAGTGTATCGTGACATCATCACAATGGCCTTGGAACTCAAAATACGAATTTGCATATTATGACGTCAGCATATTTATGGAAAATTGATTGTATCTCTGTAAATATTGATCAATTTACTTCAAAATTTCGATATGTTGTAGCTAAGACAATTCTCTACAAGCTTAGAAATAACTATTTTTCATTTTGATGACGTCATCATAGTGAAAATCTCGATTAAAGGCCTCATGTCAAAAGGCCTTTTTAATTTGCATTATCCCTATAGAAGGTGAATTCCGTTCACGTCATGAAACTACATGATATTGTTTTTTAAGAATTTTTAAGCAGTATCTACCTTATTTTCGCTCTATTTTGTCTCAAATTTAAGTTGACCAGCCCACCTATACTTGTTCCAAACAAGTATTATATGTCTAGTTCTATATGTCTCTTTGGGTTATCAAACACACATTTAGATTTATAATTATATATGTAGTGGCACATTAATTTGAAAAGCGACAGTGCCGACACCACATCTGATTTTCTTCAAGCTAGGATCTTTCACTTTCAATATGAATGTGCCAAACTTAATGATAATGAAAATCAAACCTATCTTCTACTGTATCATCACATGTAGCCACAGATTGAAAAATAAAGGTCTTCGATTTAATGGAATACTTATTGATTTACAGGTACTAGTAGCAGTGAAACTCCCATTATTTTGGTAGGAGTTCTCACCATCATCATCATCATCATCTTCGCCTGCGTTATTTTATGGAAAAAACGACGAAAAGGCAAAAAAGGAGAAAGTCTGTGGTAGGTATTCCTTGATGAAATCTGCTGAGAAGATGGTATATGAATATACATGTATAAAATCAGTACTTGGCTTAACGCTTCATTGTCTAGGAGAGGAGATCTTGTATCTAAAGTTTCGAATTTTATTTCACATTTTCACTTGCATTTGCATTTCTGTTAATTGTAAGAAATTGATGCTCTCTAAATTTATAAAAGAACACAATCAATATAAATATCAAGAGAATATGGTGCCTCACTGTTCAACGCACCTAATCAATACACTTATCAGACCTTCATTTCTAAGGAGCGCGATCGCGCCGGCGCTCCTACAGCGCTCCTAAAAAATAATAAGGAGAGTTGTTTACAGCGCTCCTTGGTTTCAATGTTTTCCTTCAGTTAAAAATCCCGTTTAGGGTGCATGTTTGTGGCCGATCGCACCGGCAAAATTGTCAACAAATCGCCATTTTAAGCTTCTAGCAACTTGTCAGTCATTCTCCGAAACAATGCATGTCCTACTAAATATTCATGAACACTATAACTTCGTCACAAATTTCAACCACTTACATTGCCAAGCCTTCGATTAAGCGGGCGCAGGGCGCAAATTTGCGCTCATAAAACCACCAATTGCGCCCATAATCATCTAAAACTAGACGGCAAGGCGCAAGTGTTTACTGTGAAAATGCGCCCATAAATTATTAGAACAGAAAAAACACACGAATGATTCGTAAAGGGCGCATTTTCACGGAAACACTTGCGCCTTATAAAAGCACTAAATACGAAGCTAGTAGAGAGCTCACGCGGCAAACTGTTCGTGATTCGGAATCACAAACAGTTTGCCGCGCAGGAGCTCTCTACTAGCTACGTATTTAGTGCTTTAATAAGGCACATGTGTTTCCGTGAAAATGCGCCCCTTTGTTTACGTACGTACGTTCAGATCATGCGATCGCTAGATGCTGCTGTGGCGCTGGCTCACGCATATGCGTACGTACAAATGTATCGAAGGATCAAGACAACAAATCGTCAAATGGAGAAATAAACAAGCATTCAAATAGTCATTAGAGATCTGTCGAGGTTTGTTTGTAGTTCTAGTTTATTATTTCATCTTAAATAGAATTTAGAATTATCTTATTGATAAGTTAAGAACACCTACGATATTCTCGATCGTAGCTACTCTCTTTTTGCCAGCAGCCGACCTAGCGTTGTTTCGGCAGAAAGCTAGCCGGCCAGCTTCCCACGACGAACCTTTCGAGTCCTGGTAAAATTGCGCGCTGCAAAACTCTGAAACTGCATTGGTCTCGTTGAAAAACTCCAGCCCGCTCGCCTCCCACGACGGACCATTCGTGGTATGGTGAGAGTGTGTGTGCGAGGTACGATTTTGGTTTCGGGAACGCACGTGTTACGCAACTTCTTCTTATTTCTTCGGTTATACAACAATTAAAAAGGCAATTTCTTCAAATTTGCTCCTACTGCCGAGAGTGTGTCGGGAGGTTTGTGTGTCTATTTATTTGCTCATCAACATCAATTTTCAAATTGAGCTCCTCACTCTTTCCAGGAGAGTTATTTGAGGAGCTCGATTTGAGCTCCTTGGCAAAACAAGGAGTGGGATTAATAGAGCTCCACCAAATTCTAGAAATGAAGGTCTGACTTATACTGAACACTTAGAGTTATCTATAGGTCTGGAGAGGTTTCCAGAAAAACATCCCAAGAAAAAGCACTGCATTTACCGGATAAATATATGCACAAGGCATAAAGAGAGTGTATGCAGTTATGGGTAGTTGATGGAAACTATTTTCATACCAGTGAAAAAAGATTAAATCCTGGGAATGTAACCAAAAAAAGATATTCTTGAGCACAAAAATGAAATTATTGAAAATAGAATCCATACCTCAAATACATAATCGATATAATGTATCCATTCTCGGCTTCTTTATTTTTTATGCTTAAAAGTAAGAAATGAATTCAAAGAAATGTTTAACACCATGCGGTTGATTACTATGCTTTTTCACATTCTTGTGCATGCATTATGCACGTTGGCACGTTCTTATGACTTCACAAAAGGCGATTCTGTTTAATGCATCACCATGCTTCTTATTCCATTGCACACACCCAGCTCTGATACATTTAGCTGATGGCCGGTTCGTGACACTCAACATCGGGACTGTCAAAGAATTCTTTTTATTCGGGGCAAGTATTTTTTTAGCACTAGAAAAACTGTACCTTCACCCGCAATGCTGCACCATCAGCAGTAACAAGGTTTCAGCAGACAGCCTAGAGTTAAATGCCGTGGTTAAATGCAATATGAATATTGCATTTAATGATTCAACCTTTCAATTTTGGAATCAGATGGACATAATTCATGATGAATCAATTAACGACCATCCGGATAAGGATGTAATTTTATCTTTGTATGATACACCAAAGTACATAAAATAGAACTTGGTTTAATGTATGAACTGTTGGTTCATAAAAGCATACTGTATGCAGAATGGCTTTGGTAGATCAGCCACTGTAATTCCGTATCACATAAACTTAGTCTTTAGTTTGGCTGACAGAATGAAAATATGCTCACCAACCTAAAATCACCATATGATATCTATCGTTTAACTTCAAACAAGAGCTGAACAAATTGAATTCTGAATTCGTAAATACCAAAATTTGTCAAATGATTTCTTTCTGGTCATTGTACCCTCAAATTAACTTACATGTGTTTCATCATTGAGAAATAAAAATCTAATTTTGATCATAGGTGTTTGGAGCGGCACCAAACCAACGTCCCCGGTGAGTCGGAGGGAACATCCAGAGGAACAAGAACCTGCTCTCCAGAAGATACGTCCAGACTCCTCTCATCTTTCGAAATCTATCGTTCAAGCGCAGTCGTTGAAAATGAATGCATACCCAGCATAGGTATGGTAACAACATCGGGTCTGTCAGAATATCCTACAAACACAGACCACCTGATTAGATCAGGAGTATCTAGACAAGACTATTCTCTTTCTATGGATTCCACACGTTTCCGATCTACTGAAAATTCTACCAACGACATCCTAAGTAGTAATCCTCTTCAAACGGCTTCCAGTGTCGAAGAAACCGAGAATACCTCAATGAATGATCAGACTATCTCTGAATTGGTAATCTACTCCTCTGCACGAACCATTCCATCAGTGCAAGTTAGTCCAAGATCAAGGACTCTTGGGGCATATGCACTTTCGGTGTGTCCTTTGACCCTTCGACCTCTTCCTCTACGACCAATCAGCACGAATCGTACGTACGCTGAACTTGGAACCCAAAGCCCCCCTGAAAATCCTTGTCAACCTATAAACAAAGAACAAAGTGATATTCGTCCTAAATCTATCGAGCCAAGGGACATAGATGTCTCTGACACAGCATTAGGGCTCCCCGGTAGGCCTTTGCAGCTACCGCTGATACCATCAGCAGTAGGTAACATATTGTCAAATGGGTCATCTAATGCTGTTATACCGCATCCATACGAGGAGCCTATTACAATGGTAGACATTGATGGTGCATCCCAATCGTTTCGACCACTACCTGGGCAAGATGAGCTCTCAGATTCTGTGACCTCAAAGGGAAGCCCAATTTCTGGAGGTTCTACCATTACCCATGACTATGAAGATGCAGACATTGAAATGGATAGGCCTACGCCGAAATCTATGACATCAAACTCGCCCGATCCAGGTGGGGCAGATTTCGATCGAAGGATGCGACAGGTACAACGGACCTCATCCTGTTTTGGGTGGAAATACTAGTCGATCCATGACCCTCGACCTCAAAATAAGAGCGAGGAAATTCAGACTTCTTAAGGACAGACACCATCATCACACGATCCATTTTATTTTACATTGGAAGGAGAATACGATGATACGACAGAAATGATTGTAAATCCGTTGTATGCATCAACTGAACCATATCTTTGATCAAATCGTGATATGCAGACTTTCATGTCCTTTCTCATTATGATAAAGAAAATATCAAGTTATTTGCTGAAGGGGAGAAAGGGAACATCCTTTTCTACCCCTCTCTTCTTCACCTTTGAGAGGGAAAAAAAGGTACACAATTTGTTTGTGCAATTTCATTTATTTATCCTCTGAGATCAATTCCTAATCGCAGAGGTGGACACCGGTGCTTTACAAGAAGCCATTATCATATTTCTTTCAGGGTAAAACTCACTTTAGCCTCAATGGCTGTTCTTCAACAAGTCCATAGATATATGCCGAATGTTGCCTTGTGGAGGATATACAAAAAAATATATGCCATAATGAGTTTAACTGAAACCTAGTTGGACAAACTCTTTGTATAAGTGACTCTGTACAGCAATGGAAATCAGTGCTATTGATTAGGAGAGACTTTAGCAAAACCTGGTTCCGGTTGGACACAATATGGCGAATACGGCTTTGTTGGACAAGCACGAAACAAAAGAATATCTAAGTAGGCCATGCTGTGACCAAGTGGAACCTAGTTGGCTAAACTCTGTGTATAGATGGTTCTGGTTGAAGGACGCCATTACAAGACGTCCAACAAAATTCATGGCTGGATGTCATGTAAGCTTGGATATATTGTAGATGCAAAATGGGAAACAAACAAATTCTCATGAATATATCTTAGGATAATATAGCAAGGTATAGCCATCATACGAAACATAGCTAGCTATATTATCTTATATTGTCATAGAGAGAAAGAGTAAAAGAGAGAGAAAGAGATGTGAGGCAAGTTTAGGAGTAGGAGAGACAAAAAGAGATAAGAGTTAATGAAAGAAGAGAGAGAAAGGGGTGACGTATAGTTTGCAGAATTAAATAAATCAAATCAAATCAAATCAAATTAATATGGTGAATGCAATATCTAAGATACATGATTTGAAGATACTTGTTGCAAGCCTATGTGTAAACTGCACAATTAAGTCATGTGCTATTTCTGTGAATCGAGGTCTCCATTTGAAATAACTGAGTTTGATTAAACATCAAAAGGAGTGGTGTATTAACCCTTAATGCACTGGGGGGGGGGGGGTGGGAGGACGCAACTGCTTGGAATTTTAAATTGTCGTTTCGTGACTATATTTCCTCAAGTCTTACGCATATTTTGATATCATTTTCAGTGAGATGCTTAAGATAGCCCAGTACAGTAAGGGTTGACCAATGTTTACTATGTATAAAAAATGTCTCGTGTGTACTAAAACAGTTATGTAAATATCCATCTTCATATATTGAGGTGGAGATAAACACCACGTTAATCAGCACTGGTATTATAAATGAATACTACTTCTACACTATTTTGTCATAAAAGCAAAATACCATACTTATGTCATGTAAGAGAATTATTTATTATACATAAAAATAGTCATTCATTCAGTCTTTTTTTGTTGAAATATCTTGTAAAAAGTCGAATTTTACGACTTACTAGTACTGAGCACTATAGTACTATCTTGTGGAGCCCCACAGAATACCCCCCCCCTATTTTTTTGTATATCTTTGACTATGTATGTATGACACAAGTATATTTCTAGCCCCCATACAGTCCCTCCTTTTAGTTGATTAGGTACCCCCTCCTGAGAGAGTGGCCTCACCCAACAACTCATCTAATCACACCAGCTGGGATACCAGGAGTGGCTTCTCACTTTGTTTTTGCCATTCATCCTAGTCAACACCTTTCTTATTTTGTCTTCCTTTAATAGGTAAGAAAGAATCTCTTATTATTCAATTGTGTTATATTATTGTTCTTCATAATATGTGTATTTCTAAACTATTAGCTTCACTATTCACATATCTTGTAGTACTGTGTAAAAAGAGATATTAATGATCTTTGCCAATGATCTGTTGGATTATATGACATGTGGACTATGTGTGGAAATATAAGAAATGCCATGTGGGAAGAGATGCCATGTGGGAAGAGATGATTTCATTGATGGCAACATTGCTATCACTTGTAGTAATGATAGGAAACTATTACCGTGTGTGTGAGATTGATGATTATGTTGTTTGACTTAGACAACATTCTAAGTAAGTTTTGAGAAGAGAATATACTTTATTACTGTCAGTATATTTGTCTTTTGCTTACATATTCATGTGTATATATTATATTCTTAGCCAAGGACATGTGCCATTTACTATGCATTATGCCAAAGCACATTGTTACATATTCCAGTTTGGAAATACAGTTTTAATAGCGAAATGAGTTGTTCAAGTCCAGATTAACTCTAACTTCCAGTATTATGGTATGAGTGAGTGTGGACGCACCATGTGTACAATGCTAGTGTGTTATTAGGATGTGGCAGTACAAGCAGTGTAAACACAACTTCTTATCAAGGTTCTTAATCCCCTCCCTCCCAAGCTTGACCATCCATTGCAATGCATTTAACGCACACAGTGTAGATAGAGTATATGCTATACCCAAATGCTATGTAGACAAGTGTTAGAGATAGAATGTGTTTGCTTTTTGACCCATGCTGGAAAATGGTATCTTAGGCGGGAATGAAAGTTTGGTAGAGTCAGCAAAATGAGAAGACAAAGGATTTGAGTTGGGGAATACACTTGTTGAGAAACACATGGTCAAACCATGGACCTATTACGAATGGACATTCGTCGTTTTGTTAACGTATTCATTGTGATTGTCTCCGTCAATGTCGTCTCAATAACATTCCGTACATGTTTCTACACTTTGATCTCATGAGGTCCACCGCCAATGAGCCGGGACAGAATCAAGATAGTGATTATAAACATGTTAATATACATGCGCAGAAGATAATAAATCGCTTAAACCATGGAAAATCGATGTGCAGTTGTGGTTAATAATCAGAAATTGTTGTTCCATGTACTGTGTTTTATTTTTGAATAACACGTTGATAATACCAGATAGGTTAAATTTGGATTGTTTGTGATTTAAAATTCTATTTTCCCCAATTTCCTCATAATATTCCAGAATTACAACGCACATGGCTTATAAAGATCATGGCCGTCTAATTGTTTTATAAGGTCATTGGTGCGTGCGAAAGTGTGCGAATCAGTAATAATACATTTCATATCACCAAAATCGTCTGCTTTTCAACTTTGCTGCTCCCCATTGGTAATTCTTTTTATTTAAGACACACTCTTACAGAGCACACCATCCAAACAAAACCCAAGAGAGGAAACTGCTCCTTTGTCTATGACCGAAAATGCTTACGCAGTCGTTATTGTTAAAACAGCTGAATGTTCTCATTAAGATGCACATAATCAGAAGGCGGTGGACCTCATTGGATCAAAGAAAGAAACACGTCGAATGTCCATCCGTAATAGGTCTATGGTCAAACTGTCTAGTAGTTAGCTAGTGATGGATGGGTTGATGAAATATTGTAGTTGAAGACTTGCATAATCACTGTCTGGAATTCATTGTATTATATTGTTAGGAATGATAATTCAAGTTAAATGTTATTGGGAATTACTCTCTCTTTGCATCCCCCTCTCTCTCTCTCCTTGTTCCCCCTCTCTCTCTCTCTCTCTCTCTCCATCTCTCTCCCTCTATATCCCTTCTCTCTCTCTCTCTCTCTCTGTATGGTTCACCCTTTCTCTTTCACTCCCACATTACTTTGTATATAACCATGAAATGAATATACATGTTAGTAAAACTACTGGTTGTTGATTACAATTAGAATATGAAGTATATATGTGTAGATGAGATTGAAGTAAGAGGAAATCGTAATATTGGTTATAAGTTTGCTAGAGCTATATAATTAGTACAGACTGCAGACTAAGACTATTTGCCAGTTCTGTGAATATTGTTAGGAGTTTAGGATATAGGTTGTTGAAGATGTATCTTTTCAAGCTCAGTAGTCTCGCTGAAAAAGGCAGTATTAGATCAAAGTGATGCAGATGCCTATTGGAAAATACATGAGCTAGTTAAGGAAGAGTTATGAGTTTATATTCAGTGTTAATGTGAATACCTGAGACAAGAAGTAACTTGTGAATTTAGGGATTAGTGAAGGCTGAGAGTAAAATTGCATTCTAAGGGTCTATGTGTAAATGGATCCTCAGTCTCGGAGCGTAAAGAGTAGGAAGTATTAGACAATAGTAAAGGGATGATTATGCCAACATTCTTGTATTATGTCTATATGATTTCTTAATGAAGACGCTAAGTGAAGAGTTACATGATTAGAAGTTAAAGTAGATTGACTGATACCTCAATGTTATAGACATTTGAATGGGTTAAGTTATTTATTAGTAGCCAAGTTATGATTATGAGATCGATGAAGAGTGATATTGCGCTTTTAAAATAAAGCATGGAAGTAAGGATAGTTTATTTTAGAGATAGTATTAGTAACGTAAAGAAAGTATGAAACTTTCCCAGGTGATGTTCTAAGTGGTATAGAAAGAGAACACCGAGAGCTACTGAATTCAATGTATGCGAACAGGTAGATTTATTTGTGTTTAATACTTGAAGAGTATTGTTATGCCATTTGATCGTATGTATGTTATTGTAAGAAAAGACTGTTATTGTAGAAGATTATAAGTAATAAAGACCTTTGTTTTTGCCATTCATCCTAGTCAACACCTTTCTTATTTTGTCTTCCTTTAATAGGTATGCCCCCCTCCTCGGGACGGGCGCTACAATCTAGTACTGACCTTTTGTAATGCATAAACAATACATGTGTAATTTATAAACTAATGATTTTGGAATTCATGAACAACTTAAAGATTAGCCAGAACCATCACTAAAAGGGTAACCACCAACATTGCAAAATCTACGCCCTATTTCACTTTCTTCTTACTTTGCTAAACTTGCTGAATCTTTCATATGTAAATGGTTACTGGAAGATATTACCATGCGTATTGATCCCAATCAGTATGAAAATCGGCCTGGCTTAAGCACTAACCACTATTTGATACAACTTCTTCATCAAATATATGCCAAAACGGTTAAACCCATTCTTTATCCACTATCATACTCACCAATTTTTCTAAGGCGTTTGATCGCATTGGTCATAATATAGTAATCAAAACAAATTGATTCATCTGCAAGTGAGGCCATGTGTTATATCATAGATACTGAGTTTCCTTGAGTTCCGTCAACAAAAGATTAAATATTTTGGTCAGTTATCTAATATAAAAACAATCAATGCTGGTGTTCCGCAATCTACCAAACTTCGTCCGATTCTATTTATTGTAATGATTAATGATGCCTGTCATGATATTAACTTACCATTTTACAAATATGTTGACGATTGTAGAATTCCGAAAAGTAACATCTCAGTCTAAACTACAAAATGCTACAGTTATGCATAGACTTTGCCCATATGCTCTTGCCAAACACCCACAATTTAAAGATGTTTACAACAAGGCACTTATTCCCTATGACCTCAATCAAAGTTAAAACAATACCACTGTAAAACAAAACGCTTCCAGTGCAGCTCCCTTCCATACTTTATAAATCTTCTTAATAAAATGTAATACTAACATAAATTGTACTATGCATAATTTAACAGTTCATGATTGCACTATCTGAATGACTTTTGATAGTTTTTCTCTCGATTTTCTGCATTTCTGCATTTCAGAATGTTTCTTGCCATCTCCTCTCATCTAGGACCCCCCCCCCTTGTCTGTCTCTTCCCCCTTCCTCGCTTTCTCTTTCGCCCCTTTCTCTCTCTTTCTCTCTCTCTCTCTCTCTCTCTTTCTTTAGTTATCTTTCTCATCACTCTAAAGCTATGGTCACAAATCAGAGCAGCGTCCGACCGATCAGTAGCCTGCTCGGTCGCTGCTGGAATAAGGCATCGCCCAGCAATTAAGCTATGGTCACAAATCAGAGCAGCGACCGACCGATCAGTAGCCTGCTCGGTCGCTGCTGGAATTAAGCATCGCCCAGCGATTAGGTCGGTGCCCGGGCGGCGACCGCCCAGACACCGAGCGTATTTTGGCGGCAAGTGAAAAGTGAGCAGGCGCCGCCCAAATTTTAATTTTAACGGCGACCGAGCGATGCCCTAAAAACGAGCGGTGCCTGGGCGGCCGCCGCTCGGTGGCCGGGCAGCCTCTGGGCAGAATTGGTTAAAAACTCGCCGCTCGGCCGCCGAGCAGGCTACTTTTGGGTAATGTGACCATAGCATGCCCGGGCGGCGACCGCCCAGGCACCGAGCGTATTGTGGGCGGCGAGTGAAAAGTGAGCAGGCGCCGCCCAAATTTTAACTCCGCGCTAAAACTTCAGCGGCGACCGAGCGATGCCCTAAAAACGAGCGGTGCCTGGGCGGCCGCCGCTCGGTGGCCGGGCAGCCACCGGGCAGAAGAGTTTAAAAACTCGCCGCTCGGCCGCCGAGCAGGCTACTTTTGGTTAATGTGACCATAGCATAACTCTCCCTTAAGCTATGGTCACAAATCTGAGCAGCGACCGACCGATCAGTAGCCTGCTCGGTCGCTGCTGGAATTTAGGCATCGTCCAGCAACTATGTCGGTGCCGGGCGGCGACCGCCCAGGCACCGAGCGTATTTTGGGCGGCGAGTGAAAAGTGAGCAGGCGCCGCCCAAATTTTTACTCCGCGCTAAAACTTCAGCGGCGACCGAGCGATGCCCTAAAAACGAGCGGTGCCTGGGCGGCCGCCGCTCGGTGGCCGGGCAGCCGCCGGGCAGAATTGGTTAAAAACTCGCCGCTCGGCCGCCGAGCAGGCGACTTTTGGGCAATGTGACCATAGCATAACCTACACCTCTCCATTTCTCTTCCTATTTTAAAAATTTGAATTTGATCAATGATTTTTTTATGAAATGTCTATATATGTCATATTTTGTGTTATTTGAATTGCAATTGTATTGTATCTTTGTATAATGGATCGCAATTCGACCTGGTATCTTTCACATAAGCCTTGAAGAAAAGTAAAACAGAAACCCAGAAGCTGAAAACAAATCAGGTTTAAATCTGGATTTCTGCTGTCCAGATTGCAATAATTTCAGTGTACATATATTCTTTCGATGTCATTTTCTTTCTCCCTTTTATGTTTTGATTACTTGTAAATACACGTGTCTTTTATTCCTTAATTATTCAAGTATACTTGAAAATATTATATTATAAATATAGGGTAAAGTATTAATGTTTTTTATATGAAATAATTCCAGATGCAATATATTTTACTTTAATTCACATAAGCACTGTGTATAATCTGAAAAAGGACTTTCTGTCATATTAATGTTGTAATATGTGTATGGTAACCAATTTTCGTTTATATCGCAATGACTGCAAAGGTGAAATAAATTACAGACAAACATTTCCAAACCCACATTTGTAATATTTTGGCTTTATGAACGTTGAACAGAAAGAAGAACCAAGATAGGCGGATAGAGAGAGAGAGAGAGGGGGAGGGGGGGGGGGGGGGGGTAGATAGAGAGTAACATATTTATTTATTCATTTATTCAGTGGTTGTCTTATACGAGACGTTGTTTCCTAACAATAAAACGCAATAAGATTCATGAATCTAAAATATAAACAGTAATAGAACAACGCACAGAAGAAAACAAATATATACATGTCTAATCTATCAGGCTATAGTTCATCCAGACGTTGGACAAAGCCCTCATAACATTTCCACTCTCTTCTGTCTCTAGCTATCCTAGTCCAAGCGGCCGTTCCCCTGTATGTTAGGTCATCTCTCCATCTTCTCTTCTGCCTTCCTCTTCTCTTTCCCATCCTTGGTTGCCATTTTGTTAAACGATTTGTCCATCTATTGTCCTGAAGTCTTGATACATGCCCAGCCCATCTCCACTTTGATTCCCTGACTTTCTCCATGTCTTTAACCTTTGTTTTCTGGCGTATGACTTTGTGATTGATCGTCTCGCAGAGATATTTGTGACATCTTTCTCTCCATAGCTTGTTGAGTTGTCACAAGCTTCTGTTCTAGATCCTTTGTCAGTGACCATGTTTCTGATCCATATGTCATAGTTATTAGAATGCATTGTTTGAACATTCTTCTTCTTAGTGACATGGGTATGTTTTTATCGGTCAACATGTCTTTGTATCTTCCAAAGTCCATCCATCCTGATTTTAATCTCATTATAACTTCTTCTTTTGTGGTGTCTTCCATTTTCAAAGTTTGTCCCAGATACTTGTAACTGCTCACTCTCTCTAACGTTCGTCCTATCTCGATGTTTTCATCTGTGTCATAGTTAATCTTTTGCCAATAAGTTTGCTCTCCCTGTTGAGACATGTTAGCTGGTCTTCCAAGTCTTTGCTTGATGTTGAGATCAAGGCCACATCGTCAGCGAATCTGAGATCAGTAATTGTTTCCCCATCAATGCTTACTCCTCCATTTAAATGCGACTTTTTTAATACTTCCTCTAGCTATAGTGGCTGTGAATATCTTTGGAGATAATGTGTCTCCCTGTCGGACTCCTCTCTGAATCTTGACCTCCCTTGATACATCATTATCAATGTGTATACATGTACAGGTATACAAACTCTTTAATATCCTCGTAATAAATATATAAGTTTTTAAAACAAAATAATGTTGCATATTTGTAATAAACGGTTTCTATCTTTGGAGAATAGCCTCATAAAGATTCGGATGCTCATATATAAACAAAGCAGAAAGACGATCTTGGCTCAACATACTTGAGATGCCAAAATGTGTATAAACATATTTACTTAGCATTGTGTATTACAAGTTTGAAATCCTTGTAAAATAATAAAAGTTGATTGCAATCAATATAGCATTTGAAAACAAGCTGAATACTTATGAACACATCAATATTTGTCATACTTTCATTAACTGTGAAAAGCTTCATGTCATCCAACACTTGAGGCAAAGTCCATCGAACACGAGGATGCATATGAAAACTAGCTAAATGACTTTTTTTGTATAGTTGAATTATAAACGCATCACAAACCAATCGTGTGAAATGCTAGACGAAGATACGGAAGCGTGTAATGTTAAAAGGAATATTGAATTACACTATGGAAAAACGGTGGGAGAGGAAAGGGTCGAGAGAAAAGAGCAGAGAAAGCGATCGAATGATTTAATTTTATGCAAGAAAAAAAATGACAGGGAAACATGTGTTTATTCATTTATCTATTTATTTAGTACTAAGCAAGGGAGCCTAATTCTTCAGCCAGAAGACTGATTTTTCTACAGGTAAATAAAGATAAAAAATAAGATCAACTAAACGACAATAGATGGAAGCAAGAAGAGAAACAAAAAAATAAAAACTAACAACAATGCAATAAAAACACTACAATACTTTATCAATATGAAAAGTGATATTGAGCAGGAAAAATTCTCATCTAGAGTTTGAATTATTATGAAGTATTGTGGCGGAAAACGGGTTGGGGGGTTATGTGTGTGAGACTGGGTGGTGTAGATGTTGGTTTGGGACATGAGAGGGCGGTCTTATATTGTGGCATAAGGCCCAAAAAAAAAAAACATGTTTAGCGTCCTGTTTTTTCGAAAAATAGGAAGGAGGAGGCCCTTTTTATTTTTTCTTTCAAAATGGCCGCTCGGTACATTTTCCCTGACAGTCGGGGCCATTTTTTTTCAAGATTGCCGCCGACAATTTTTTTTTTTTTTTAATCAGAAATAGAGCCATTTTAGCAGCGTTTTTCATGTTTTTTTTCTTTCAACAAAAAAAAATTTCAAAAAAAAATAAAAAAAATTTCAAAAAAATAAAAATAAAAAAAATAGGAGGCGGCCCCCAAAAAGGAAGCGGGCGGGGACGCTAAACATGTATATTTTTTTAAATGCCCTAATCACTGGGGTTAGTCTGAATACTGCGTCCCATCTCGTTCCCTCGTTCTCATGTCTCTGTTCTCACACACTCCCTCTCTCCTTTTCGTGGTAGCGAGCGGTCCGTATAAAAGCAACAGTGGGCCGGAGATTATTGAACTATACACGACTTGATATAATACTCTGCAATGAGGGTACTGAGAGCCAGATTTACGGTGCAACTATAGATTGGAGCCTTAAAGCTTCCCTTTTATTTGTGTAATGCATACATCCAACTTTTATATTCGTCACTTTATACTAATACATATAATAACATAACATCTTCAATACAACTTATTAATTCATGGGCATCGCAGTGCCCGCTACATTAAGATCCTAAGTCCGAAAAGTGATAAAGCATATACTGAGAGAACTGGAGTAAGCACGGGCATCCAATGTTGGGGACTATAATCCCTTGACCCAAAACAGTATATAACTGTCACTAATCCTTAATAATCCCCTGTGATTGAGACTGGGAAATAAACGGGACGAGGCAAACCAGAAGCTAGGGGGCACTATACGAGCTTTAATCTGTAAACAAGTTATACCCTGCATTAATTAGTTCACAGTACCCCAACCCCATAGTCTCTAATTTATCTTTATCGGCTGGGGCGGTTTGACAAACACCACGGAGAAAGGAGGTAGCAGGGGGGAGGAAGGGGAACTGTTACATGCGAGCTCAACTCTGCAAACAAGTTTCCTCTTAAGCAGCTGAAGTTTCCCCATGTCCCATCAAATCCTATTAGAATGAGATAATAATGAAATTAAAGAACTTCGAAGTACAACATTTTTAGGTCTTACACATTGACAATAAAATATCATGGAATCCACACACTAATAACGTTTGTCAAGAATATTGACGTCATCAACCAGTTTATACAAGTTATTTCATTACCAGTGCTCATCATGCTGTATTCGAGTATTGTATTCAGGGGTGGCCGAGCGACTTCCAAAGTGGGGGGGGGGGGGCACCAAGAAAAAAGGGCACCTACAAAGGGAAATCTCAAAGCGAAAATATACAATTTTTTAGAAATTGGTATAAACCCATATATTGTGATTACAACAATCAGGGATGATTTCAGTATTTGGTTCACTTTATACACCATACAAGTTATTGCTTAAGCATCATGCCTTGCAGTTGGGTTTGATTGTCTAAACAATTGTTGCGAGCGAGCGAAGTGAGTGAGGAAAAATTGTAAGATGTGTGAGGTCGCAGTGCGAAAAATTACATCTTATAAAGAGGAAAAAACCCAATCCTAATACGCGAGCGAGCTTTGGGGGAAATTGCTCTTAGTCGCTAGAAATTAGATAGGGCGCGTTTAATGATGAGAGAAAAAGGGGATACTTATCAGGAAAGAAAAGGAGCAGCCAAAGTACAAAGAGTAATTATCAGAGGTGAAATTGGGGCATTTCTTACATTCTCCAAAAGAGGCACTCACCAGGGATGAAACAAGTCAGTCATGAGAATAGGAAATGTGCATTTGTCGACGGAAAAGGGGGCCCCATCAGATGTTGATAGGGGCATTTATAAGATATTATTTATATTGTTAAAAGGGAAATTATCAGATTAATAGGCACTTATCGCACTTATCGCACCTGAAATAGGGCAATGGCCAGATATAAAAAGTGACACTTAGGGGAATGAAAAAGGGGCACTTGTAATAAAGGAAAATGTGCATTAGTTAAAAGAAAATGGGCATCGGTCAGATTTTAAAAGAGCATTTATCTGAGGTGAAGGGGGCACCTCTCTGAAGTAAAAAAAGGAGTAACTTCTCGTACCTGAAAAAGGTCAATTACCAGAGAAGGGGCACTTATGAGAAGGGGAAGGAGCTCTTTTTAACGGGGCACTTATCATTAGGAAAAAAGGGCACTTATTAGAAAGGAAAAAGGGTACATGTGAAAATATAAGGTGCGCTTATCCGAGTTAAAATGGGGGAAGTTATTAAAAGGGGAACTTCTTACAAAGAAAAGGGGGCACTTGTCAAAGTAAGAGAGGCACGTACCTCTCAGACTTATATAGGACAATTATCAGAGGTGAAGGGGGCACTTATCAAAAGGGAAAAGAGGCACTTTTCGTACCTTACTAGGGGCATTTACTAGATTTACTATTAAAAAGGGCACCTATGAAAATGGAAAATGAACACTTATTGCAAAGGAAAATGGGAACTTGTCGAAGGAAAAGGGGCACGTGTCCAAAAAGGGGGCACTTATCAGAGTTGAAAAGGGGAAGGGGCACTTTTACAAATTAATAGGGGCACATGTCAAAGTAAAAGGGGCACTTTTCCTATGTAAAAAGGGGCACTTTTCGGGTGCTTGAAAAAGTGGGGGGGGGGCACTGTGCCCTCCCTGCCCCCCCCCCCCGAGGGCCGCCTCTGATTGTATTACCAATTCTATATCTAAATCAGGGGTGGGGGGGGGGAGGTCGACCCCCCCCCCCCTCAATTGTTTTTCATGTGTGTGTTTTGGAGGGGGGAAAACCCTCCATTTTTTTAATAAAACTTTTTTTGTTGGTTTGTTGCTAAAGGGTGACCAAAAGAAGTAACCTCTACCCCCTAACTGAACGAAATATTAGTCGGCCAAATTTTCGGGACAAAAAAAATATATGCTCTCCCCCCCCCCCCCCCTTTTTTTTTTTTGTTGTTGACATTACACGCTTCCGTATGTTGTCTAGCATTTTACACCATTGGTTAGGGATGCGTTTTAAATTCAACTGTACATGCAGTTTTCATTTCCATCCTCATGTTCGATGGACTTTGCTTCCTAGTTCAGGATGACTTGAACCTTTCCAAATGGAGTGAATGACGTCATTCAGTATCAACATGAAAGATATTGGTGTTTTCATTAGTATTATATTAATTCCTATCAACATTTGTTATCTAATTAGGATTTAAATCTTGTAATATATGCTACGTAAATTTGTATCTCAATTGTTAATCGATGTTGAGAAAAGATCGTCTTTTTGTTATGTGTATGAGCATCCGAAACTATGAGAGGCTTTATATTCCCTAAAATACAAATGTCTCAAATGTAATGATTATATTCCATCTGATTTACTGTCCATACAATCATGTAATTGAAAATTATAAATATGCAACAGTATTTTGTTTTTAAAAACTTCCACATTTATTACAATGATATTTGTGTTTATTTATATACTTATTCTCTACTGTTATGATAGTTGTTGCATTTGAAACAGCGCCTCCTGAAAGACCACCACTATTGTTGAAAATGTCCTACCCTGTTCAAATGTCAGAAATAGAACAAAACACATTGCTCCTTCGTGACTCTCTCTCTCTATCTGAACCCCCTTCTCTCTCTCTCCCTCTCTCTTTTTCCATCTATCTTCGTTCTTCTTTCTGTTCAATGATCATAATGCCAAAATATTAAAAATATCGCCTTTGCAGTCATCACGATATAAACGAAAATTGGTAATTGTTTTTATATTTCAACACTCATGTTACAACATTAATATGACAGAAAGTGCTTTATACCATAGTATAAACAATGTTTCTACAAATGTATAAATTAAAGATATATTGTATTATTTCATATTCAAAAGCATTTATTTTAACTCTGTAAGTATAATGTATATATGATATATATATACACATGTACATGTATATTACAATTATAATTTCATTATGCAAGGTTGTGACATAGGACTTACGTTGGGGACGGGTTTACAAAATATACTTGAAAGACTAAGGAATGAAAGACAAATTTATTTACACGGTATTCAAACATCAAAGGTAATACAAAGTTTTGGTATGGGGTCATGGATTTGGTTCAAATGAACATATTGGAAGCATAATTATGCGATCCTACAATATTCAGTGATCGTTGTCGCGGTTGAAATCGAGTCTAAAGTTATGAAATTGTAAATAATAATCTCTTTATGTTGTATAGCTCCCTCTCAAGGTCAAGATATTAATTAAGCTATAAAACAATATTTCTTGACTAAAAATCGACCGATAAGCTATTCCCGTTTGGAAATCATGTATCACAAGTACATATTCCGAGATTTTCATGGTCGCAGCTACCATTGTTCGATCGTAGGCGCTATTTGATATTTATTAAAATTTACCGGGAGCACCGGAATTTTTTTTCTCGAAAGCAGAAATGTTTAGTGGCTAAATTTTGTAGTGCGTATAATACATCCACAGGGGCATCCAAATATATAACAATTGTAAAGAATCACTATCCACCCAATTGTCAAAATTTGCCAAAACTTTGTATTACCTTTAAAGGTACTATGTCTCATTTGCAGGCCAAAAAAATTAAAAGGTTAAATTCCAACGGCATTTGAAAGACAATACTAATTTAGAACTTTCCTAATAAAAAGGGGGCTCGAAAATGTCTTTAAGTGGGAAAATAACGATTATTAGTTGTCGAATCGACTTAGGAGCTATAGAGCCAGTAAGTAATAGGCTGATTTGTCAGACCATTGTTCCGAATGGTCGTACGTTTTATTCTGCGCAAAGATTCAATCAGTTAAATTTTGGCAATTACAAGAAGTGGGTTATTGATGTAGACAAAATTAATGCTCATGTATCCTTTACTGCTCATTTTATGTATGTTATTACCAAAGATGAAAAAAGCCAGTCAGTCACTCAATAGTGTCTGACAGTGAAGTCTAGCAAGTAAACGGGTTTCCTTCCATAAATTGAATATTAGGACACTGCTCAAGTTTAAATTTCACAGATAGGACATACATAACATATTCATAATTCCTGCAAAATACAGAATTTGATGTTGGCTACAAAAGGGACATAGTATCTTTAAAGGACGAAAGGAAATGACCTCGAAAGCATATGTACACAGCACTATGCTGTGTATTATGCAAGCAAAATGTATTTTATAGTGCATTAAGTGCTTGTACGTGAAACGCCTTTACAATATTTATTTAAAACATTACAAAATAAGATAATTTAAGACATCTTTATCTTAATGCTACCATGGCTACCTAAACACGATAAAGAATATTCTGTATAGTGTATTGAACGAGTATTTTTTCTTCTTCATTAATATGCATACAATTAATGTAGAGTTTGAAATGTGTGATTTTCAGGCTAAGAAATTAAATAAATTATTCTGCATGAAAATGACAATTTTTGTCAGGATTATGATTTAAAAACTCTTTGATATATTTCTGGTAGATACAGGTATTTACATGGAGTAAGTTCACTACAAATACTGTCTTAATGTTCAAATATTACTGTATCAAATTATTACATTAAAATTAAGTAAAATATTCTACCTACGGAATTAAGTAGAATTTACACTAGATATTGAAGCACAAATTAATATTCATTCACAGCAACCCACTAATGAGAAAATTAAGATACATTTGACCCAAATAAGAAAAGAATCATATATAATATTGGAAATATTTTTAAAAATCCAGTACGTAAGAGATTATTATAAGTATCTTACAACAGAGGTATATTATTTTGCGTAATATAAATAATATTCATTGATAAATAACAGTGCTTATTAACATAGTGTTTGACTCCACCCTAATAATGAAGATAGATATTTACATCACTGTGCTTTTTTTTTTAATACATAGCACACCCGTGTAGAACTCACCACTTCATTTGAAATTCAATCATACTCAGTTATTTCAAATAGAGAACTCGATTGAGAGAAATACTACATGACTTGTGCAGTTCACACATAAGCTTGCAACAAGTATCATCTTCAATTCGTGAAATTTCATTCACCATATTAACTGCTAATATTTTCAAATTATCAGCCCTCAGATGATTTGATACTGGGTTATTTCAGTTGTATTTCCAAAATAGTATAGTATTAATGACTGCTTTGAGAGAAATAGTTGTTTTATTACGCTCAAGGGAAGGTTAGAATTGTGCTATTCCCCGAGGCTTGCCGAGGGGAATAGCCCAATTGTAACCTTCCCGAGAGCGTATGAAAACAACTATTTCTCGAATATTAAAGCAGTCATTAATACTTTTATATGCCGAAAACAAAAGAGTCAACTAATGACACCACCTTGGCCTTTCTCTATATCTGCACGGTTGTTTTTTATGAGTGTATCTTTGAGAGTAGACTAGATCTAGATTCTAGTCTAAGCAAGATATTTTTACATTTTGGGGGTGGGCCGGCCCTGTGGGGAATATGGAGAAGAACCTGCGCTTTCATATGACACCTCACTTATTGAGTATCACCTTCAGGATCACAACAGATTATAAAGGTTTGAATCTCGAATTGAAACAAAAACTTGACCTTTTTTGCATGGTCGCGGAATGCACGTAGACTGCATAGGGAATGCATTGCGTACAATCTCTATGGAAATAATTTTAACACACAACATCGGGTGCGCGATCAACACCCTGACAACTAGATCTATTTTCGTATACAGTCTATACGTCTATGCTTTTTCAGCAACTAAACGAACATGTTTATGGATAATTTCACGTACCCTTTTTGTTGTTCTTGCTGTCAGCGAGTCTTGCATTTGATAAGTTGAAATCTTGGGAGAGATTCTTGAGCCATTTTTGTCTTGTTTGGAATTGTCTTGTCTTGTATGAAAATACCGACCAATTTTTCGCACACGTATGGTATCTTCGATCGCTCAAACCATTTTTTAACATGTAAACCTATGGGGTAACCATGGAGACTGACCTATTTTTTTAATAACCATGGTTATTAAAAATATTGAAATGTTTTATGCATGGTTACCGAGAATTTTACAGGAACAGTTGAAGTTTATGAATGCAATTTCGACCAATCAGAGGGCTGGATTACTTAAGTGAGGTATATAATGTATTATACATACCAATGCCCAATCCATGACTTTGAAGTATTTAATTCAGCTTTTTCCACCAATATTAATCTTGAATATTGATTGTTGGTTGATAGGATAATGGTGTTGATACATTGCAGTCTTTGCATAAAGTTGAATTATTAGGCTTAATTATGATGATATAATAGCATGAGTGACATATATCAGCACCAAAAGTTTGATTCGATATTAGCATATTCAATTATATAGCCAGATTATGGACCTGTATATTGATGCTTTTTTAAAGAAAATAAATAGGATACTTCTGGTTGTGCATAAAATATGTATAAACAGCACATTTTTCATAAATATGCATAAATAAACTCATTAGCTTGTTAACATGCAAGTTTTATGCTCACATGCCACCATTCATGTTGAAATTTGCATAAATTCCATGAATTTGAGCACAATATTAAACACAAATAATAGCATCTATTGTACATTTTCACGCATTCTATCATCTAGTAATGGGACATGACAAACAAACTCAGCAATTCACCTTAATATTGTTTTTATTATAGCAAAAGGTCATGAAAGTGTGCATATCATGAGTTGATTAAAAGATCAGGTTCAGTAGATTCATACAACGGATTCACGATCATTTCTGTCGTATCATCGCCTTCTCTTTCCAATGTAAAATAAAATGGATCGTGTGATGATGGTGTCTGTCCTAGGGAAGTCTGGATTTCCTCGCTCTTATTTTGAGGTCGAGGGTCATGGATCGAGTAGTATTTCCTCTCTGAACATGATGAGCTCCGTTGTGCCTGTCGCATTCTTCGATCGAGATCTGCACCACCTGGATCTGTTGAGTTCGGTGTCTTAGATTTCGGCGTAGGCCTATCCATTTCAATGTCTGCATCTTCATAGTCATGTCTATTGTGGTTTTTTGTAGAACCTTCAGAAATTGGGCTTCCCTTTGAGATCACTGAATCTGAGAGTTCATCTTGTCCAGGAAGTCGTCGAAACGTTTGGGATAAACCGTCGACGTCTAAAGTTATGATAGGCTCATCGTAATATGTATGCGGTACAACAGCATTGGATGATTCATTCGACAAGGTGTTACCTACTCCAGTAGGAAGCGAATCTGAAGGTATCACTGGCAGCTGAAGATGCTGACCGATGAGTTTTACCGCTGTGTCAGAGACATTTATGTCCGTAGGCTCGATAGCTTTAGGACCCTGATAACTGTGTCCTTTGTGGATTGGTTGACAAGGATTTACACGGTCGCTTTGGGTTCCAAGTTCAGCGTACGTACGATTCGTGCTGATTGGTCGTAGAGGAAGAGGTCGAAGGGTCAAAGGACACACCGAAGGTGCATATGCCCCAAAAGTCCTCGATCTTGGACTAACTTGCGCTGATGGAAAGGTTCGTGCAGAGGAGTAGATTGCCAAATCGGAGATAGTCTGATCATACGTTGAGGTGTTCTCAGTTTCATCGACACTGGAAGCTGTTTGAAGAGGATTAATAGTTGGGATGTCGTTGGTAGAATTTTCAGTAGGTCGGAAACCTGTTGAAACCATAGAAAGAAAATGGTCTTGTCTGGATACTTCTGATCTAATCAGATGGTTTATGCTTGTAGGATATTCTGACAGATCCGATGTTGTTACTATACCTATGCTGGGTATGTATTCATTTTCAACGACTACGCTTGAACGATAGATTCCGAAAGGCGAGAGGAATCTGGACGTATCTTCTGGAGAGCGGGTACTTGTTCTTCTGGATCTTTCCTCGGACTCTCCGTGGACGTTGATTTGGTACCGCCGCAGAGACCTGTGATCAAAATTAGATTTTCATTCCTAAATGATGATACACATGTTAATTTCTTTTAGGGTACGATGACCAGAAATATTTAGAAATAAAGAATAAAGAAATTAGTTGACGAATTTTGTTATTTACGAATTAAGTATTCGATTTTCCAGCTCTTGTTTAAAGTTAAACGATAGATATTAGATGGTGATTTTAAGTTGGTGAGCATATTTTCATTCTGGCAGCTAAACTAAACACTACGTTTATGTGATGTAGAATTATAGTGGCTGATCTACTAAAGCCATTCTACATATGATTTTATGAACCAACAGTTCATACGGTCGACCGAGTTCTAATTTATGTACTTTGGTGTATCATACGAAGATAAAATTCCATCCTGTTGCGGATGGTCTTTAATTAACTCATCATGAATTATGTCCATCTGAATACAAAATTGAAAGGCTGAATCATTAAATGCAATATTCATATTGCATTCAACCACGGCATTTAACTCTAGGCTGTCTGCTGAAACCTTGTTACTGCTGATGGTGCAGCGTTGCGGGCGAAGGTACAGTTTTTCTAGTTCTGAAAAAATACTTGCCCCGAATAAAACGAATTCTTCGACAGTCCCGATGTTGAATGTCACGAACCGGCAATAAGCTAAATATATCAGAGCTGGGTGTGTGTAATGGAATAAGAAGCAAGGTGATGCATTAAACAGAATCGCCTTTCGTGAAGTCATAAGAACAAGCCAACGTGCATATTAAATGCGTGAGAAATTCAATGTAAAAAAGCATTATTAACCGCACGGTGTTAAACGTTACTTTGAATTCATTTCTTACTTTCAAGCAAGACAAATAAAGAAGCCGGGAACAGCTACACACTATATTGAATAGGTATTTGAGGTATGGAGTCCACCCCCCTAATTTTATTATTATGATCTTCTGCTCAAGAATACTTATATTTCTGGTTACATCAACTCCCCATAACTGCGTGCACTCTCTGTATGCCTTTTTTGTGCATAGATTTAGCCGGTTAGCTCACAGTGCTATTTCTGGGGCTGTTTTTCCTGAAACCTCTCCGGACCTATAGATAACTCTAAGTGCTCAATATAAGTGTATTGATTAGGTGCGTTGAACAGTGAGGCACCATATCCTCTTGATATTTCTATTGTTTGTGTTCTTTTGTAAATTTGGAGAGTATAGATTTCTCACAATTAACAGAAATGCAAATACAGGTGAAGCATAAACCCAAGTACTGATTTTAGACATGTATATTCATATACCATCTTCTCAGCAGATTTTATCAAGGAATACCTACCACAGACTTTCTCCTTTTTCGTCTTTTCGTCGTTTTTTCCATAAAATGAAGCAGGCGAAGATGATGATGATGATGATGATGACGGAAATGAGAACGCCTAACGTAATCCCGAGCGTTGCATTGTCAATCGTTTCTGTAAATTTATCAGCGTCAATAAGTGTCCCGTTAAATCGAAAACCATTTTATTTTCATTCTGTGGTTGCATGTGTTGTTACGGTAGGAGAAAGTTTTAACTATAATTCTCTTTAAGCTTGGCTCAATGATATCAAAGTGAAATATCCTTGAAGAAAATCAAATATGGTGTTGGGGGGGGGGGGGGGGGCGTTCCCCCTGGATCCACCACTACAGGTATGATGATATCGAATTGTGTGTTTGATAACCCGAAGAGACAAATAGAATGAGAGAAATAGAAAGAGAAAAAAGAAAAAGAAAAAGAAAAAGGATAGTGTCCTGAATAACCCGTTACGCGATTGTGATAAAGATGCTTACTTTTTGTCGTGGGTCGAGGAGATGCTGTTGTCGATGTTACTAAAAACAAAATTTTAAAAAGCCATGTTTAATACAGAAAAATGTTACTTGTTATGTTGCCTTTATTTTGCATGAAAATAATTCAAAAACAGAATACAGCTTGCAATGTCATAAATAATGGTGCATAGACTTTCTTTACTAATAAGTACTAAAATTAATGAATACAGTTAGCTAGCACAAATAATAAGAACTTATCATACGCTAAAAATTGAATTAAAGTCAAATTTGAAAAAGCATATCAACAAACATTGATAATGGTTATTTATTTCCTGATATTTAGAAGCACAACTTGAAAATGGACAATTTCCATTCGTGTCGTAACCCGATTCCAAAAATACGGAGGCCCAGTCTTATAAAGAGCTTGAAATTGCTCACAACTAAATTCAGTGATAGCAATATCATTGATCAGTGATTGATTGGAGGACTTGAGTCCGATTCGTATCAGTCGCACCTGTATACTGAGGGCCTAGAGGTTCAAATTTACTACCATCTGAGATGTTTACCCCCAAAAGAGGGACGAAATATGGACACATTAGTTCGAGAAATTTCCCCTAAACAAAACAATTTTACTTCACCGTTTTATTGTTATTTTGATCTCATATTGTTAAATGTGCCCACACGGACGTTCGCCCACATCCACACCCACACCCTGATACTACGTCAGCTTGTACAAGGTGTAGCCGTGTTTTTAACCAGATTTTGAAAGAAAAACTATTCAAAAAGTGATGAATCTGCCTGAAAGTTGCATAGGTATGTTTTTTCTCTAAATTTGCATATGATCAATTATACATTAACCTTATATCCCATCAATAATAGCATACCTGAAGAAAAACAAAAATATATAACTTAGCATACATGAAAACTTGTTTTCCAAAAAAAACACTTTTAAAAAACCAGTAACGCAACTCGAGAGTATTTCACTCAAACACAGGGCCTGAAACCCATATTCGTACATTGGGTAGATACACATTAAATACACGTATATGCCACACAATCCAAGGGTCATAACGTAAATGAACTAAAGTACTAGTTGTAAGCAACTGTAATTACATTTTGTTTTAAATTGCGTTTGGTAGGCTAACACTGCCAATTAATCCTTTAACAGAAATTAATCAACAAGAAAGGGAACATTTGTTGGAAACCATTTCAAACACTATTATCGCACAGAGATAAATGCCATTTTTCAGACAGTTATAGGACGAATGAATGGGCTGATTTGTGCAATTCTTGAATCATGCATAAAAATAATATGCATCAACAACGCCATGTTCATTAATCCTTCATCGGTTCATCTTCTCCAAGAGATAAAAGTTAACATAAAAACTCAATTAACGATCGTTCTACCGATAATTCAACCATGAAAGTGATGTTGCCAACAACGCAGGGTATATCACTTTCTTGTGAAATATTATCATTAAGATCGCGAGTCAACTAAGCGTTACTTAGTATTGGGCTCTTGAAGTTTTCTTTTCAAATATCTCGACAATGATTTCAAAAGGTATCATTTCCTACTAGACAGGCAAAGGATGTATACAAACAAGGTAGATACAATCGTGAATTGCCAATTTGACTCCAGAAGCTTACCTGATCCGGCCAACGACCCTTCGTCAGCTAGACCTATATAAGGGAGAAAGATAGAAAGGAAGAGAGAGAGTTAGCAGTGTTGGTAGGGATAAGAAATGGAGAGGAAGGAGAGAATGGATATAATAAATATTGGGAAAATTTATCAAAATTCTCTGATAAATAACTGATTACTACGTGCATTACAAGAAGCAGTTTAATGAAAAGAGGTAAGAAAATTTATGAATACTTTATGGGCGACAGTGTTATAACATTTTTAGTCAAAGGCATCGTGTAAGATCTAGATCTACTCACCATTATTTCTTTTCTGACAGGATGGAATGGTTTCTAGCCATTCAAAGTCTTGAGTTGTAGAGGTTGTTGCCTTGTCACATCTCATCTTCCCATCTCCATCCACCAACTCGTAGTTGTCGTTACACTTCGCGGTGATAGTTGTGCCGTACATAAATCCATTCAACGTATTACTCCAAGATCCATTGTCTAGCTCGGGCGGCTCGCTGCAGAATCCAAATGAGACTGTAAAGTTGTGATCAAAAGGTGAATCAGACACATTAATTCAATTAAATGCACTGTAAAAAGGGGTTAGCAAAGCTTTTCGAACTTGATGGTAATGATACCCTACCAGCGTTTAGTGTGTTACAAACCCAGCTTGGTCGATTTTGTTTGCCCTCTTTTTTTAATTAAAAGAAAAATTGTTCTATAAAGTGATCGTAATTGAGCAAAATATTACCAAAGTTGGGCATAACAAAATGTCTAAAAGTTGTTTTAGCAAATAATTACCTTCTTGCATTGCAGTTTCCCTCACGACTTTGTTTGTAAAGTGTATCTAAACAAAAGTTACACCCACAAAAATGTGTCCTGGTTGGGTGGTATGATCTTTTATTTAGGAATGTGAAGGTCACGGGTCGAGTCTCCTCAAGATGTTAATCTCATTTGTCAGTGCATTGCCATGAATCTCCGTTTACAAAAATAAGAAATGTGATCTCAGAGGGGTTTGAAATTGTTTATGGATCATCAGATGGACTTTGATGTGAAGTATTTATCGTTTAGATTTTTGTCATAACACCATGTTTTAAAAAGAATGCATTTTTCCGTGCTGAAAGATATTATAGAAAGCCAGTTGTGATTGCTACTAAAAGCTTTCAAACATGAAGTACCGTTAAAGAGGGTTGCATAATGCCCAGTTTGGCTTTCGCTGTTTGTCCTACATCGGCTACGTTCTTGAGTCAGTGTGGTAACATCCAATGCAGTTTGATCGATACAAGAGCAGTTGGTTCCGCTATGATGAACAGCATACTGTGGAGTGGTAAAGAGGGCCTTGCAGTGGGTAAGACATTGATCCCTGCTCAGCTTTACACTTCTTGAAAACAGATGGGTGTATGCCGCAAGGTCGAAGCATCCAAGTTCATTCAAAACTAAAAGTAACCAGACAACATTAGTGATCAAGAGTTCAGCATGTTTCCAGTACTTCCCAACATCGATTATGCAACATTATTCTACTAGCATGGACCCTCTAGAGTAAAAGTAACCAAGTAAGAAAAAGGGTTCTCACACTTTGTCAGAAATATTTAGGCCCTAGGTAAGAGTGGCAGTTCATACATTTAAACATTTAACAACTTAATAAAAAAAGATGCCACTTTGCATTTTCAAATGTCCATTTTTTTTCTCGGTAGCAACTCGATCCCGAATGTATCCCTTCATAGTAATTTTTAAAGATAATGTAAGGGGTTAGGAAATTACCCTGTGACCTGTAGAGGGCGGAGTGCTGAGACAAGCCGGCACTCTTTGGAGATTGTGCACACATTGTGTGCGGGTAAGCACCACTGAATCCAATGACCGGGGTAATAATATATTTGTAAGGCGCTTAGAGACATTTGTATTAAGCGCTATATAAAAATTAAATATTATTATTATTATTATTTGCTTGGCCCTCTCACAGGTGAGTTGACCAAACTTGAACCACTGTTATGTTTAGTAAATATTAATATTGTTATGCTAAATATGTGTTATGTACATATGTGTATTGTGTTAGAACGATTTGAGTGATTATTTTGATGTATCATATGGGTTGATATGATTATATTGGAAACGAGGATTTAATGTTAAACTGTGTGATGCTTAGCGCTTTGATTTGTTATATGCATTTACATTGTAGTACATGGTTATGTACACTAATAAGTTGAACGCGCGGTACCAAAATTGGGTGTAGTGCGTGCGCGCTAATGTTGTGCCTGGTCCCAGGGCCAGGACCAGGACCAGGGTACGCTCTAATTGATGTGATGAGTATAAGTCTTGGTTTAGGAATGAGGTCAGTAAGAACGGCAGGGAGCATAGAAAAGAAGTGCTTATAATAGAAGTTGAGTGTTTAAAAGTATTGCATGTTGTTTGTATTTTGGTTGCTAAGCTAGGGGATGTTAATTATGGCACTTCAAACAGTGATGATCGAACTTTGTCTGACTTTGTCTGACTATGTAGCCATTCGCGGGTTTCTAGCGCCCTCTATCATTGTAAACCTTATTTCTCATTTTGCAGATTGCTATAAAAGAATATTGTTACATGTTAAATTGAGATGGAATAATAGGAGTAAGAGCAATGTTTAGGGTTAGACCAGGAGGTTATTGGAGTTTGTTTGAAAGTAAGAAAAGTATGGAAGATAAATATATGAATGTGTTGCTAGATATATGAGGTTTAAATTGACTGTTACTTCTAGTTGTTTAAGTATTTGGGTCAGGTATTTACCTGTGTTAATGTTGAGAGTTTCGGCTACATTGTACTGTGGCAATTGGTTTTTAAAGGGCAAATTTACTCGTTTAATATTTGATAACATGACATGTTTTGGGGAATGCATGATCTCCATGATTATCGGCATTAGTGATATGTAATGTGTCTGTTACTGGTTACTACTAATAAAGACTCTTTGCTTGGCCCTCTCACAGGATCTGTCTGTCATTGATTTCGAGTTCTCGACCACCTCACAATAAGAATAACACATTATCACATAGCAGGGGCGTTTCAAATATCATGATTTTCTTTTACCTTCCGTTTAAAATTGTGCACAGGGTATTACCCAAACTCCTACACTCACCGCAAGTGTAGCAATCATCTTTCATGCATTAAATTAGCACATAAGCAGGCACGTAGCCACGGGGGGGGGGGGGGCACGTGCCCTCCAAACATTTCCAAGATCGGTTGAACTTTTTTTTTATCTCGATCGATTACATGTATGTGCCCCCCCCCCCCCCCAAAAAAAAAAAACCAACATCAAACTCTTGCTACGTGCCTCCACATAAGGGCGCAAATATCCCCCTTCCTCTTCCCCTTCAGTCTTTTGAACAGTTGATATTTGTCAGAAATTTGGTCTGGACACCCCTTCAAAATATTCTACCCTTTTTGTGTATAGGCATGTACTTACCACTACAGACTATCAATAACGAGTCTTGAGCAATGCACTGGGACGTTGATGTCTTGCAGTCTTGAAGGCGAAAGGTTGCTAAAATAAAACATAAGAAGTTGTAAATTGAATGATCTTAAACGAAACTTTTGGTTACAATCCCCAAGACCGGCAGCCCAAGAGACCAATCTCAGGGGCTGGCAGTCTTGTGAATATTTTGAATTTTTTTTATCGTGATTCTGAAGATGGAAATGATTCAAATTCCAATAATCGATACAAATTTAAATCGCAATTATTCTTACTACATGACTAAACATGTTGAAATAACTTCTAGAGTTTCTCTCACAATACAAGTATGCTCAACACGTCATCAGGCGATTAACTGATACACTTATAGGCCAATATTACTTTCCCAGTCCAATTTAAATCGAGCACAAACACAGCAGACGTACAGCACTGCTTCATGAATATCGTTCACCATTATAAATACTTCAAATTCATTAATGTGTATTAAAATTAACTTAATATGTAACGACTTTAAAAATCAAAGTTATCAACAGATTATTTTCTTAATCTAAAATATGAACAACTTCATAATGCAGGTGCCAGGTATCAATCTACAATTATTTCAAATCTTCCTCGTGGCACCTCCCTACTCACATTTGCTGCATTGGTATTTTTTTCCCTGTGATTCCGAGATATTCTCAGTCTCGTTTGTGAAGTTAGTCTCGTAAGATCCGGGAAATCCTGCTTCTCTGCACACCGTATCTGCGACATCCGTATGCCAGCAATCTTTGCATACAGGCTGCGTCATCACTCTAGTATGCTCTAAACCCTCAAAGGCCTCGTGGATACCCGTGCAATCTAACGGGGAAATCAAGGTAGCAGATACGACTTCGTAAAATTGTTTTTAAAGACCTTCTTAAGTGTCGGGAGACTAACAATTTGTTGGGAGACTAACAATTTGTTGGTAAACTTTCACTTAAATTATATAATGATAATGATCAGAGAGAGGATGTACTTTAAAACGCACATCTGCAAGGATTTTTTGAATATATTTGTTCGAAGACAAATATTGATGAAAGAATACAAGTATCTGGGTTTTCTGCGTACAACAGAAAACTAAAATTTCATCAATAAAATGTATATATAATATTTGTAAATACTTGTAGAAGTGTGTGTAAAAGGACATCCTCTCTCACATTTATACACAGTTTACGTGAGATTTCGCCATGAAATATTTGAGACTCCCAACAATCTAGAGGAGCTTTATAATGGTTTACATGCTTTTACAGGGCATTTATAATACCAGTAAAATAATAATAACGCCCGATGTACACGAGTCGTTATTTCGATTTAGATGTTTCATGGACTAATAAAGTCTATAAAATAAAATGTATGCATGCGCCAGTCGTAGTTAGCAAATAGCTCAAATAACCATAAATATTCACAAATCTTTTAACATGGATACGTCCCACTTTTTGCATTGTAGAATATTCACTGTCTTGTATACCTGTTGTTTGCCGTAAATGAATAATGATTGCAACATCATTTTCTTGAGCACGTATACAGTATTCGTCTTGGCGAGTTGTACAATTTCCTTACAAATTACCTTTATATGCCCGTGAACAGATTTTAATCTACAAACTGGCTTATTCAACACATTGCTTATGGTATTCGATAAGCAATGACTTTGTGTACGACTCTCACATGTCGTGTTACAGACCCTGCACGATAGTCGCTGGTGCATTCCTGCGTTAGGAAAAGAATGCCACCTCGTGTACAACGGACATTAAAGGTAATACAAAGTTTTGGTATGGGGTCATGAATTTGGTTGAAATGAACATATTGGAAGCATAGGCGATCCTACAATATCCAGTGATCGTTGTCGCGGTTGAAATCGAGTCTAAAGTGATGAAATATTAAACAATAAACTCTTTATGTTGTATAGCGCCCTCTCAAGGTCAATATATTAACTTAGCTATAAAACGATGTTCTTTGAATAAAATCGACCAATTTGTTATTACCGTTTGGAATATATATATATCACAGCTACATATTCTGAGATTGTCATGGTCGCAGCTACCATCGTATGGTCGAAGGAGCTATTTGAAATTTTTCAACATTTACCGGGAGCACCGGTAAATTTGTATATTCAATTTTTCTCGAAAGCAGAAGTGTTTTAGGGGCTAATTTGTTTAGTGCTTATAATACATCCATAGGGGCATCCAGATATATCAAAATGTAAAGAATCACTATCCAGCCAATTTTCAACATTTACCAAAACTTTGTAATACCTTTAACGACCGAACGCTATTCTCCTATTTACGTACTTATCTCTATTATCACACTAAATAAATGAGAAAATTAAAGAAAGGGTAAAAAAAAAAATATAAAAAAAAAAATTAAAAAAGAAAAGAAAAGGGGCACATGAAAAATGTTTCGAGAACAGTAGTATTGGTTTATATTTATGAAATTATCAAATAAAATGACATACAGAGCCTAAATGCGGGTATTATTACCAGGCCAGCTACGTTTATCGTTACACATAATCTAATCAACATGGATGTAAAAATGTCATGACCTCTTTGGTAATTCCTCACATGTTGTATTCATTTTCATTTACCTGTTTCATTAAAGCAAGAGATGGACAGATTAAATCCTGCTCTACTCTCGGATAAATCGGATGTGAAGTTTATTGCAAGATGGTTTCCAAGAGAAATATATGGTGTAGCCGCTTTGCTTCCACTGTACTTTGCTGTATCAGATGGATAGTTCTCTTCTTTAACGTAAAGAAAATCACCAACCTCGGTATGGAAATCATGGAATATGACGACAATTCTTTGAGCAGGGTCTGCTCGTACATCCCAGTGAATCTTTAAATTGTTGTTGTAGTTCCCAGGATAGTTCGGAGACGTCAAGTTCTTGATATCACCACTTGTTAATGTGATCTTGACTGCGGTCTCTCCATCACCTGCAAGTAGGAAGGGAGCCATCTTACTTTTAATATATATATAAACAACTGATTAATGTATATGATATTGATATCTATTGCTAAAAGAAACCAAACAAAAGACGCATGAAACGTTATGCCCTCAACGATAAAATGTTTCAGCAATTTCCCAAAGTAACCCATTTTATCACTTTAGTTTCAGTTTCAAGTTTTATTTCTGCATTTTCCATAAACAATAACAAAAATAACAATGAATACATTTTAGCAATATAATGATAAGTAATACAAGTAGTAATTCACAAATAAATAAATATAAATAATCAATAGTATAATTAATCGTATTTGAAAAGAAAGAAAAGGGGGAGAATGCAGAAGACCAATATCGTAAGCCAAGCTTGAAATGATACCGGCCTTACAAAAGGAGGAGAGGAGACAGGAAGAAAGAGCGGGTGAAGAGAGTGCTGTGCAAAGTGAAGAGTGCACTGCGCGAGCTCCTCAATCTATCAAATAATTTCCTTTTTATATACAAATAAACAATGAATATTTATATTAAAACAAAGTACATGTAGTATATTATGACCAGAATCTAATTTTAAATAGTGTTATTGGCAAAGGTTCACTAAACATGGAATGATTAAGAAAAGTTAACGTGCTGTAAAATAAAAAGTGTTGAAAGGACAAAAAACGTAGCTACTGGAATGGCGCTTTTTGTTATCCTCTAGTAAGAGAATCTAATATTATTCAATGTAAGTTACATTCTTGTAGAAGAGACCCTGTTTTGTATGAGTATCTTTACCAAGTGTTATATATCGGTTTGTGTACTCCCTGGAACAGTTTATTCTGTCTATTTTTACATGAGATTTATGCTGCCTATTATTATTAATATTCTAATACATTGATACTGATATTCTTAGAATGAGATGGTGTCATCGTAAACACCTCTAAAGCCCGCCGCACACTATACAGTCAATCAGACTACGACCCAATTTGGGAAGAATTCGCAATAGCCTTTAAAATGAACATTCAAACTTTTAACATCTTAATGAACGAGAATCTGAACGGTCAAATGTTTAATAAAATCTAGGTTTAAAGGGATTTCAGTTTCTTTGGAGAAGCTAAATCAGCTAAAAATCGTAGTGATGTCAGACCAGTAGTGCGATTGCCTACGATTTGAAGCCGATTTGGCTTTAATTCTGACTAGAAGTTTTAAAAAGCTACAATTCTTATCATTACTATTAAAAAAAAAAATCGAAAATCGGGCAGTATATGCTTGTTAAGATTCCCATATCTGATAAATAAATATTGCCATATCTTCGGAAATTGCAGGATGATTGTATAGTGGGCGCTGGGCATTAGAACAGAAGGCTAAAAAACAAAATATGCAAATATGTACTCATCCCCCAAAGCGTAACTCTTTTCTCAGTTTTTACGGTAATTTGTCTTTGTGTTTAATGGGCGTTTTCCCTCCCCCCCCCCCCCCCCCACCCCCCAAAAAACAAACAGACACGGCAGTCGCCTTCCGAATTTTCGCCTCCTCCTCTCTTTATAAGAAAATTATTTTCTGTACTGTTCTATTGTTTATTGTTAATTGTCAATGAGAAATAAATGAATGTGGATTTCAATTCAATTCCCCCCTCCCCCAAATGCCCTATTTGATGTGACATACATGTACATTTACATACCATTTACTCGAAAAATAGATGAACTCAAAACGTAGAGAAGGGACAGCGTAAATAGTGGATGCATGATGGCCATCGTGTTAAGGTGATTCGGTGATCTTGTTCTCTGCAGAAAAGAAGGTTTAAAATATTGTTAAAGTGAAACGAATTACATAAATCGACAGCCCACTAACGAAAGCAAACGAGACCGACGTTTTTGGTTCTCGTCACTTTTAGAGGATTCTCATGACAGACGCACCCGATATCGACAGCCCATGTGACCCACAATTGCGAACTCGTAGGCTTAATTTTAAAAGGCCTCCAATACAAGAAACGTTAAAGATTAGATATTCTATCGCAAATGTTAATCTTGTGGACATTCAATAGGTTTCATTTTTCCGGACCATACCTTTTAGAAATGTCACTACAGTATATTACCATGATTGAAGAAGTAATATGCTATAAACCTTATTACAAGAAAGTTGAGCTCCACAGATCTGTCTGAGGGTTTTTAAAAACATCCATTTAAGACGGTTGCGTTCTGCTAACCTGGATTCTTTGACAATGTATGTTAAAAATGTCGTTGATACTTTATCAAAGATTATGAGGAAATCATGATGCGCTCAATTTAAAAGCATTGTATCGTTTTGTGTTACTCTTATAATTATCATTATTATTGTATTTATGTCGCATCACCATCATCATCGCCACCACCACCAGAAGTAGAAGTAGTAGTAGTAGTCAGGCACGTAGCAACGGAGGGGGGGGGGGGGCACGTCCCCCCCAAACAAAACAACAACAAAAAAAAATCCAAGATCGGTTGAACTTTTTTAGACCCCTCCCCAGGACGTCGATCAATTACATGTATGTGCCCCCCCCAAAAAAAAAAAAAAAAAACAAACAAAACAAAACAAACATACAAACAAACAAACAAAGATCAAACTCTGGCTACGGACCTGGTAGTAGTAGTAGTAGTAGTAGAAGTTGAGATAGAAAGTAGTAGTAATGGTTTTTCGATCGATATTTTATTTGGTACTCAAAGTAATATCATATGATATTATATAATAATGAGTTGTGACATTATTGACTTTAACAAAAACTGAAAGCATTCTATGGCATCTTGTGAAATATAACAAAGGAAATCAATATTTAAATTAATTAGATTAGCGGCCCGGTAGCGCATATTTTTTTTACACAACTGTTTAGCCATTTTCGCGAAAAAGTTCCTAGAAGTGCTCTGGTGAAAGAGTCTAAGTCCTCAGCGCACTATAGTACATGTGCAAGCACAGACATCCAGGGAAGATGATAGCACAGGGAAAACAATTTAGTGGAGAGGGTATGGAGATGGAAAATCAACGAAGTACATAAGGAAAGAGAAGAGGATAAGTCAAAGGAAGAACATAGAAATACATAACGGAAGAGCTGAGAGGATTATAGATTCAGGTATAGACTAAGGACAACAAAGAATTACATAAAGAACGAGAAAAGGGTAGATTGAAGGAGAAACAAAGAAATACATAAAACGAAAGAGAAGAGGATAGAATATAGGAAAACAAAAAAAATACATAACGAAAGAGAACTGAAGGATAGATTGAAGGAAAAACAAATAAATACATAACGAAGGAGAAAAGTATGGATTGAAGGAGAAACAGAGAAATACATAACGAAAGAGAAGAGGATAGATTTAACGAGAAACAAAGATATAACGAGTATATACACATGCACAGCTCCAGCAATCATAAAATACTGCCAAGGGTAATGTTAGACTCTGTCTTTAGTCGTTTGCACAGTATATTTGACTGAACTAGCTAAACAGTTGTGTAAAAAAAAATATGCGCGGCCCGGTAGAACGAGGATCCACTGCACAGCGCTCCAAATACTGAAATGGGGAACAAAACACAAAATGCGGAAACCGCCGAGCCAGTGGACCATGCTCAAAATATACGAAGTAGTGCGGAAGGAAAGAAAAGGAACATTTCCTGAATGAAAACTAAACAACAACATGAGCAGCGTTCGTTTGAATTCGTTATTAATGAGACTGTTTCATTAATTTTTAGGGGGTTAGTTCTTAATTACTGTATTCGCGAGTGGACTCCTGAGGACCGTCTACATCCTCGTGCGCAAACACTAACCAATACTAAATACTGCAGCATTTTACCTAATACGCACACTATACACTATGGTGCAAGGTTTAATACAACCACTCTTTTATACAGAGACCCTTACACACACCCCTATTCTATAAAAATGGACGAGTCCTACGTTCCAAGGCGATAATGCTCTAAGGCAATATGCTCTAGTGCATTCCATCGTATGCTGTGCTCGTGAGAGGTACTCACATGGCTCCTGATATTTTGCACGAATATGGGCCAACGTTGTTCATTAAGCAGGCGCGTACGCAGACGGGGGGGGGGGGGGGGGGGGGTTAACCCCCCCTCATTTTTTGTCAAAGTGTTGGTATCGCGGAAGAAAAAAAAACCTTACTTTTTTGTCCATTAAAAGAAAAATTAAAAATTACATTAAATGTGCTAAAGGGTTTAAAAAACAAACTTACTTTACCTTTACCCCCCCCCCCCCCCCCCCCCACTGAACAAAACGTCGGTCAGCCTAATTTTCCAATTTTCGGGATAAAAAAGAAATTTGCTCTTACCCCAGTTCCCCCCCCCCCCCCCCCCCGCTTATCCAGCGGTTGGCTGATTTTCAAATTTTAACCCCCCCCCCCCCCCCCTTGAAAAAATCCTGCGTACGCCAGCATCCAATAATACAAGAAACATGTTTTCTTACCGGAATATTTCCAATGTTATCAGATCGGCAATATTAGAGCTTGTTTTGGTGCAACCACTAACGGGTAAAACGATCAATGTGTATGCTAAACGAAAGCTGTGGCCGTACCTTGAATGCATATTCGAATTTCCCACAGTTGATTTTTGCACACGAGTATGTATGTAGGCGTATCCTCGGGGATCGCGTGTACAAGTGTTATACAGTTTATTGTAGTCTCATTTTGCAGGCACTGAAAAGGATTGATTATCGCATCCTGTTTAGTTGCAAGCATTCGTGCACGCGACCCCTCTGAGGAAACCGCCTACATCCACGTGTGCAAAAACCAACTACTACTATTGTCTATCATTGGGGAAAACCCACCGGGAAAACCCACAGAACAGAAATTCGAATATATGTATTCAAGTACGGCCACAGCTTTCGTTTAGCAGAAATTAACATAGCAAAAACACGAATATGAATTGAGCTGAATATATACGGTATAGACTTTTCGGTACATATTTTATCACTGATGGTTGAACATAATTTATGTGATAAGACCAAAGAAATAAAAAGTCAAATGACCCCTTGGTTAAAAAGATCATTGACCCTCTTAGCGGTTTGAAGATTTGTTCCCCCCCCCCCCAAGGCAAAAAATGGGGAAAGATTCTTTTTTGTGTGTGTGTGCTAACGAAAGCCAAAATAAAAAATAAAAAGTGTTCCTCCCTCCCTCCCTCCCTCCCTCCCTCCCCCCCCCCCCCCAGCCACTGAACGAAATATCTGACGACGTAATTTTCCAATTTCCGGGGCCAAAAAAAAAAAAAATGCTCATCTAACCGTGACTAAATGCATTAAAACCCCTTGACTTCCGGTGGCTCTGCCCCCTGTACCCTACCTAGGGCCCTAAGGCGGACAGCTGGATGCTAATCTGACGGTAATTTAATGATTAAAACCCCTGAGCTACTGGAGTCTCGGCCCCCTGGACCTCACGCCAATTAGTGTCCTGCCAGTGTCGCCAATAAGGTATCAAAATATGTTCATCTGAACGTAATTAAATGCCAAAATCTCCTAAGCTTCCGGAGCACCGCCCCCTGAACCCAACCAATGGCCCTAAGGCGGTCCCCTGCATGCTCATCTGACCGTCATGTATTGCCCCAAAACCCTGGACCCCACACCAATTTGTGTCCTGCCAGTGTCACAAATAAGGTATCAAAAATGCTCATCTGACAGTAATTAAATGCCAATACCCCCTGAGCTTCTGGGGGCTACACCCCTTGACCCCCGCTGAGAAACGTTCAGCGGGGCCTGCATGTACGTGTGGGGTGATGGTGATTTTTGTTGTTTACTCCCCCCCCCCCCCCGCAAATCATGAGGTTTTCATTTTTATAGAGGTTGTTCCAAATGATGTCATATAACCAAAGATTGTATGGTCAATTTACACTATTTGGTAGGTTACAAAACTCAAAATCACCCACTAAAGCAATACCCAGTGTACATGGTCATGACATGGATATGATACAGGTATATGAAGTTGATAAAATCAAGCAAATTAAAATGATTTTCTAAAAAATGATGGGAAATATGTATTTTCATCTGAAAATACATTTAAAAAAGGACACTCAGTACATGTAACTAATTTGTGTAGAAAGGATTACTACTGCCACTATCTAAAACTGGAATTGGCATTTACGCTTAATAACGATAACAATTTATCAAGCAATTTTATGAAATTGGCTTACACACTACATGACACACTCATTGGTTGCATACATGTATAATTGATGAGCACAAAGGCTCCCATTATAAAACACTAATCAGTAATCAGTATCCGATTCCTATTATAGAAACTTGTACAACATAATAATGTTCACATGGCTGTAGATCTGCCAAATTTCCAAATGACAAGAAAATGGATTACCAATTTGTGGGGGTAATTAATAAGCATGAACATGAAAATAAGGTGTAGCCTCTTCAAATTTATTAATTCATAATTTTTTCCTTTCATTTGATGAATTACCTTCAAATGTACTAGTCTTATGTACAAATACTTTTCAAATGCTTGACCCTCCCTACAAAATGTACATGATCATTTCATGATCCTAAACATATAGTATCTTCCTCAAAGTTATGCAAAAATCTCGGGATGAACAATGAATTAGGATTCCCATATTTCTTATTACTTAAATGGCTGGGGGTACTTTTGTATACTTTTATTTGTTAAAAGTATTTTTGTAATGTTTTGCTTACACTGTACATACTGTACATGTATGTGATAGTGATATTATTGAATGAAACACTACATGAATCTAGTTTAAGGCAAAGTACAAAGCAAGCCGATTAAACATCTATGTTGTAAAGTTTGTAGAAATTAATGATCTGATTGAAATGTTCACATCGTGTAACATCCGAAACAAACTATAGCATATATTGTACACTGTTGTTCATAACCTGCAAAAGAGAGTATGTTTGTAATTGAATTTTTTAGGAGTTGTGATGACAACAATTGCTATTAGCTTCATATTTCACTTTGTTAGATCACATAAGCATTTTAACTACACATTCCTGAAATGAACAGTATACCTTACATAAATTGAGTAGTCGATGAAGACAAACTAGGTATATGTGCAAAACTAATTAAAACTGCACAATTTTTTCAATAAATGTTAAAGAAAAAAAATTCTGCAAACAATTAATGTAACTTAGGTCAATAATACCTAAAGAAAAGCAATTAACTTCAATAAAGTTATGATGTTAACAGTGTGTAACGTCCGAAACACCAGTGGTGTGACATATGAAAATTATTAGGCAATGCACTGGTTCCCCAATTTTGTTGGATGTATTTAACTTATATCCTCAGTTGTTATAATAAAATAAGTTTGACCCAAGAAAAAAGCATTTTACCTGAAATAAAAACTTGTTATTGTCAAAACCCTAATTTTGAGCTATTTTTCACTTTCAAGGGACACAAAATCTGTATTTTTCAAGATAGAAACTCAAAATTTTGCATGAATAATCTCTGAAACATATTCTTAAAGACCAACATATTTGTTGGTGAAGTTAATAGCAAATGAGTTTTATATCCCAGTTATTAGATATGCTATAGTTAACAATAAAATTGTAAAAACTCAAAGTATTCATATCTGGTGAATAAATAAGGAGATAGATTAAGGTCCAGAATTTGCATTTCTCAAAAATATGAATAGTCTGATCCTAAAAATACATGTTTGAAGTGAGTAAACATAATTTCATTTCGGACCCTATTGTGGACACATTTGGTATATGTTTAAAAAACCAGCGCCTTAAGTGTATCGCAGGACTTGGAGAAGTCCAGGAAAATACCCGCAGTATGTAACACATTGTTGATAGCATTTGCAATCTTATTGATAAATAATAGAAGTGCGTACGCGGTTGAGTTCTTCTTGCGAAAACCAAATTGGGAGCCGGATAGAACATAATTAAAAATTCAAAAAAGCAATTAAGCGAAAATGAACAATTATTTTGAGAATCTTTGAGAAAGTTTTTAGGAGTGAAATGGGGCGGTAATTTCCTATGTATTGTTGATCACCTATCTTAAAATAAGTATAACCTTTGCAATCTTCATTTTTATTAGGGACAGTGCCAGTTGTTAGTGATAGATTGAAAATGTGAGTTAGAGATGATTTTGATTAGTTAAACACTAGTGATACCATCATACCCTGAACTATTTTCCAGCTTTAAATTGTTTACAATATCAATAACTTCAGATTCGTGAGTAGGTAAAAAAAAAATATATATATTTGAAATGTTGCCTTTTAGAAAAGAATGGAAGGGTAAATTGAATTCGGGAATGTTGCTGGCAAGATTAGGGCCTATGTTCACGAAAAATGAATTGAACGCATTTGCCACGCTAGTATGATGTTCACAGTCAACATAAATATTGTTAAAGTCAGATTGTTTTTTTTTTATTCTTCAAACTGTGTTGATTACCGTCCACTTACTTTTGATGTCGGACTTGAATATATTGAATTGAAGGGAATAATATTGTTTTTTTGCTATGCGAAGTTTTTTTCAGTGCCAAAGGCCTGCTTTACAAAAGAGCCCTGCATGTACATACAAAGATTTACAAAAAATAGAATACATTGTAGAAAACAAAGACTTTATATAAACAACATACCATAAGAGATTGAGAAAATTATATCAAATGAAGTTTTGTAGCTATAGAATTATCTGTTTTTTTAATATTTATGGACCTTTAAAGAGTTTTCGAAATCCATTGGAGATCTAGGCACTTTTTTGTAGTAAGCTTGAGCAGGACGCTGTAATGGTAAGTTGGTATTGAACGATTCATTAACCATATCTAGGAATTTATCATAAGCTAGATTAGAATAATCATTATTGTATACCTGTTGCCAGTTAATAACCGAGAGACTTTCTCCGTATCTATTGAGGTTTTCCTCTAACAACACTCTAAATTGGTTCTGTTTTCTGATACTTGATGAAGGCTCGGTATAACGTAAAATATTGGGAAATGATCGGGCATGCCAGAAACAACGATGCCAGAGAAGACAGGGGATTGTACATTACTGAAGATGTTATCTACTAGGGTTCATGAGTGATAAGAAATTCGGGTCGGCTTCGTAATTGCTGGAATAAATGAATGTGAAATTAAAATATGTAGGAATTCCCTACTATTCGTATTTTGTTGGTAGTGAAATAGGTTAAGGTTAAAGTTTCCCATGATGAAACGAGGTTTGTTATTAAGAAAAGGCGAGGCTATTATATACAGAATAACAGATATGAACTCAATCAAATTGGAATTGGGAGAGGCCTGTAAACTTCTCCTACAATAATATTTTTGTCACCGTGATTTTTCAGTTCAAGGAATAAGCATTCGATGTCTTTATTCAAAATCAAAAGCTAGCTCATGTGAAATGTAAAAAGCAACTCCACCTCCCACTTCGCCTTGACTATTATTTTGATAACAATGTAAATCCCTCTATTAAAAATAACGAAGGGGGTAAGTCAGTGAACCAGGTTCAAACAAGCCAATTACTGAGAAATCTGCATTTAAATCATTAATGAATAACTGGAATTGGTCAAAGTTCCTATCGAGGCTACGTGCATTGTGTTGCAGTAGAGAAAGTGTAGTTTTGGAATTAGGTGGAGGAATCTTAGATATTTGAGTAGGTAATACATAATTATTTACACATTTGCATCGAGATCAAGCTGGAGCTCAGGCATTTCGTTATTAAGATAGTTAATACTATTGATTTCAAAGTTGACTGCACCTTCTCTGCTGGTCATGGGAGAAGAATTTCTAAGATCATTGTTTACAGAAAATGGTCGTTCAACTCATCCTCGCTTAAGGTTGTAAAGGCATGCACATATAAATCATTCATTGATAACTATGGGACAGTTGGGGTAGAAATGCAGAGACTCTGGGTTGTTGAGACATGTGATTTGTATCGAAATAGCTGGTCTTAATTAACTGTGAAAACATATGGATATGCACATGGTTACAACATACAAAAAGCAATTGCGTAATTTACAAACTGGATCGTACAGGATATGCAAGCGCTTTGGCTTGTAGGTTTCAAAAACATATTGGTTACAAAGATAAATGGGTTCTGTCTTTCACTGGAGACATGGAACGTAATATTCACAAGAAATAGAAATCAATTACTCTCAAATAGTATTCCTGCATATTTCAGTGCGGTTTACATTCCCCATTTATCAATTTATCACCCGGATTGTTTTCACTCATCATCGAAAGTGTTCAATTAAAATCACTTAAGTATATATAAAAAGTAACTAATAGAAAGTGCAATTTTGTTTAACATCACTGTTTTGCGCGGCCATGAAATGCATTTTGTTTATTAGGAGATGCCAATAATATGCTAATAGATTTTTAAATAAATTAATATCTAACTGGAAAAGAGTCATTTCTTTGTTGTTTGTTTGGGGGGGGGGGGGGGCTTTCTGCTTTGTTCTTGTACCCTAGTGTTCACCCGGTGAATTTTGCATGCAATCCATTACATATTCTGATTAGCATGATCGAAAATACTTTCACTAAATCAGCCTAAGGCAATTTTAGTAGAATTGTGCAGCATCTTATTAAATGTGCAAGCATTACAACGACATATCACATAGGCATCACAAGAGTTGATTTAATTCTTGAAAGTCTTTGCCCTCGAATTTTGAAAAGACATTTTTATAAATGTTCGGTGCATCGTCTTTAAACTTACCGATTTGTTTGGGTATTTCAAAATAGAATCCTGCCAGCGAGAGCTCCCGAAAAGAGAAGAGTTGTGAAGAGGTACTTTCATATGAGATACGTGAACTAGTCCACAGCCCGGACTGTTTCCGTGTTGAGCGCCCGATGAGCTGAGAAAATAACACACCATCAATTAACGCTAAACCGGAAACAGTCCTTGCTTTCCATGCTGTGCGATGTGTGTTTGAGGAGGACATAGATGATTGAGAATAAAGAATGTATTAAAATAGACATGTGAAGGAATGTTCTTTTCAATGTTTCGGTCATTGAACGGGTCATTGAAGTATTTAATCTCTTCGGGAATTTCCACTTAAGGGGAAGTCCACACTGAATCACAATGTTGGTATGCCATGGTATACAGTGTAATAGCAATTAAAATTCTTTAAGCTGCCTACTAAGGCTTACACATTATGCACATGACGGACAAAGAAAGCGGACAAATATACAGTTCCTCATTCTACCCTCAACAATTGCTATTTGGTAGATAAAGGAACACCCCTTCACTGCTATTATGTAAAAAAATGTGTAAAGGAAGCACTCGTACAAATATTCCCAAGATATCCACAAATCTTTTTACACATAGAGACGTCCCATTTGTTGCAATAGGGACTTTTAGAAATGCACGTCAAGAGCTTTGACTGCAACGTGTGACGTCATTTTAAGGCACTGCGCCTGCGTCACGTGGTCTCAGTCGGCGATCGAGAATGCGTCAACCTTGATTTTCCTAAATCTAGTACATGCAATACATACATACATATTGACATTTATAAAGCGCCTTTACATGCTGAAATGTGTAGAACAGGTGTCACATGCACCTGTTCTACACATATTTACATATTAGCAGTGAAGGGATGTTCTTTTGTTGAGGGTAGAATGAGGAATGTCCTCTTTCTTTGTCCGTGATGTTTATTGTGTTACTTCCTGCATGCATATCGTCGAGTGCAATCTAAAAGATTTCTAATTGTAGCCAACATGGGCAGTTAAGTACGTTGACACGCATGATCAGTCGGCGTTCGTCGTGTTCTCGTTCACTCATTCTAAAAGTCCCTATTATAGAATAATCCCTGCCAAAGTAATGGAATTCCTTTATGAATACATTTGGTTTACCCTCTTGAAGAGAATGGTTCTACCCGTGTACCATATAATACAGCCGGTGCATAAATGAACAACAATTATATAACTTTCATGAAGTCGTATCCAGCAGTCGTCTCGATGTTTTTTTTACAGTTCTGTATAAAAGACCTTTATTATCTTTGAACTGCTTGACAGGGTGCCTGTATTACCATGGCCTTTTGTAAGGTGCCGTAATTATTCCCTTTTCTTAGGAAAACCCAGTTCAGGTAAATACTCTAATAATGATAAATTTTTAAAACAACAAAGAGAAGCGCAAATTCTTTAAAACACAGTCATGACCAAATGCCTGACGACCCAACAATGTTGTACTTTGTTCCGGAAATTTGTCATATATAGACAGAGACATGTATAAGCATGTCATTGTCCACGTTCTATACGCGTAGGAATGTTTTTGTAATGTCACCTTAAAAATATATAAATAGATCTGCAACAACAAGCTCATTGTGTAAAATCAGGAACTGTCCTTGGCAATACTGATTGGGTTTCCAAGACTGTTAAAAATAGAGGTATATGTTTTTCTAAAGGTTTAAATCAACCGCCTACGTCTGCCTACTCGAATTAAATTGGCATCAATCTTTCTTGTCCATTACTAATTTTACGTTGTAAAGCAATGGAAATTCTTGATATCAAGAATTGAATTCGTGATATCAAGAATTCGATTTCGTGATATCAAGAAATATGTTTTAATGATAAAACTGCTTGCCATAAGATTGCGCCAGCTCACCACAACTCGTGGCTCCAACTCAGCTAAGTGGGAGCCCTGCTTTATATTCAAATCAAACTGTATATGGAATGTACCCTTGTGAATGGGAGAACGTTGCAAACATTGCACATATGGATTTTCTTTTTTAAATTATGAATTATACTCCGCGTTACCAATTTAGATGCTTACCAGTATCAATTAAATTGTTCTTGTTCACAAACGGAACACTAGACTGCAACAGAAAAATTACTCGTTTTTTATAATTTGCTCTTTCTGCTCATGTATTATGTGTAATTTATAAAGCTTTCTAGATCAAAAGATAAAGAAGGAAAAAGAAACCAAACTAAAAAATGACGATGAAAATTTCAGTCGGTTGCCCGCAGGCGCGTACGCAGGAGGGGGGGGGGGGTGTTTTGGGGTTTAACCTCCCTCAATTTTTTACATGTTTTTCACGATTTTCACATTTGCGGGAGAAAAAAAATTGTTGCTCACTACCGCGACATTCAATATAGCTTAACGAACGTGGTGAGAAGGGTCTGCATAGCACCCCAACCCCCGAATTGGACCATTTTGCTCTTTCAGTGTAAAATCTCTCATTCAAGCGACAACCCCCTGTTAATTATTATTTATTATATACCTCACTTAAGAAATCCAGCCATCTGATTGGTCGAAATTGCATTCATAAACTTCAACTATTCCTGTAAAATTCCCGGTAAAATTCCAAACCCATGTAATAGTTCAAAAAAATAGTTCTAAAATCCCAGTTACCATGGTTACTGGGAAAATAGTTCAGTCTTGGTGAAATACCCATAGGTTCACATGTTAAAAAATGGTCTGAGCGAAGAATTGGTCGGTAATTTCAATACAATTAAATCTCGATCGATCTTACCGACAATTTTATCTTGCATTGTTGACATGAAGACTAATATAAACTTCCAAAAACAACATCTGCCGATAGATCTTGATCTAAGTTCGTGCCAATGCATTGCAAAAGTAAAAGAAGGGCCCGTTTAATGAAGCTGCCGCGAAGCATCCAGCACGCGAAGCCGTTTTCAATCCATTTTAATGTAAACATCAGAGAAAACTGCTAGGTATGGTATCAGTGCGCGATGGCCGAGCGGTCTAAGGCTGTGATTTTAGTCACATCATCGTTGGTACGCAAGAGATCGAATCCCATCTTCGAAAAAAAAAAACTAGATAAAGGCCAAGATAGTGTCATAAGTTGACTCTTTTTTTTGGCATATAAAAGTATTAATGACTGCTTTAATATTCGAGAAATAGTTGTTTTTATACGCTCTCGGGAAGGTTACAATTGGGCTATTGCCCTCGGCACGCCTCGGGCAATAGCACAATTCTAACCTTCCCTTGAGCGTATAAAAACAACTATTTCTCTCAAAGCAGTCATTAATACTATACTATTATGCGAGATCACATAGAAAATAGAAGAGATCCATTTCCAGGGGGTTGGCCCCCCCTGAAGAATTTCTCCCAGGTAGCTCATCGTAAAGCACTCCACTAGTACATTGAGTGAACCGTACGTACGCAATCAGTGTCCATGACATTAATGACTAAGAATTATTCATTCGTCGATGAGAGGGATACAGCTTATGGCTGGTAACCGAAGCTTATATTTTTTTAAAGGTCATATCTTACGTGCTAAAGAGTATAGATTATTTATTGACAGGCTTCTAGCAGCAGTGATGTAATGAGCCAAAATTCTGAGGGGGCTTAGCCAGAGGGGACTGAAAGGACTGACATCAATCCGTTTGGTGAGGGGATTTGTGTGTTACACCCGCCCCTTCCCTGAAATACATGACTACATTTCCTTATTCGGTGTTTTTTGGGGGGAGGGGGGCATACACACACATCCACACATCATTGCCTAAAAGGGGAGCAGGTTCTTTTTTTATTTTTCTGATATAGCCAAGGAAGTATTAGCAAATACAGTCTCGTGTCCAAAAACAAATTGACATTGTTGTTTTGTACCTTATCTTATCTGTTAAATAATGCATTGTTTGTGACTTTTTTTTATGTGTCGACTAACAACTACAAGAATAATCTGAACTGAAACTATAATAATTACAATGCATACTGAACAGTAATCGATCAAAGATAGTATTTTGCTGATGATACATTTCCCATTTGTTGCTAGGATGGTATGCAAGGCAGTGCGAAGCAAATCTGTAATAGATAATAAAACCAGACATTCTTATAACAACCCCAAGAAATATCTTTAAAGAACAGGATCTTCGAAAATAGTACTGTTGAAGAATAAGACAAAAATAGAAAGAGGTAGGATATACGGAAAGTACCAGATGGCTAAATATGCACCTCTTTTAATATAGAGAGAAATATTAGGAAATGTATACATATTACGTGAACAAGATAAAAGGATAGAATTATCAAGGATGTGTCAATAATTACGCGTTAGTACGTATCATATAAGTTATTTCTTTTATTTCATCAACTTAGCGAGATAGGCCAACTCAGTGTTTGTTAATCCTTTTAGAAAGGTTGAAAGAACGGATTAGAAAAAAAATCTAAGAGAATTTAGCCCAAACGCATTAAACATCAAATATGTCAACGTACGTATACCTTTAATACTGATCATAAAATTATTGATCTTAACTCTTCAAATGGACTTAAGGAATTTCTAAGCTCGAGGCTTAAAGAAATCTTAACTAAAATAAATTGGCGACCCGACCATTTACAAATAGAAAGTAGGGGTCGAACATTTGTTTCAGCTGTTCCCTTTTTTTGGAGTCAGTTACCTTTTTCACTTATAACAGCCAATACCCTTCAAACCTTGAAGACCAGACTAAAGACCCACCTATAGTGCTTGCTGACTACAATTAATTTCCATCTTTCCTATTTCAAACTTGCAGCTTGTGAACTTCAAATTCATGTAAGTTTTTATTTTTTTAAACAATTAATTCAAATAATTTCATGCGATTTAAGCATCTCTAGAGATAGACGTGTGCTCTTTGTCGATATTGTCATTATCATCAAATACCCTTGTTCATTATCCTTAGTGAACGACTCTTTACGATCTTTACATTACGATCTCGATTTTTTTTTTGAAGTTGCAATAATAATTGGCACAACAGGAGTTGAAGATCACAAAAAGTGTAAAAAGGCAGAAAAGAAAATGATAGCGAACAAATTACATGTAAAGTATTTTATTGTGTCATCATGAATAGCATAACAGGGATGTTGAAGGGCTGTATCTGATTCTGTCTTTTTCTGGATTGATATATAATATGAGGTTTAAAACAAAACCGGACAATTGACTTTTAGTTTAAAAAATGAATACTTTAGAAATAATCAATTTCGAAAAGATGGAAGAAAAAAAAAAAAAATTGTCACTAAATGTAAAAATGCTTGCATGTATGCTATTCTGTAAGCTGACCCTTTCAGAGTATGCTGTATAGAAATAGATGCTCGCTTATATAATCCGATCATCATCTAAATGTTTTACAATCTCTTATTAATATCGTCCATTTCCTTTTATTAGGAAAAGCAAATAATAATGTTTAAGGTACATGCCTTTTATATAATATAATTTCAATCGCCTACTTAATCCAACGCGATATATTTCAATAGCAAGATTCCTTTATTCTTCATGTGAGCCGAAGCCTTTTTCTCTTTCTCCATTTTCATCGTTTCTAATCGATCATTTGTCTTCCATGTTGTGTTTACATCTGATCTGATCTGCCTCGGTCCTAAAAAAGAAGAAAAATGAAAATAAAGATAAATACTAATGAAAAAAAAGAAAATTTGTAACTCATTTTTTATCATAAAATTATTTTTACCGATCGACACAAACTGTAATATTTCCAGAACTGTAAATTGAAATAATTATTAGACTTTTAATTAGCTTAACTAATTAGTTAATTGATTAGTAACTTGTGATTATCGACCACCCACCGAGATCGGAATACGTAAACGAAAACTCGAAATTTAACTACCATTATTCTTCATAGATTCTAGGGTATTTTCATAAAAACATCGATTTCTATTTATACCAAATTAAGCTTGAAATATAGAATGACTAACTTTGAATTTGAATGGGGAAAGTAATGTCTTTTTACGAAAACTGTGTCTCATTATTGAAATTGTGTTGCATGTGTTTGTTTCATGTATTGTAAATGTGTTAGTCACGTACTCTGAGAATCATGGTAATACTGTGTTCATAATTATATCTATGTTATGCTAAGCGTTGCTAAACATAGCGCTTGTGTACGTAGCCAAATGCTAAATACTGATTTCGAAAACTGCAAATCATCACTGAAAAAAGATGGAAACCTTCTTCCGTTTGTTGGTCAGAATGCTAATTATAATTTTTCTCAGTCATGTCCTAAGTGAGCAGCAAAGCAGTTTCGAATTTCTGTTTCGTTTCTTCTCGGATTTAATTAAATTTCCTTTTACCAGTGTCAGCAGGACTGTTTTTATCATTTCCAAACAATGTTTATTTTATTATTGTCCTATTGTGTTGCCCTCATTTCAAGTATGTTTCGAATCAGCTAAAATAACATTCTACTGGCCTTGCTTTCAAGCGCCACTTGTCATTGAATGTACATATTGCAGTGGAGAGGCCTTAATGCACATATTCTCGGGTGTGAGCAACTCTGGCAAGTAATGCTACGTTTAAACTATGTTCCCGGCGGCCACAGCAGCCCCATTTGCCCGAAGGTCCGTCAGACCGACGTTATCTCGTTGTCTCGTGGGCTGTGGCTAGTCTGCAGGCACAGACCCTAATTTGACACTTAATCAAAAAATCATTGTGCCTTGAGAGAAGTCTAGCCCAGCAACCTACTGGTTGTGTCAGGAGCAGCTACAGTACATGGTCTATGATAGTCTTATAGTGCAGACTCACTTTTACGACTGACCAGGGTTTGTGCTTGCAGACTAGGCTGTGGCCGTCTGAACATTGTTAAATGCATCGTTTAACAATGTTAAATCTAAGATGCACGGCCCTACGTGTTATCAGTATCTGTGATATGGTGTAATATTGAAGCCCTAAACATAATTGAGCTTCAAAATGATCAAAAAGGGCCTCAAAAAAGTAAAAATCTTTTTTACCATATTCGTTTTCCTAAATAGACTGTAGTGTTATGAAAACCGTTAGGAAAACGCAAATTTTGGTTTCGATTTCCAATCATAAATATCTTGAAAATCAGACAGGCGATCGGTTTGTAAAAGTCATGGGGTTCCTAACTGACCTAAAGGTTTATAATTATCATTGCAGCTTGAGCTAAATGCAGAATTTTGTTTCAGAATGTGAGATAAAGTTACCCAATCCCTAAAAAGAAAGTCGCGGTGTATTGTTTCTTACTTTAGAGTGCCAAGTACTTCTGAAAGGTGCTGCATCTGCTCACTTTCTCTTCCCTGTGTTGCAAGCTGAGTCTTTAGAACTTGCTCTACATCACGTGTACAACACTCTGTGTAATACACATCTGCACTCTTGCAAAATCTACAGGATCCGGTATTAAATAGACAATAATTGTTATTGGACGCTTCTAACATAAATTTATGAAAAAAGAGATTGGTGAAAGGGCGACCCTGACAAAAGATTAGAAATAAATAAATAAATGAATGAATGAATAAATATAATGAATCAAATACAATCAAATACATAGACGTCCATAACGAATGATTGTTGCTTGGTATACTTTTTTCTGAATAAAGTGTCAATGCAAGTTTGTTTTATGAGACAAGGAACGACTAAAATTCGAACCCAGTACTGTGTGGTTCACAGGCCGGATACGTATCTACTGGACCACATCACCTCTAGGTAACCAATAGCATTTTTCTAAATAAAAAACTGAGACATACATACAAGTGTTTAATGATTGTTACAAAATACCTGAAATAACCTATTTATGTCTAGGTGATATTTTTTTTTTTTAAATTCTCGGAAGCCGTATATTATAGAGGATAATAGGAAAGTATATTTAGTTATTGAATTTCAAGTAGAAGCAGTTGATAACTACTTAAGTTTTCAGACGTACACTTGTTATTTAAAAAATAAAGTTGTCCTGTAGATTACAACCGGAAATACGTTGCTTCCTTGGACAAGCAGTGACGTTTCTAGATATTATGGCGCCGGGGGCCAAAAATAAAATTGCTCATTTCTAATGCATGTTACCCTGCGTATTGCAGGCGTATATGCGCATGGGTCTTCCTTTTCTCACCTTTTTGTTCACATCTTTCAAGTGCCGCTGGGGCACGTGCCCCCAGCCCCCGCCACCGCCCCCGTAAATACGCCACTGAGGGCGTGATCAAAACTGAATCACTTACGCCTCTACAGCCTCGTAGCATCTCTTCTTCACGTCTTCGAGACAGATCAGAGAGTTTTGTTGAGTGGATGTCAGGCTCTCCAATTTACTCTCGATAGAAGCCCTGATCCATTGGCGAACCTGCATGAAAAAGCCGCGATTCGGCGCAGTAGGACGTTACGTTCTTCATCGGTTTCAACTGCAGGTAATTAAGAGTGAGAGATAATTTTAAAATGATAATAAATATTATAATAATTATTATTATAATAATAATAATGATAATAACAATAATAATACAACCGGTTCCTGGTATCCTACGCGAAGGTACATAGACAAGGTGGCCCACTATACGCAAGTTAACCATATTGCTCCGGTTGTCTCATTTTCGCTCGCTGGACGTATATAGCAGACGGCAATTGGCGAATTAGACGACACTTGGTAGTGAATTTGTATGTGAGATTGCTTTGCTAAATATAAAATACAAGAATATTTTCCATATCTTTAAACTATCAGTGATATCTGATAATTAAACAGTTATTAAAATAAACCTACCAAACTACATAATACAATGAAATACTTGACTTAAAGTAGGGGAGTTTGATGTGATGCACAATTGCACCCCTCTGTAATAAATAATCGAATAGTCCATGGCGATCATGAATATTCATGGTTTTGCTTACCTCGGCAAAATGCTTGCCTATACTAAATGAAAAAAATACGGTAGGGGGTTGGCTGAAATGGACATAATGAACCGATCAGAACTGATCTATAATAATTCATGGTTGTTATAGGTTAAAAAATTTTTAGGTCAGCCATTGGTGTAATTTTTTTTTTTATTTTTTTTTTATTTAAAAAAAATTTAAAAAAATTACCAAAGGGAGGGGGGGAGGGTTTCCTCCAAAATACACACATAAAAATTACCAAAGGGGGGATTCAACCCCCAACCCCCCCCCCCCCCCCCCCCCCCCCTGCGTACGCGCCTGCATGTGTTATATAGGCAATGGCGAGCTAGCGACCTATTTTGACCAAATTACGGTGGGTGAACTTTCAAAAGTCAATGGGACATGCGGGTTTCAATGAAAGAGCTAGTGTTAACGTACGTCGGTGTGGATGTGATTTTCGTTTAAACAATAAATGATTTTTAACGATTTTTTTGTGGTAAAAGTCAGTAGGCTAACATGTTAGGCTGCTGGACTCTGACGATAGGGGTCGTTGTCCAATGAGACTATTCGGAGCCATATGATGGCCGTACCATGGAATCGTACGCGAAGGTACATAGACAAGGTGGCCCGTTGTACGCAAGTTAACATGGCCGTTCCATGGTATCCTTCAGAAAGGTACATAAACAAGGTGGCGCACTATACGCAAGTTAACATGACCGTACCACGGTATCGTACGCGAAGGTACATAGACAAGGTGGCGCACTATACGCAAGTTAACATGACCGTACCACGGTATCCTACGCGAAGGTACATAGACAAGGTGGCGGACTGTGCGCAAGTTTACATGGCCGCACCATGGTATCCTACGCGAAGGTACATAGACAAGGTGGCCCGTTGTACGCAAGTTAACATGGCCGTTCCATGGTATCCTACAGAAAGGTACATAAACAAGGTGGCGCACTATACGCAAGTTAACATGACCGTACCACGGTATCGTACGCGAAGGTACATAGACAATGTGGCGGACTGTGCGCAAGTTTACATGGCCGTACCATGGTATCCTACGCGAAGGTACATAGACAAGGTGGCCCGTTGTACGCAAGTTAACATGGCCGTTCCATGGTATCCTACAGAAAGGTACATAAACAAGGTGGCGCACTATACGCAAGTTAACATGACCGTACCACGGTATCGTACGCGAAGGTACATAGACAAGGTGGCGCACTATACGCAAGTTAACATGACCGTACCACGGTATCGTACGCGAAGGTACATAGACAAGGTGGCGGACTGTGCGCAAGTTTACATGGCCGCACCATGGTATCCTACGCGAAGGTACATAGACAAGGTGGCGCACTATTCGTAAGTTAACATGGCCGTACCATGGTATCCTACGTGAAGGTACATAGACAAGGTGGCGCACTATACACAAGTTAACATGGCCGTACCATGGTATCCTACGTGAAGGTACATAGACAAGGTGGCGCACTATACACAAGTTAACATGGCCGTACCATGGTATCGTACGCGAAGGTACATAGACAAGGTGGCGCACTACACGCAAGTTAACATGGCCTTACCATGGTATCCTACAGAAAAGTACAGCAATAAGGTGGCGCTCTATACGCAAGTTAACATGACCGTACCACGGTATCGTAATTGAAGGTACATAGACAAGGTGGCGGGCTGTGCGCGAGTTTACATGGCCGTACCATGGTATCCTACGCGAAGGTACATAGACAAGATGGCGCACTATACGTAAGTCAACATATCCGTACCATGGTATCGTACGCGAAGGTACATAGACAAGGTGGCGCACTATACGCAAGTTAACATGGCCGTACCATGGTATCCTACGCGAAGGTACATAGACAAGGTGGCGCACTATACGCAAGTTAACATGGCCGCACCATGGTATCGTACGCGAAGGTACATAGACAAGGTGGCGCACTATACGCAAGTTAACATGGACGTTACATAGGTATCGTGAGCGAGTTGTCGTAGTCGAGGCAGTTAAGGGTTAATCATGGTGATACATGACAAGGAACTAAATATGCCGATAGTAAAAATGAACATATTACTGTTTAGCTGCAAGAATGCATGCCATATGTGCGATGCCCTTTGAAGGGAAGTGAAAGGAAGTGATCGCCAGGAAACTGAGATGCAAACAAATATGTTCAGGATGCATGGACCTTATTTTACTTCTCTTTAATGTTTAAAGATAAAGTTGAGTTTTAGTCATGCGATTGCATTGTGAAAGAAACGGTGTGGAATCGATCAGAAAAGGTTGATCATGTAGCATATATGTATTGGTGTGTACTGAAAGGTTCTGGATCTATCAACATGATAAGAAATTTGGCCCAATCTTGGTAAAATTTACAAGCATTGTACACAGAAAGATTACGTGGACTACACAAACATGTGACATAAAAATGAGGCCCACATTTTAAAGCTGTTACAAGTCATTTTTAGAATATGAAGGCATTTGAAGAGTCATGCTTCTCAGAGAACATTTGTTCTCTGTTCTTCTTTCACACTTGCATACTAACATTAAAACGCTCACAAAACAATGTTCACTTCTCCCTAGAACTCAACCTTCTCTTTAAGTGTAGCGTGACTAATCAGATATCGAACTACAATGTTATTCAATGTAGGCCTACTTAAAAGATCTATCCGTTTTTCGCCCATTTCTCTCTAACTATGATATGGGTTTAAGGTGATGGAACCGAAACGACTAAACTTGTCGAAACAGTTCCTAAAATGTTTCCATGAATTCCAGGTGATTAGTGGCGCAGCTACAGAAGAGGGCGCTCGGGCTCATGCCCCGATCAAATAGCGGGGAGAAGAAAAAAAGCAATAACAGGGGTAAAGTGAGAGAAAAATTGGTGATGGAGAAGTGGAATGTAACATAAGATGCTATGACCGCTTGTCACACCCTGCCCCTGATATATGGTCTTCTGTATTTGCATTCCATCCACCGAATCAGAATCCCCTTGCTGACGATGCGCCATCAACGCCTGGACTCACTACGCCACTGTATTTGAAATTCGGTCTACTCAGTACAAAACATGATGAATTAATGTCCACTCTCATCACCCTTACAAAGATGATGAATGTTTGTCTACCTGCGCTGATCCGCCTGCGTCTCGTGGCAAAGGAGGACCAAACGGCCCGCTCGGTGATTCCTGTTAGGGCCCTCTGAAGCGCCCCCTCTGGAATATGGGCCCCTTCCTCGATTTGCTGCATTTGGGACTCGAGTTGAAACGCCCTTGGTGGTTGGTGAGGGAAGTTTTTCATGTGCTTCTTGTAGGAATCTGTGTTTTTAAAAAATAGTTTAATCAACGCCTACATTGGGTTTCATAGATTCCTAATTTAGCAGTTGTCCGTGCCCCCTTTAAAATACAACATTTAAAATACAAAAGACTAAAAGTGCCTCCAAATTGTTTTCTTGTCCCTTTTTAAAAATAATGTTAAACCCAAAAGGGACATGAAAATCTTTTCGGAACTTTGCTTCCTCCCATTTACCTTGATCAACTTTTGCCTGAGTTATGGGGAATTTCTGGTAACAAAAATTAAAAAATCCATAATTTCGAATACGAACAATGTGGTGATTTTCCAGCCAATAAATAATGACGCTGAATGAGGACTTTATTTGTGTTTTATTGTGAACTGTTTTAACACCATATTTGTTTGAATTGAAGAAGAAAAAATTGTCATCAACAAGCATCCAGTCACCAGAACATATTGTTTTGGTGCACTGTTACGCCTTAAAAATTCATGGAGTGCCATGTTGCAACTCAAGAGCGATAATTATATCTCATTTTCGATACAGAACTAAGCAAGTGTAAAGTACTTGATAATAACCTACTTGAAACTGTAAGTGTTATTATTAATGACGTTTTAATATGAAGGTATTTTTCTCCTGAAATAGTAAAGAGGGTTGTTATCTATTGTTCTCAAGGTTTCAATGAGAGTGTTTTTGGTTTCAGCGTAGATCATAGCAATAGAGTCATTTATAAAAGTACTCTGACAGTCCCTAAAATAGAATTTAATAAATGGTTTAGGGTTGTTATCTATTGTTCTCAAGGTTTCAATGAGAGTGTTTTTGTTTTTAGCTTAGATCATAGCAACAGAGTCATTTTTAAAAGTATTCTTACAGTCCCTAAAATAGAATCTAGTTGGTCATTATGCGTTTTTAAAGGTATGAACAAAATTAATGTCGGAGAGAAAACGCTAAATGTGTGACATTTCTCTCACCTAGTATACCGAATGAGTAATCATCGCAGACCTTCGCCGTAGCGCGCTGAAACTCCGCCAGCATCTTCCGATACCAGTCCATGAGGGCTCTCTATATTAGAAATAGATATTGAAAAGCAGTTTAAATGAATTAAATAAATAAGTTGTACATGAAATTACTTTGTAGGGCCCTGAGTTTCACATATAATTTAGACCCACAAATGAGACGTAGGCCTGCAGTTTTTTTTAATTAGTGGAAATTAATCAGCGAGCCAAACAACAAGCACTTTCGTTTAGGTTTCTTTCCATTCTAAGTCATTGTTGGTGCATTTTGTAAGCATCTCTGTGGCTTAAAAATGAAATTTATAAACTGCTTCTAGCTTTATTTTACCCGATATTTTTGTTGGGCAGTATTAAGTCACCCCGCGGGTCACAATACAAACTCAATGGTGTATACTAGGAAAAAGGCTTTGTAAAAAAAAAAAAAAAAAAAAAGAGTTTTAAATATTTTTCATTAAATATGAGGCGATTTTATTCAACTTCATGGATATTTCTTCAGTAAATTAATTATGAATTAGCAGATTTATTAAAGACTATCAAGCCATACCGATCGACTCACCTCAGCATAACTATGCACTTGGTCCTCCTCGAATCGATCAGCAACCGAGCTCCTTTTCAAAGTCTGTGTCATTTTCTTGCTAACCTCAGTCATACAGTGAAATACCTAAGACCAGAAGACAATCATAGAACAGAACGCAGTTATTTCTGGTGTGCGATCGTGCATTATGCTTTTCTTTTCATTTTTTAATTATCCAACGATTGATTTTGTCGGCTAGAGAACATCCTAATTACAAACTGAATCTAAGTTTCAAGCCATTTCTGGTAATGGCAGCTCTCATTTTCAAGTCTCAATAATATTGTAAGTGTTACAAAACTTTGCAAGAACAGTTTTCTGCCTCTCTAACAAACCCAAATTAAGGTAACTTAGAAACGGAAAACATGAACAATAAAAAAGATTTTTGTTTGATTCCAGATACTGGGACTCAAAATTCCTTTAGCCCAAGAGACTGACAGCCGATGGGAGTGACAATAACGGTGTCACAGGCCTATTCAAAAATGTATCTGACATGTCTGAGGGTTCACGAAACCGACAAACCAATAGACCGCCGGCCCATGAGATCGACATATTAGTCTCGCGGAACTTCTGAAACTTTTCTGAGGGTTCACGAGACCGATCTTGTCAGTCGCGTCGGCCTCGTTGGCTGGCTATCTACAGGGAATGAGCGAGAGGGAAACCTGCTGAGAATGGTAGGCCTAAATCAAGAGCACAAACGAAACCATATAAGGGCAGAAATATTAGATGGTTCGTTGAAATTTAACATTCAGTGCAGATGGCATGAATGTGTTTTGAAAAATGAATAGAGTCCATATAGACACAACAAATTGGATAATAAAGTAATGACATGGATTACATGTATTTGATAACTTTTAAAGTAAACCGAATAAAGTGTGATTATTCCTACCGATTGGGAGATTATGTTCAAAGCATTATTTTTCTTGTCTTGGCACTCCTCCACAAACTCGGCTCGCTTCATTTGAAATGATTCCAGACTCTTCTTCAAGCAGTCACTTTTTACTTTGCCGTCTGACCTGCAGGGAAAATACACGATAACGAGATGCAGGAGTGAAAAATAGAAAGCATGTCCGGCATATCAATTTTTTCTAGATTCATAATTTCAAAGTTGTTAAAGCCGTAGTCATGTTCATTTATTATTATTTTGTTAATACGAGTGAAATGTATTTTGTATGGTCTTCTCTACAATGGGTATACCTTCATCAGAATTAACATTGCCCCACATTTAGTATCGCTCAAGTTTTGCCAGTTGCCTATATAGCACACCTGGGTCGTGAGGGGCAAGTGTTGGTAGAATACTTTGTCCAAGGATGTAAGAACTGACTACAGATTAAATCCGATACCCGGTACCCCTCGTATGATATTTAAAAGCCTTCACCATAGCGCTTCCACTGGTAGTCACTATTTTAGTTGTCGATCATGGTGGTGGCAACTGATAGAAAAGTGATGTAAAGTGGCCATCCATGTATTTCCTTTGTCTTTAAAATAACACTGAACGATCATTTCTTCCGTTGTTATTTAAGAAGGGGGATAGGGGTTATTTAGACAATTGGAGACCAATTTCGTTATTAAATAATGATTATAAAATTGCGGCAAGAGTACTGTCTAAAAGACTTCAACGTGTTTTATCAAGTATCATTTCAACTGATCAAAGAGGTTTTATGAAGAAAAGATCCGCAGCAGAAAACATACGATTAGTACAAGATGTAATCGACTATTTAAAGACATCCAATAGTTCGGGAATTATATTCTTTTTGGATTTTAAAAAAGCATTTGACAATGTATCTCATTTTTTCCTATTTCATGTACTACGTAAATTCAATTTTAAAGAATCTTTTATATCCTGGATAAAGACCTTTTATACTGACGCCATCGGTCGTGTAATGAATAATGGATGGATTTCAGAAAAGTTAGTTATTGGAAGAGGTGTTCGCCAGGGTTGCCCATTATCGGCATTACTTTTTAACATAGTAGTGGAAATATTAGCATGCAAAATAAGACAAAATAAAAACATTAAAGGGATTAATATATTCAGTGTTGATTTAGGTATTGATAGTTTAAAAATTTCCCAATATGCAGATGACACAACATTATTTGTGGAATCTGTTAATGATATACAATATATTATGAATGAAATCAACGACTTTGGAGACTATGCAGGTCCGAAAATAAACTGGAATAAGACAGAAGTTATGAAACTGAATACTGATAATAATTTAGTTCATGATAATGCCATTATATATACTGATCAACCTGTAAAATATCTAGGAGTATATGTAGGCGAAAATAAAAAATTGATACAAGATTTAAACTGGAATGTAAAAATAGATAAAATTCGAAATGTATTAAATATGTGGAAAATGAGAGATCTTACTTTTTATGGCAGAATAATTGTTTTGAAAATGTTAGCGGCGTCACAAATTGTATATACCGCAACTGTTGTACCAGTACCAAAACATGTTTCACAGATATTGAACAGACTATTATTTCGTTTCTTATGGAACGCCAAAAAAGATAAAATTAAACGTAATGTAATTATAAATGATATTGAAAATGGTGGATTGAATATGATTGATATTGCTAGTAAAATATCTTCACTTCGTTTGGCATGGATATCTCGTTTTTTTAATGATAATGGCTCTTATTGGAAAAATATGTTTAAATACTGGTCCGACAAAATAGGGGGTTTGCCACTATGTTTACATTTCAATTGTAACATAAAGGATATGAATTTATTATGCTCTAAACATAATTTGCCAGAATTCTATGTAGATCTTTTTTGTACTTGGTCAGAACTAAAATTCATTGATATGTTTAAAGTAAGAAATATTCCAAATGAAATTATTTGGAAAAATAGTAACATTACCTTTCAGAACAAAATACTGTTTTATCGAGAATGGCAAGAGGCCGGTTTATTGAAAATTCATAATTTGATTACAAATGGTATTTGGAATGATTCTACAATACTAAATACAAAAGTGAAAGCCCAACAGCTCTTATTTGATTTTAAATATACAAAATTAAAGAAAGCATTTCCACAGTGTTGGTTGGATAGATTAAGTTATGAATTTGAACAAGAATGTGATATTTCGAATATGATAGAAATAGAAACAGGGGATAAAGTGAATGTTTTTGTTATGAAAGTTAAAGATTACTATCGTTTGTTATTACGTAATAAGTCAAAAGAACCAAATATCATTTACTTTTGGAATTTCTTTTTAGATTTGGATAATTAATTTGTTTGGAAGGATGTATTTTTATTTAAATTAAAGCAAATTCGTAATAATAAAGTTAAACAATTTAATTTCAAGATGATTTATAGGTTTATTGCCTCAAAAGAAAACTTATATAAATGGCAAATTGTTAATAATAATTTATGCAACTCTTGTGGACAAGTTGACTCAACTTTTCATTTTATGTTATATTGCAAGGATGTGACTATGTTTTGGAAAATAATATGTAATTTGATATTTAATCTATTCCAAATAGAAATACAAATAGACCAGAAGATAATAGTTGTAGGAAAGGATATTGGAAACAAGAAATATTCACTTCTGAATATTATTTTAAACTATGCGCAATATGCAATTTATAAATGTTACGTTAAGAAGATTGTTAATGGTTCTGTTTACTACCCACATACTTTGTTTTTTGAATTCAAGTCGTTGCTAAGATTATTTTTAAGATATGAATGTGTTAGCAAAGAAAATAATACTAAGCTGGAAGAATTGTTGAACGTAATTTAATCTTTAACCTATGTTATGTTTCACTCAATTATTGAGTAATTAATGTACAAATGTATTATATTATGGAAATAAAAACCTCGCTTGAGGATAAGAGAAAAAAAAAAAAAAAAATTTCTTCCTGTCGTACATGGATCTTATGGGTCAGGACTTTAACCTACACCTATACACCTACGTCTGAAGGGACTCTGTGATTTTGTGTTTCGACCACCCCCCCCCCCCCCCCGCCATCCCCTTTCTTCCTCAACAACGGTTTTTATTTATTCTTACACCCGACTTTGAATCTCTGCATCCACTTCAGTAAGACTCTTGACGCATTGATGTAAGACCTCTTGACACGTGTTTCGGTTTAGATGCAGTTTGGCGGTCATACCCGCAGAAGTAGCTCTCTCCTGTAAAAGTAAAGATGAGAAGGCAAGATTTATGAAGAAGATTATTCAACTAAAATCCTGATACTTTTCGTTATTTTGGTTAATCATCAAATCTCAGATGAACCCCCTGTCAGTTCAGAAAGGACGGCCAACTGCCGTCACCTTATATTTGGACAGCCATGTGGTCTATTAGTACTTTTTATAGTTTACCAAATCAATTTAAGGGACGAAATATTACTAAAATATAAACAAAAAAATTATCTGTTGCTTGATATTAAAATTAAGAAGTCAGAAAGTTTACAATTTTCTTCTGCATACACCTTTAAATGAAATATGGTCATTCTTATATGTGCCTAATTTGACAAAAATCTGAAATGATAAAATATGGTAGGTAAACCAGTTTCACCAGAACTTGATCTAAGTTACCTCTATTTTCGAGACGAACCTCTGGAACGTGCCTTCTCGTTCTTCCCATCCCTTGATTAAGAATCCTACAAGAGACGGGTTGATGAGAGGATGAAATAACGAGGTAATATAGAAAACCAGGAGTATTCCTCATAGTAAAATAAAAAAAGGTGTCGGGGTATAGTGGTTTATTCAATTGACTTTCAATCCAAGGGCAGAGGGTTCGCATCCCAGCTCGGCACCAAAGTCCTTTGGCAAGGCATTAATCCACATTTGCCACTCTTCATCGAGGTGGAAACATGGTAAATGGGTACTTAACTGTTGAGGTACTAATAATTGCATGAACCGCATGAAAATCAGCATTAGGGACTTTTAGATTTGCACGACGAGAACGTGGACTGCTACGTGTCACATCCTTTTAAGGCAATGTGACGTCCTTTTAATGCACTGGCAGTGCCCGGTAGTGCCTTAAAAGGACATCACATTGCCTTAAAAGGATGTCACACGCAGGGGCACATGTAGCCGCCCACGTTCTCGTCGTGCAAATCTAGAAGTCCCCAATAACGCTGATGAGGCCTCGGTAAACTAAACTTGTGACTATTGCGGCATATTTATGATGTTGTAAGTCTCTCGAGATCGCTACCTTGATGTTAGTGTTGAGTTCACATATGTCTATAATGATTAAAGAGTGAGACACCTTCAGACTTTACATTTATCCAGGTTATAAAACATGTCAAAAACTAAAAGTGAATTATTCTACGTTATCTCAATAATTCCTAAATCCTCTCTCTCTCTGTGTCACATGGTGCACCCGCAAGCCAACTGTATATCTACGGTATCTGTTATTCAGGGCGAGTCCAAAATTTAAACACACCACTCCCCCAATCTAATTTCAACTTGTCTTGCAACCATTGTCTTTTTTACAATATTATGTACGAGACTCAAGCGCGTGACTCTTTGAATTTATTTACATTTCATTCTGTTAAAAAGAAAAAAATCATTCCAAAGACGAATCCAGGATTTCGATCAAAAAAGGAAATAATTACAAAAATATCGGACTAACGGAGTAAAATGTTATCACATTTGCAATTGCCTGTAGAGTCTACATTTTGAAGATGGCTCCTTTTTCTATGATTAAGATGTGCGCGATTGAGTTTTCAAAAGAGGGCACGCATGGGCCGAATGCAATTTTGTAATAGCATTGACTAACCTTTTTCATTAAGAGCCAAGTCGAGAGCTTCTCTTCCAGAGAAAAAGAAACATCTTTCCTCTGCTTCCTCCCTCGTACTTACGACGTCGAGTTCTTTCAGCAACTCAAACACCGAGTCGACGTGGCGAGCTTTCACCTGTATAAACAATAGTATGTACATTAGATAAATGAAAGTCTTGAAGAAAATCTGCGTTGGATTTGCCCTCCCCCCCCCCCCCACCCCTTTATGCGAGAAAGGGCCATCGGTAAAATGTTATATTTCTCATATTAGTTATGCTAAGTCTAAAAAGAAATTAACCACGTTTCTGCCAAAAAAAATGATTCCATCTATCTGGACTCAGTGGTAGTAAAACCCTATTCCCGGAATACGTTTCAATAATACTGCTGAAGAGATAACTACAGGTACTATTGAAACAGAACATTTAGGTGATTGAAGATGACTTTTTCATGGATTTATAAATTAATGAAAGCCTTGATAAATATATAGACGTTGCTTGATTCTTGCTAATTTCAATGAAGGTGTGACGATGAGTTTATCTTAAACAAAGGAGTGTGATGGGTGCGCGGAACATTCATCGACGTTTCGATATAATTTCTTACTTTTTAACAACTATTGATTATACATGAATCGAAGCGAGGCACATGACTTGTACAAAATGAATGCATTAACCACTTAGCGACCCCGCCCCCCTCCCCAACAAAAATAACAATATATGTGTATTCTTCTAGAACCTCGCCTGATCCCTGGTACCACCACACCCTTTGTTTACCTCTTCAGGGCGTTTTTCTCTCGCTGATAGATCCCACTGAGTAAAACCCACGATGATGTCGGGCTTAGGAAGACGTTTTCCCACTTCTACAAAATGATCCCGTTCCTGTGATGATATCAAATATGAAAATGAATTCAGGACATCTCAATATAACTTACATTCTGTTGTGTGCTGAATATTATCTGAATTATAGCACCAGTTAACTCTATTGAATTTAAAGGAGTAAATTCCCTTCTGGCATCAGCTTAATTAGATATCTGATTGCACTTTGAATTCTCTTGATTTCAAAACCCCTTCTGCTCCCTTTCCCTCCCTCTATTTCTCCGACTCCTTCTTTTTACGCATTGCCTACTGAAACTGGAAGGCTCCTGTATATTGAACATAAGGGGAATATGTGAATTCAGTAGTCAGTGGGTTAATTTGTAGTACGTAATAAAGAAATTTAAACAAACGTTTGAACAATAACAAATAGAATATTTGTCAACATACTTCTGGTGACATGACTGTCTTGGGATTCACAATGAATACATGAACATCTGAGTCTGCGCAGAAGACTTTAACTTTATCACCAAGCTCTCGACATTTCGTGATTCCAGGACTGAAAGATAAAATGAAAAACAGGAGCATTGAGAGCGGAAATCAAGTCGAAATAATGTCTACATTCTCATTCAAGATTAATCTTACATTTCGATACTACAATCAGAAATCAAACTTGTCATTTGACGAATTAGAATTTAAGAATATTTCCGATTGTTCTTATACCGTTATGATTAAAATGACTCTTGCCAACTCGCAATCAGCAATCATAGCAACTCTTGACTTACTATTTTGGGAGTTGTAATAGTATGCCTAGTAGTAGTAGTAGTAGTAGTAGTAGGAGTAGTAGTAGTAGTAGTAGTAGAAGTAGTAGTAGTAGTAGTAGTAGTAGTAGAAGTAGTAGGAGTAGTAGTAGTAGTAGTAGTAGTAGTAGTAGTAGGAGTAGTAGTAGTAGTTGTGTGGTAGTAGTAGTAGTATTAGTATTAGTATAGGAGTGGTAGTAGCAGTAGTAGAAGTAGTACTAGTAGCAATTTTGCTCGAAACAGGGCAAACGAAATGTGTTAAAAATGTGAAAGCATTTATCATAATATAGATGGGGTCCCGTTTATACAGCCTTTTTGAAAGCTTTGAAAATAATACTTTTCAACTGCGCTTTTTTTGCTCAATGACTTTAATATTTGGTCTTATTTTCCCAAGGTAGTCACATCAGTATTATTACTGCTCTTCAAGCGGGCCCTACACCTTTCATTACCGCAGCGATTGCCCATTTACTCCCGAGTGGAGAGTGGCAAATGTGGTACACTTACCAATCCATAATCTGGAGATCATAATTCAGCAGATGATCGCTTATGACGTCATTTTCTGAAAGATTGCTGAGAACATTAGCAAAATGAGCAAAGTACATTTGAAGCCCTCACTGTTGTGAGGAATAAATTAAATGCAATTTTGTTACCCTTTCCTGAACCCACTCACAAAGTGAATTGACGGCGTTATTTTACATGCGAAACGATGACGTCACAATATGAACAACCTAGATCACACATTCGGGACAATGTTGGATACCCATTGCAATTTTCAGATATGGGTTAACGTTGTTTGTATATTTACCGCCAGTGGTGATATTTCCTCTATTTTTGTCATTTTGAATGAGATACACTGAATACTTTCTACAAATTTTGTTTGATTTTTATATTTTTTCCGTCACATTCGAGCATAAAAATCGGAAAACTAATCACATATTCTGAGGGCACTCCAGCGTGTATGTGTCTGATCTGGGAAGGCAAAGGACATTTTGCATACTGACCTAACGACTCTTTTGGAGTAAAGTAGGAGACAAATTTACATAGAATTGTCCAGATATTCATTACAAAAATGTGTGATTAGGCTGATTAATTTACATTTTTGATCAATTAAGTCGTAGGACATGATAAACCGAGAGAAACAGATCAGTCCGGTTCGCGATTCACGGCTAGCTCGAGCGCCGCGGGCTACGGGCTAGGCTAGCTAGCAAGCTGCGCTAGATGTGATGCACGCATAGAGGTCAGTGTATTGCACACATAGTACATGCACAGAGTACGCACGCACAGCTACCAGCTACGGGAAACTTGAACGCTACATCGACGATATATTCACTCGCTCTTTGGAAGTTATATACGATTTATCTAGACTATAGTCAGATTAAGAACCAAAACCATGCCATGGAGGAGCCTTCTTCTATCTCCTCAAAACTCAAATCAAGTATGTTTTCGTCCATATCCATATTTTCAGGGGATTTTGATGAAGGTAAACAGCGTTAGGTATAAATGGGTACGGTACTCGAGAGTCAATGCAATACATGTGAATAGCACGCAAACTGCATCTCGCACCGTCGTAATCATTACAGCTGAGCGGCCCGCTGTTCATATTGTGTCGTCACTTCAAAAATCAGCTGACTTACAATGTTTACGGGGCGTTGAGTGGGTTGATTTTTCGTCAAGTTCAATCAACTTTTATAAATTTCGCACGAATGTACAAGTTACACAAATGTAATGATTTTACTCAGTGTAATTTTTCGATTGCAATGATACCAAATTCAGTCAAGTTTGAAATCAATAAACCATCTCTTTAAGTGTTTACTATTGGGATTACATGTGGAGATGTCGTGGTATAGTAGTTTATTCACTTGACTCTTAATCCAATGGCTGAGGGTTCAAATTCCTACCCTGCAATAACATGTACGTCCTTTGACAAGGTATTAATCCATATGTGCCACTCTCCACCCAGGTGTAAATGGGTACAGAATTATTGAGTGTCACCGTGGTAATAATATTGGAGCGCCAGAGAGCGTCACCACGTGATGTCGTGAGCACTATACAAGAGTCCACCATTATCCTCATTATTAAGGAGACGCGATGGCTCAGTGGTAGAGCAGTGCGATCGTAACCGGGAGGACATAAAAGCCGTCGGTCCCCTTGTAGCTTACTTACAAGCATACACATACTTTCTTAGCAGTCAGGTAAAACAAACCATCAAGCCAATTATCAAAATAATCAGAGCTGCTATTCGGGCAGGATACGACACTGAGTCTCAAGAGTCTCATTTCAACAGTAAAAAGCATCATTCTTCTCACTTATCGAAAAATCCTATAAGATTTACAAACCTTCAGCTCAAGAGGCTGCCTGTTTTCTAAGAACGAATGAAGGGACGCCTCCTTCTCGCCGCTCTCGACTTCCCGAACGAAAAAATAGGGCCCCGTTCTAGGTGGTTCCGGATCTTCCCTTTTCATACTCGTGCTGCGATCTTGGTCCTCTTGGCCGTCTTTTACTTTGAAATCATTCGTGCTATCACTTCCGGTGACGTCATCGGTCATCTTCTCGATCTGGATGAAACAACTTGTTGTATCACCCATCCCAGAAGGGAGAAGTTCACGTCCGATCATGGCATTCAGTGTGGTTGTCTTTCCGCTACTCGTTCTGAAAGTTTGAAATTAGAAGTTAGGGAGGAATATATTTCTCACCCGAGCTCGCCTTGTAATTATGTTAGAGCCCTGGCGAGATTAGCCACTGCATTTGTTGTTTTCCCTCTATATTAGGATGATTATTTTTCTCATCCGCGTGTATCATCTAACTAGTTTAGCTTGCAAACCTCATCAGATTATGAGCAGAATAATGAAAACATTGAGAAAGGGCTCCGTGAATAATGACATGCCATGATGGTTTTATTATTTAAGCTTTGGTCTTGTGGTTCCCGGGTCTGAAGCCAATACGGAACATGCAAACAAGCCCTGTCAATAAATCAAAAATAGCAGCGTTAGATCTGCTTATTCAATAAATTGTAAATTGTCATCTTTATCTAATCTCTTTGAGAATTCATCTTAGGATTGACTGTCAGACGTACCCGCCAAAGAATGCTATTTTCATTTTCGTCCGTAGCAGGTCACTTTTCAGGCTCTGGATTCTCCCTTCAAGAAAATAAATTTTCTCGGGCACCGATTCCGAGTCAATGCCTGCAGATACAAACAAACAACAATGTATCGAAGTTATAAACACTTATGGAATCTCACTGAATTTGTATGGGATGGGTTTTCTTCTCAACTAGCAATCTTTCAATACCTTTAAATAAATCTCCAAAAACTCATTATTTCTGTTAGTAACATCATTGTAAAGCGCATTTGAAAATGTATATATTGAAAAAATGCATTCAAACTGTAGAAATGTAGAAGTAATAATACAACAAGCTTTTAGAGAAAGAGAATTTTTACTTAATTTTGAGCTGTACTTGGTGAAGTGTACTGGATGTAATATCGTCGTAAGTGTACGTGTGCATAATAATACTGGATCAATTTAGGTAGATGGCTCATGCCAGAATATTCTGGATGCCTCATGCTTACACGTAGGCCATGACATTAATGAGCGAGGCACATGTTGTAATGAGGATTCCACAAGCAATAATTCTTAAAGGGGCTTTTTTATTGTAATGATTAAACTTGGTCGTTGCCAAACATGTACATTTATTTACAAATGCAAAGATGTATTGGGTTTTAGTGCATCTTATATACATGTAGATCGAACAATATGGAAATATCGACCGTGATTATAGTAAAATAGAATGATATAGATGATTGGGCCTATCATCTCGGAAGAAAAACAAGAATGCAAAGACAAAACTAAATTAGTATGGACTGTCAGGATTATTAAAGACGAGCAGAGGCCTTGTCTTGCATCCGATTCACTTTGAAGCTGGTTTCAGGTTTGATGCATAAGATTTGTGTAAATTAGGGTCTGAGCTTGCAGACTAACAGCGTCATGCGGTCCGGGGATTCCCCTTACGTGATAAACAAAGACGGACGTTTTGCATTGCATTGCGTACGGTCAGGGGATTCACAAAAGATGTATTGCGCAATGCATTGCAAAAACCCCCTTGATATATATCAAGAAGGGGCAAAATTTAGGATAGATAGATAACCAGAAGCTTCGGTGTGTTTGATGGATATCATGTCAAGATAATGCAAGAAGTATACAAATGTAACTAGATCATGAATAGATAATAAAATCGGCCTACATCAATTGTGTTTGGTTGGATCAAATAGGATGTGAATAGTTTAGCCCACTCGGAAGTAAAAGGTGTAATACAGGGTTATACCATTCAGATGATGTGTAGATATGTTTTTTTTTTAATTTCTAGTCTCTAATTTTGAAATTTGCTTCGAGGGAGCTTGGGGTCGACCAAAAAAATGGAGGTTCCTAAATTGGTGTATTATTTCAATTTTAGCCAACACATAGTTCGAATAACTATGTGTTGGCTAAAATCGAAATAATACACCAATTTAGGAACCTCCATTTTTATTTATGTACCACTCACTTTGTTTATTCTACTTTATATAAGTTCATTGAGTAACCGATTTCTACAATTGTGTGATTGCTATGTATCGCGTTGTGTTTTTAATTTGTATTTGAAATCCAACCTTCTTGATTGCAATAAATAGATTAAAAAATCCTTGTTGCGATTCAACTTTTTCCCTATGTTGTAGTTCCTTTTGTAGTTACGGACTTGTTAATTTAATTACTCATTATTCCTAAGTACCATTTGAGTTTTTACACTTACGAGCATTGCTTTTTAGTGGACGCCTCGGTTTCCAATGTGTATTTCTACATTTGTTGTAAATGTTCATAATTGATTTGTAATGTTTTGTTGGAAACATAAATAAATTGAAATTGAAATTGAACTTTACACTATTCACTATTCATTCTACATGATTGTTTGGGCTGGTCTTAGGCTACATTACTGTTTGATATGGTTATTGTAACCATTTAAAAGCTCGATGAAAACAAAAAAAAAGGATTGTCCATGTACCATCACTACATGAACTGCGTCTCATTTTATTCGGTAAGGAGGATTATGCGATTTCTCAATCAGCGCGACGGCTTGGGGATTCCCCATTACGTATGGGCATAAATAGTCTACGTGTCAAGCCCCTTAATTCGTCGTCCATTACGGAGGCCTATTATGTTGTTATGCATATCCCATCTGCTATTTAATTATGCCAATGCCAATCATCCATGTCAAATCTACATGTTTGTAAGTTCCATGTCAAAGATGTTGGGCATATAAATGAAAGGAAAAGAATGGATGAATAAATAAATGAACTACGGAAGCGTTAAAGTGCCATTCTACTTGACGACATGACGAGATATTTTATCTTGTCAAGTCGACTTATTATCCATATCATGTCGACATGTAAAGATATTTAACCTACCATGTCGACTTATCAATTTTTATTAGTCGACATGGCGAAATAAATTATCTTGCCAAGTCGACTTCACAAAAAGTTCATGTCGTCATGGCGACATAAGTTATCTTACCAAGTCGACTTCTAAAAAAATACATGTCGTCATGGCGACATATATTATCTAACCAAGTCGACTACCCAAAAAGTAATGTCGACATGGCGAAATAAATTATCTTGCCAAGTCGACTTCACAAAAAGTTCATGTCGTCATGGCGACATGTATTATCTTGCCAAGTCGACTTCACAAAAAAGTTCATCTCGTAGTAGCGACATAAATTATCTCACCAAGTCGACTTCCCAAAAAGTATATGTCGTCATGGCGAGATATGTAGTGTGACGACTATTTCATGCAGCGCGCGTATATGGCAAGCCCTTTGTGTAAAAACCAGATAAACTCTGTTTTTCTCAGATAAACTCTGTTTTTCTCAGATAAACTCAGTTTATCAGAAAAACTGTGTTTATCAGATAAACAGAGTTTATCAGTTGATAAACTGAGTTTATCAGAAAAACTCAGTTTATCAGTTGGTAAACTGAGTTTATCATTGATAAACTTAGTTTTTCTTGATAAACTGTGTTTATTCAAGTTTCAAGTTTTCAAGTTCAAGTTTAGTTTATTTCCAAAATCTGATAAAAATACAAAACAATCAGAAGACAAACAAGAATACAACATAAATATAACATAACAGATAATGGCGGGATCGACAATAGGCCTACAGGCCTGTCTATGGTCAATCCCTTAAGTATATACATGCAAAACAAATCTAACAAAAACATTAACTAAGTAACTAACAATACAACAACAGCAACTACAACGGATGGGTAAAAGGAATGGGAGAGGAAGGGAGAAGGCAAATTAATATAATTTTAAAAGATGATTTTTATATGTTCGTTTAAAAAATGGAAGACTTTTGGTACATTTTATAGTATTCGAAAGATTATTCCACATGATCGGCCCTGAGTATTTGATAGTGCATCTAGAGACATTGTATTTATAATTAGGAACATACAAATTATTGTTCTGTCTTATATTGTACATATATTTTTTCTTTACGAAACCATTTTCTAGGAATTTTGGCAAGGTATTATTGATATATTGATACATAAATGTGCAGGTTATAAATTTGTGAATATCATAAATAGTTAATAATTTCATTTTTTAAAATAAAGGATCTGAATGAGAGTAAGGCTTAGACTTCGTAATTATTCTGATTGCACGTTTTTGTAGAATATGAATACGATTTAAAAGATATTGTGCACAGTTTCCCCATACAATGTTGCAATACATAACGTGAGGCAAGATCATAGTAAAATACAAATTTAAAAGGATATGTGTTGGTACAATTGCACTTATTCTATTGATTGCACCAATTGCTCTTGACATTTTACAACATATGTCATCGACTTGATATTTCCATGTAAAATGATTGTCTAATATTACTCCTAAGAATTAAGTTGTATTTACAACTGGAATGTCAAAACCAGCAATTTTTATACATTCATGCGATTTATATCAATAAATTTGTTTTTGGTGTGGAATACCATGCACGATGTTTTATCAGTGTTTAGTTTCAATTTGTTAGCTAAAAACCACTGGTTTATATTGCATAATTCATTATTTAATATTGCACACATATCCTTTATATTATTGCCAGCTATAAAAAAATTACTATCATCTGCATAAAAAACTGAATCCAAGATATTGCTGATAAACTGTAAGTCATTTATATATATAATAAAAAGCAAGGGGCCTAAAAGTTTATCAACTGATAAACTGAGTTTTTCTGATAAACTGAGTTTTTCTGATAAACTGTGTTTATCTGTTGATAAACTGAGTTTATCTGAGAAAAACAGAGTTTATCTGTTTTTTACACAAAGGGCTTGCCATATACGCGCGCTGCATGAAATAGTCGTCACACTACATATCTCGCCATGACGACATATACTTTTTGGGAAGTCGACTTGGTGAGATAATTTATGTCGCTACTACGAGATGAACTTTTTTGTGAAGTCGACTTGGCAAGATAATACATGTCGCCATGACGACATGAACTTTTTGTGAAGTCGACTTGGCAAGATAATTTATTTCGCCATGTCGACATTACTTTTTGGGTAGTCGACATGGTTAGATAATATATGTCGCCATGACGACATGTATTTTTTTAGAAGTCGACTTGGTAAGATAACTTATGTCGCCATGACGACATGAACTTTTTGCGAAGTCGACTTGGCAAGATAATTTATTTCACCATGTCGACTCATAAAAGTTGATAAGTCGACATGGTAGGTTAAATATCTTTACATGTCGACATGATATGGATATTAAGTCGACTTGGCAAGATGAAATATCTCGTCATGTCGTCAAGTAGAATGGCACTTTAACGCTTCCGTAATGAACGAATGAATAAATGAATGAATGATGTTTTTTCCCCTTTCCAAATCTCTCTGAGACGTTAACGTATGAAATTCGAGGATACAAAGCATTGTCCATCTCTCTCTCTCATTCTCTCTCTCTCTCTCTCACTGGTGATGGATGGGGAATTTCGTTATATATACCATCACTTTGTAAGGGAAAATCATTTTAAAGTCAATCCGTTGTTGACATTTTTGACAACATTAGTATACGGGCTGTTATTATAGTGGAAATTCTCTTAACATGCTCTTAAAATACTTTAAAAAATAGGTTTAGAAAGTCATACAATGAGTCAAATTTGCAATAAAGTCGTATTTTCATTCGCGCAAGAAATCTCGGTTCCTGATAGCAACCCCCCCCCCCCCCCCCCAACCCTCAACCACCCTTCCAACTCCTCGGAATAATTAAATCCTATCCTCCCTTCTTTACGACACACCCTCCTGCGACGATTGCACAGTGATCAACATCCTTCAGGAGTCGAATGCCTTACTTCAACCGTGATCCAAATACTTGACCAAGAACCTCATTGCAACCTCGTTAAGCCAAGGAGTTACTAGTTAATTAGGCCCATACACTGCACACTAGACATCATTCCAATGATCGAGCACTAAGCGACTTTTTCGGCCTTCGACGTTCCATGTTATAGTGAAATCTATTGAAGGGTAAATGCTAAATGAATATTGCAAAGTTTGCGTTAAACGATTGATGCACTTGCTCTATTAGCACAGTTAACGTGGCAATCATATTGACGGCTATTGTGCAACGGGATTTACCCTATATGACACAACAATGCCGGAGCAATAAATGTCGCCGGAACACCTCCCAAGCAATGAAGAGTAAAATGATACTCACCTATGAGTGGCAATTCTTCCAGCTTATGTTTAATTCTACTGATGAGGTCGCCGGTGACATCATAGATTAATTGCTGCTGTCTCTTCGCCTGGGCGAACACCTCGAGATGAGCCTCTGAAACACCTATCCTTGAAGACTCCATCAATTCTCCCATACCTGGGTAACGACTTTTGAAGTGTATAAAATCTTTAAAATATTGTGACCAACCGTTCATGAAAAAGTCCTGTTGTTAAGTGGGTGCGACTTTCAACCGAGGTGTCTTGGTCTGAAGAGCAGTTTTTATTCGAACATGCACATTTCGATCGAAGAGCATAATAATGCAACTGACACCGTTTTCGAAGCGCTATATTATGATAACATTTGTATCTATCTTTATTCACTACATTAAGGCTAAACTACAAACATTAAATGCAAACAAAGGAGCATTGCGAAATTCAAGAGCACCTAAGCGTACCATTAAAAAAAGGGAGGGAGGTCAATAGTGTTCGACTCCAATATTTTTATTTCCTGTTTCTACTTTTTCGTTTCCTTCTTCTTCTTCTTTTTCTTCATCCTTTCTCTCTCTCTCTCGCTCTAGTATTCTCCCCCTATCTGTTTTGTTTCTCTCTCTCTCTCTCTCTCACTCTCTCTCTCTCTCTCTCTCTCACTCTCTCTTTCTCTCTCTCTCTCTCTCTCTATATATATATATCTGCCCCTCTCTCTATAATATATATCTCTGTCTCTCTGTCTATATTTCTCTCTCTCTCTCTTTCTCTCTCCTTTCTGTATCTAGTATTTCTATCCCACCATCCCTCTAGCCTTGGTGGAAGGATGAAAGGATCTGATGCACGCAAAGATTGATTTCATAAATTCTTTACGTAACATTTTTATTTCATGATTGATTTCGTTGCATAGGAACATAAATAAATAGACCATCAATTCTTAACAATGCTAATGGGAGATTGGGTGCTTTTAAACAAGATAAAGAGAAAAGGAAGTCAATATTTGAGCAACTACTTGTATATACACAAATACAAATAAAAGTGACAAATTGGTGTACTTTCCTATCGTTTTAAAGAATGTACTTTCCGTTATATCAAATTGTAATGATGATTCATGTGATATAAACTCTATTGGCATGCATATTTAGATTTGTTCTATTCCCCTGCGTTGTTCGATATTTTAATATCGAACAGCGACAGCTCTTCAAGACAAAGCTTGACGACTTTTTCCGAGCGATATTTGGTTGGGAAAAGAACGGCTACGTACTGCTCGACGAGACGATCAGTTTTCGGCTAACCTCCAAACTTTAAAACTTGGGCATTTCTATTTTTGCTTCTATTGGTCTACTTTTGGTTGTCAGAAGTCTTAAAACGGTTCGTATGCCTAGTGTGACTTATGCCCTATGTATACATCCCGATAAAAGACATTTAACAAAACTCTATTATGTATAAACAAAACCTTTATCTGATGATAGTACAACATTACAAAATAATCACATTTGTTACACTCTATGAATCTTATCTCATTTCATGGTGGATGGTGATCAACCAATAACCTTATCAACACCTGGGGCCCGTTTCACAAAGCCTTTTTTCAATGACAATTTACAAAAGTCAGTGACAATTATGCCGATAACCAATCAGAAGCAAGGATTTCAGTAGCTTATAACAAAAACTGATTTTGTCACTGATGACAAGTTTTTGTGTAGCGCTCCCAGGGCATTGTTTCACGATACCGTCGTAAGTATAAGTTCGTCCATGTCCCATTGAGGCGTATTCATCTTAATACTTGCGTTTTTAAGTGATGTCGGTGAACATGATACTTATGACGGTTTCGTAAAGCGATGTCCAGAGCGGTTCACATTTTGTCTCAAGCTTACATGTATGTCAGTGTCCTCTTACCCCCCTCCCCCCCCCCCCCCCGCTTATTCAGCGGTCGGCTGAGTCGTTGCAATTTTTTTGGGGGACCAAAAAAAAAAAAAAGTGACCTCTAACCCCCCCCCCCCCCCCCCCCCCCCCCCCCCCCCCCCCCCCGCTGAGTCGTTGCGAAATTGGGTATATCATGATCAGAACGTTCATGTATATTTCTTATAAAACTATCTCTTACATCACTATTGAGCATATTTCAAAAGAATTTGCATACAAGACGTAACAAATCTACAATTTTTTCATTGATAATAATTTACAGATTTTCACCTTAATATAGATAAAGAAATCAGGTTTAATCAGGGCTGTCTTTAAATTATTAATGGGTCATTTAACTTTTTTGTTATAAAAAATGCAGAAAAATGAATTTTGTATCATTTAGGGTAAGGCCTTTACGATTGTCGTGATTGTACGTGAATGTCACAATGAGGCATTATTTCATGTCAAGAACTATATACCCTTTTCTTCAAGCATTATCGTAATCGGCCTAATTTACTTATTTGACCCTCCTTTTTTTTTAGAGCACAACCATTTTCAGCATAAAATATACATATTTAGCAATATTTGATAGTTACTTACTAATAGTGCGGTATATAATACAATAAAATATACATATTCAACCATGCATACACACACATGCACATACATTTTCCCTATATAAAAAAATAGATATTGTTTTGATATAAAGCTCAGCTTACCGTGATTTGGAGGCACCTGCAATACAATACATCATAGTGCGATATATAATATAAGAAGATAGATAATGCAGTTACATAGGCTACCTAAAACTATTGAAGAAAAGAATATGATGTTGATTTTCATTAACTATATTTAACATTAAAATAATTAAAATATCGAACAACGCAGGGGAATAGAACAAATCTAAATATGCATGCCAATAGAGTTTATATCACATGAATCATCATTACAATTTGATATAACGGAAAGTACATTCTTTAAAACGATAGGAAAGTACACCATAAGAGGAGAAGGGAATTTATAGATTAAAACAAAAGACAATAACCGATAAATAGTACTGTTAAAATAAAAATACTTTCTTTAAAAAACGACAGGAAAAAACATAACAACAAAAATAAGGTATTTATAAATTAAAAAGATAACAATCCCAAAATAGTACTGTTTAAACAAAAAAAAGGTTACAAAGCCTGGAATGACACATGTTTGAGCACTTTTAGTAGGTTGGATCAAGCCAGAGTAATATAACCTGTGTAGCACCAAGAGAATATAGCACCGAGACAATATCTATTCGTGTTAAGCCTAAGTCACACTAGAGTTACGACCGGTCGCCGACTCCCGACAACCACTGGTCGGTAGTAAGTTTTCAGAGGTCGGAAAGAGGTTATTGGCAGTTTATAGCAAAAGTTGTCAGTGGTTGGTGGTTGGTCTCCGGAGCATTTTGGTCGGTTGGAGGTTTACGCTACTGCATCGGAAACCATTTGCCAACCAAACTGGTCGTGAAAATGTTTTTTCTTTGTTTTCCAACGGTTGACGACATTTTTCAGAAAGATTGGCGACAGCTCTTCAAGACAAAGCTTGACGACTATTTCCGAGCGATATTTGGTTGGGAAAAGAACGGCTACGTACTGCTCGACGAGACGATCAGTTTTCGGCTAACCTCCAAACTTTAAAACTTGGGCATTTCTATTTTTGCTTCTATTGGTCTACTTTTGGTTGTCAGAAGTCTTAAAACGGTTCGTATGCCTAGTGTGACTTATGCCCTATGTATACATCCCGATAAAAGACATTTAACAAAACTCTATTATGTATAAACAAAACCTTTATCTGATGATAGTACAAAATTACAAAATAATCACATTTGTTACACTCTATGAATCTTATCTCATTTCATGGTGGATGGTGATCAACCAATAACCTTATCAACACCTGGGGCCCGTTTCACAAAGCCTTTTTTCAATGACAATTTACAAAAGTCAGTGACAATTATGCCGATAACCAATCAGAAGCAAGGATTTCAGTAGCTTATAACAAAAACTGATTTTGTCACTGATGACAAGTTTTTGTGTAGCGCTCCCAGGGCATTGTTTCACGATACCGTCGTAAGTATAAGTTCGTCCATGTCCCATTGAGGCGTATTCATCTTAATACTTGCGTTTTTAAGTGATGTCGGTGAACATGATACTTATGACGGTTTCGTAAAGCGATGTCCAGAGCGGTTCACATTTTGTCTCAAGCTTACATGTATGTCAGTGTCCTCTTACCCCCCTCCCCCCCCCCCCCCCCCCGCTTATTCAGCGGTCGGCTGAGTCGTTGCAATTTTTTGGGGGGACCAAAAAAAAAAAAAAGTGACCTCTAACCCCCCCCCCCCCCCCCCCCGCTGAGTCGTTGCGAAATTTTCGGCCGATTTATAAATGTTAAACCCCCCCCCCCTTGAAAAAATCCTGCGTACGCGCTTGGATTCACTAATAACAGTAATTGAGACTACATTTTCTGAGAGTAGTGATACCGGAGTGGAATGTCCGTTACAACTTTCTACTGTAAGTGAATGCGGTATTTTGAAAGAAATATAACAACTACAAATAAGAAATCATTAGGTTTGGATGGAATATTTTTTTTTTTTAATGTCCATAAATGAAATCATTCGACCAATAAGCTATCTGATTAACGAATCCATTATCCAAGGTAAAGATCCAAAGAAATGGCAGATTGCTTTACAAAAAGTCCCTTTACACAAAAAGGGTGATAGATCAATCCCAAATAACTACAAGCAAATTTCCATACTTTCTTGTCTATCAAAAATCCTGGAAAAACTGATCCAAAAATCAGCTTGTGCTGCACTTGAAAAGAAACAACGTACTTTCAATAGAGCAATCGGGTTTTCGTCTAAAACACTCTACTTCTCCGGCATTGATTAAAGTCATGGATGAATGGTTGAACGCTATTGATGAGGGAAAGTTTACCGGTGCACTTTTTGTAGATCTACAAAAGGCTTTTGATTTGGTCAATGTTAAATGTTTTCTTGACAAAATAACAAGAATAGGGATCAACGGAACGTCACTCACATGGTTTAAAAACTACCTTTCAGATCGGAGAATTGTAACTTGTATAGGCAACTGTATTTCCGCAGAAAAGTACCTATAGATTTGCACGACGACATAGTAGACTGCTACGTGTGACGTCCTTATACGGCACTGCGATGGCCTTTTAAGGCACTGGCAGAGTGCCAGTGCCTTATAAGGACGCCACGCGTAGCAGTCCACCATGTCGCCGTGTAAATCTAAAAGTCCCTATTATGTATTGTGACTAAAGATGAGCGTTCTACCTATTTTTCAGTTCTTTGGGTATGACTCACCTTTTTTAGTGTGTCAGTTTTTTTCACAGTGTTCACGCTCTTATAGCAGAGTCTAATGGCTTTATGCAGACACGTCTGGCCGTCAGTTGACTGGACAGTGAGATCAGCTCCCTCAGAAACTAACAATGATGGACGTGTGACCGTGTTGTATGGCAAGATCGATATCAGTTATATTATTCTGGGCAACCTGGATATGAAAAAATAAGCAGCCTAAAAGCTTGAGATTTTATTTTTTGTTATCATGCTAGGAAAGCCAAATTTCTGTGGACACAAGTACTGCCATGTGATCAATTAAACCAATAATTAGAATACATTTTAAGCAAACATTGTAAATTTTCTATAAAGTACATAAAGAACAGCATTGAAGTCTAACTAGTGTTATAATTACGTATAGTTATTATTGGCGATACAAAATCGAATTGGTCAAGTCTAAAAAATAATGATAGGTAGCCTATGCCTAATATTCACATGCATGTATTGAATACATCAAGATAGATAAATTCGATATAAAGTGTTTTTTACTATTTTTACCTTGTAATTTGAACGGTAGAATAGATCAGCAATGCTCTGGTACCCGAGGAATGAAGACAATTGTAAAGGTGTTTGCCCGTCAATGTCTCCTTTGTCAGAAAGTGCTCCTCCTGCCAGAAGGACTTTAACGACATCAAAGTTACCATTTTTAACAGCAAGGTGTAGAGGAGTCATACAATCATTATCTCCTTTATTCACCTCAGCTTCTTGGGTGATAAGATATTTGATGACATCAAGATGACCACTAAAGGCAGCATCGTGTAGTGCAGTCCTACCGTCATTATCTCCCTTATTCACATCAGCTCCATGACTGATGAGATATTTGTTGACATCAAGATGACCATTGAAAGCAGCACTTTGTAGTGCAATCCTGCCGTCATTATCTCCCTTATTCACATCAGCTTCATCACTGATGAGATATGTGATGACATCAATATGATCCACCTGAGCAGCACTGTGTAATGCAGTCCAATCGTCATTATCTCCCTTATTCACATCAGCTTCTTCACTGATGAGATATTTGATGACATCAAGATGACCATTGAAAGCAGCCTTGTGTAGGGCAGTCGTACCGTCATTATCTCGCTTGTTCACATCAGCTCCTTGACTGATGAGATATTTCATGACATCAAGATGACCTTCCTGAGCAGCACTGTGTAATGCAGTCGCACCGTCATTATCTCCCTTATTCACATCAGCTTCTTCACCGATGAGATATTTGATGACATGAAGATGACTATTAAAAGCAGCAATGTGTAATGCAGTCCTACCGTCATTATCTACCTTATTTACATCAGCTTCTTGACTGATTAGATATTTCATGACATCAAGATGACCCTCCTTAGCAGCACTGCGTAATGCAGTCCAATCGTCATTATCTCCCTTATTCACATCAGCTTCTTAACTGATGAGATATTTGATGACATCAAGATGACCCTCCTGAGCAGCCTTGTGTAGTACAGTCACACCGTCATTATCTCCCTTATTCACATCAGCTTCTTGACTGATGAGATATTTCATGACATCAAGATGACCCTCCTGAGCAGCCATGTGTAATGCAGTCCAACCGTCATTATCTCCCTTATTCGCATCAGATTCTTGACTGATGAGATATTTCATGACATCAACATGACCATTGGAAGCAGCACTGTGTAGGGCAGTACGACCGTCTATATCTCCCTTATTCACATCAGCTTCTTCACTGATGAGATATTTGGTGACATCTAGATGACCATTCAGGGAAGCAATGTGTAATGCAGTCCTGCCGTCATTATCTCCGTTATTCACATCAGATTCTTGACTGATGAGATATTTCACGACATCAAAATGACCATTTTGAGCAGCCATGTGTAGTGCAGTCGCACCGCAATCTCCCTTATTCACATCAGCTTCTTCACTGATGAGATATTTGGTGACATCAAGATGACCATTCAGGGAAGCAATGTGTAATGCAGACACACCGTCATTATCTCCCTTATTCACATCAGATTCTTGACTGATGAGATATTTCATGACATCAAGATGACCCTCCTGAGCAGCCATGTGTAATGCAGTCGCACCGTCATTATCTCCCTTATTCCCATCAGCTTCTTGACTGATGAGATATTTCATGACATCAACATGACCAATGAAAGCAGCACTGTGTAGGGCAGTCCAACAGTCTTTATCTACCTTATTCACATCAGCTTCTTGACTGATGAGATATTTGATGACATCAAGATGACCATTGAAAGCAGCCTTGTGTAGGGCAGTCGTACCGTCATTATCTCGCTTGTTCACATCAGCTCCTTGACTGATGAGATATTTCATGACATCAAGATGACCTTCCTGAGCAGCACTGTGTAATGCAGTCGCACCGTCATTATCTCCCTTATTCACATCAGCTTCTTCACCGATGAGATATTTGATGACATGAAGATGACTATTAAAAGCAGCAATGTGTAATGCAGTCCTACCGTCATTATCTACCTTATTTACATCAGCTTCTTGACTGATTAGATATTTCATGACATCAAGATGACCCTCCTTAGCAGCACTGCGTAATGCAGTCCAATCGTCATTATCTCCCTTATTCACATCAGCTTCTTAACTGATGAGATATTTGATGACATCAAGATGACCCTCCTGAGCAGCCTTGTGTAGTACAGTCACACCGTCATTATCTCCCTTATTCACATCAGCTTCTTGACTGATGAGATATTTCATGACATCAAGATGACCCTCCTGAGCAGCCATGTGTAATGCAGTCCAACCGTCATTATCTCCCTTATTCGCATCAGATTCTTGACTGATGAGATATTTCATGACATCAACATGACCATTGGAAGCAGCACTGTGTAGGGCAGTACGACCGTCTATATCTCCCTTATTCACATCAGCTTCTTCACTGATGAGATATTTGGTGACATCTAGATGACCATTCAGGGAAGCAATGTGTAATGCAGTCCTGCCGTCATTATCTCCGTTATTCACATCAGATTCTTGACTGATGAGATATTTCACGACATCAAAATGACCATTTTGAGCAGCCATGTGTAGTGCAGTCGCACCGCAATCTCCCTTATTCACATCAGCTTCTTCACTGATGAGATATTTGGTGACATCAAGATGACCATTCAGGGAAGCAATGTGTAATGCAGACACACCGTCATTATCTCCCTTATTCACATCAGATTCTTGACTGATGAGATATTTCATGACATCAAGATGACCCTCCTGAGCAGCCATGTGTAATGCAGTCGCACCGTCATTATCTCCCTTATTCCCATCAGCTTCTTGACTGATGAGATATTTCATGACATCAACATGACCAATGAAAGCAGCACTGTGTAGGGCAGTCCAACAGTCTTTATCTACCTTATTCACATCAGCTTCTTGACTGATGAGATATTTCATGACATCAAGATGACCCTCCTGAGCAGCCATGTGTAATGCAGTCCAACCGTCATTATCTCCCTTATTCACATCAGCTTCTTGACTGATGAGATATTTGGTGACATCAAGATGACCATTCAGGGAAGCAATGTGTAATGCAGTCGCACCGTCATTATCTCCCTTATTCACATTAGCTTTTTGACTGTTGAGATATTTGGTGACATCAAAATGACCATTCAGGGAAGCAATGTGTAATGCAGTCGCACCTTCATTATCTCCCTTATTCACATCAGCTTCTTCACTGATGAGATATTTTATGACATCAAGATGACCCTCATGAGCAGCCTTGTGTAGTGCAGTCCGGCCCTCATTATCTCCCCTATTCACATCAGCTCCTTGACTAATAAGATATTTCGCGACATCAAGATGACCACTTATGGCAGCACTGTGTAATGCAATCCAACCGTCGTTATCTCCCTTATTCACATCAGCTCCTTGACTAATGAGATATTTCGTGACATCAAGATGATCACGTAAGGCAGAACTGTGTAATGCAGTCCAACCGTCATTATCTCCCTTATTCACATCAGCTCCTTGACTAATAAGATATTTGGTGACATCAAGATGACCATTGAGAGCAGCCTTTTGTAGGGCAGTCGCACCTTCATTATCTCCCTTATTCACTTCAGCTCCTTGACTGATGAGAGATATCGTGACATCAAGATGACCATTGAAAGCAGCACTGTGTAATCCAATCCAACCGTCATTATCTCCCTTCTCTATCTCAGCACCTTGGTTTATGGGAAACTCAATGACGGTTCTATGGCGTTTCTTCACCGCATCATGTAAACGTGTGTTTCTATCTTTGTATGTCCGGTATATGTTATAACCCTTCTTCAGCAGATTGTTGAAGCTTTTGATTTTACCCCTCAATCCTGCCTTATGAAGATGTTGATTTCTGTCCTCCATACTTCAAGAAGCACCTGTTTACCAGACATCCTAATCTAGCATATTTCCTTGTAATGATCTTCTTCTCTCTTAACGCTCGACTTCGAAATGTTACGATTAACAATCTAAAAGTTGTGTAGCAGATAGTCCCGTTGCATTTTGCATGTTACAAGCATTAGTCCGGCAGCCATCTCGATATACCTTGTTTTAGGGTCTATAGTTGTTGTTTTTTTGGATTATAGTTCCTTAGGCCATCAATTTGAAGAATCCGATTGCTGACACTCTGTCAGCATTGAGCAATTTGAGATATGTGACGTCATACAAAATGGCCGCCAAAATGCCCTTTTTAACCAAAATTAATGGTATAAAAAGTGTTAACAGCATTTTACTACATTAAATGGCAGTCAAATATCTTGATTTTTTTTTCTAGAATCATCACTAAATACAAATTGCGATGTTGTATGATCACAAATGATATGTAAATTTGCATAATTCGGAATGGCGCCCTCTATAGACACATTAACTTGCATAGTTCAAAATGATGGCCAAATACCAATTTCTAACATGAGATTATCATATGTCATGAGTCAGATGCACTGGATACAGTGATTAAAAATAGTACTGCACATTTATTTTTATTTTGTAATTTAATACTCGAAGAAAACACGATTGAATTTTATGCTCTCTGTCCCATAGATATGAGGTGGCGTATGGTGATAAATGCCCATTTTCAGTGACAGCGTTAAGAAACTAGATTTGTATTCTAAGGTACTAGATTCTATTATATGAACCTAAAAATTACGAACTACCAATACGATACAGGACTATATCCGTTTATAAGTTAACTTCAAAATCTTGAAATTTGTTTAAAAGCCCTCTAAAGTGTTGGGAACCCTAAAATATTCCATGCGGAAGAGGGTGTCATTTAACACTTAATTCTGCAAAAATATTCAAAACAAATGTGTTCGAAGTGAGGTCGTGACTGTAAGGCGTGCTTCCACACACATGTTTGCAAATGAGCTCTCTTAACATTTTCTACAAACGCTTCAGTAGTTTGAGGTAGTGAGGCAAGGTTTGGAGTATTTGTAGCTCCTAGTCTTCAGACCCTTGATAGCCACATGTTGATACGAGCCTCTGACATTGAGCTGGTTGTTGACTGTCCATAACATGAAGCAAAACATTGAGTAGGTTGAGTGATGACATATGACCATGCTGCATCAATATTGCCAACTGAGTCCTAAGGGAGTCGAATCTTCTGCTTCATCACTTTCAGCATTGTACCCTATCCAATGCCAAAGTATGCCCCAAGAGTGTCGCATCCCGTCAACGCATGTCCTGCCAACATCGATGGAATGATATCTCCTAACTTGTCTACAGTGGCAGGAACATCAATAACAGTTCGATCTGTTATGGGCGTCTCCATGGTCATTGGCGTTTTATTAGTCCGTCATGTAGATAATGATGCAAAAGTAGTACGTAGACGTCTGTGTCATCCACTATACCCCTAACATACCTCTTCTCATTAGCAGCAATTCGAATCGCTTGCTGTACTTTGATGTTGCCTGCTTCTTCATAATTATGTTGTGGACAGACCTTTCCTTGGCATGACATCACTGCCTGGAATCACTTCAACAGGAACCTCATCTTGACGGTAATGACCAGCTTGTGCTTTTGCCTATTTCTGAACACCCAATCATCCTGCAGACTCGCGCATATATGATGTCGATCAACTGTAGTTTGTTGTCATGAAAAGATAGTGAAGTTAGCATCACTAGAGACATGTTTTTAACACATCAAGTCACTGACCAAGAAACCTACACCCAAACTTATATGTCTTGAAGGATGAAAATGGGAACATTTTAACAGAGGATGAAGATATAAAGGCAATGTGGAAGAAGTAATATTGTGTAAAACCGTATACTGCAAAAGAAACTGAAGAAGTTGATACTCATGAAGGAGTAAGCGTCGAGGACGAGCCCATGCTTGAACCTGACATCTTACAAAATGGAGCGAAGGAAGCAATATATCATATGAGACCTGGGAAAGCACCTGGTATTGAAAATTCCCTCCGAAGCTTTTCAAAGAGAGTGGAGAGGAGGGCGTAAAGGTCATGCATAAGCTGTGTAACAAAATATGCAGACAGAGAATATGGCCACAAGACTGGAATAGAGCTGTTTTTCTCCCACTCCCAAAGAAAGGTGTTAAAAATGAATGTGCCAAAACCCGCACTATTTCTATTACTCCACATGCCAGTAAGATTCTTCTTCATTTTATTGCTGAAAGAATTAGAAACAAACAGGGTTCAGAAAAGAAAGAGGGACAAGAAACCAAATTGGCAATCTCAAAAATTTGAAGGAGAAAAGCAGAGAATTTCAACAACTTCTCTCCCTAGCTTTATTGATCATTCCAAAGCTTTTGACTGCGTACAACATAAACGCCTATGGAAGATTATAAGCTAGATGGGCTTTCCAGCACATATTATTCAACTCATCCAGTCGCTCTACCAAGACCAAGAAGCAACAGTAAGAACAGAGAATGGCTACACCGAACGGTTCACTATTGGTCAAGTTGTCCGTCAGGGCTGCATCCTATCACCATAACTTTTCAACATCTATGCTGAATTCATCGTGAGAAAGGCTTTGTATGGTCAAGTTTCTGTTGGTGGACGAACGATCACCAACCTAAGATACGCCGACAATACAACACTCACTGGCCTACTGATTTGGGGGGGGGGGGGCTTGGGGACAGTTGACCCCCCAAATAAAATTCAAACTGTTTTTTTTATTCATGTTCGCTACCAGTGATTTACAAATTTTGTTGAAATGACATGATTTTCCTGGGTTTTTTCTCACTTTTTAGTAAATTATAATTTATTAAGCGTATGTTGGAAAATGACAAATCCCTAAATTCACAGTCAAGCAAAAAATATGCTTATTTAAAATCCTACAAGTCAGGGTCCGCGGAACGGCGGAGCTCAGGGGACTCGAGCCCCCTCACTTTTTGTATAAAGTATGTTAAAGAGAACTAGAAAGAAAGAAAGAAAGCGACCCGAGGTGAAATGAGGTATCAAAATATGCTCATCTGACAGTTATTAAATGCCTAAAACCCCTGAACTTCCGGGGGCTGTGCCCCTTGAACCCCACCTAGGGCCCTAAGGCAGGCCCCTGCATGGATCCTCATCTGACAATTATTAGCTGCCAACAACCCCCGAGTTTCCGGGGGCCCTGCCCCCTGGAACCCACGCCAATTTGCGCTCCTCTCTTCCTGATCGTAAATACTTTAGCCCCCCCCCCCCACCCCCGCTTTTAAAAACGTTCCGCGGGGCTTGCATGTAACATGTATGAGTGGTGGTGATGCAGATTGTTTTTGCTCACTATGCCACTGACAACACTTATAACAAAAACATCAGAAGAACTACTAGAACTCCTTAAAAAAGAGTGAAGGATGCAAGTGAATAATTTGGACCCTAGCTACCTCAATGTGAAAAAGACCAAGATCATGATTGGTGGAAATTAACTACATGCAACAGAGCATGGTGGTTGATTGAGAAGAAATTGATCAAGCTAGTGGACAAGTTTATATAATGTTCTTGGGTCAATGATTGTCAAGCAGGGTGGGAGCTCGGTAGATATCAAGAGACAACTGGCCATGGCTAAAACATCGGCCTCAACACTGTCAAATATCTGGAAGGACAGGAACCTCACCTTGGCCACTAAGATCCGTGCAATGAAGGCATTGTTTTTCCAAGTAGGAACTCTATGGCTGCGAGACATGGGCATTAAGAAAGGCAGACAGGGGAGCAATATCTGCCTTTGAAATGTGGTGTTGGAGGAAGCTACTTAGGAAATCATGAAGAGATTACATCACCAATGGACACAATTAATGTCCATCATCGAAGATCAACCGCCACTTGCTACCAGGATTGACAAGTACAAGCTACAATAGTTTGGTCACGTTAGCAGAAGATCAGGAGACAACCTTGACAAATTATCATTCAAGGTACCTTTGAAGGAACACGTAACAAAGGAAGACTCAATCTCAGATGGAGTGACGACCTTAGGGAAATCACTAGCCACCCTCTAAATACTAAATACACTCTACCGGATTGCAGGAGACAGATGCCGATCGAAAGGTCTCATCAAACGGGTCACAAGGGTGAGCCATGATCTATATGACAACAACGACGACGACGAACAGTGAGACATAGTTTCTTGGAGGGCAGCAGTGACGCGGGACTCAGTTGGAAGACTCTCGACCCGTTATGACCTCTAGATACTCTTGGATCTGTCAAACACCAAGCAAACATCATCATATTGGTATCCACAGTATAGAGCACAACCATCAATGACTGTACAAGGTTGTTCCAGTGTCTCATGCCTGGCTGACATCTCAACTTTTGTCAAATTGTATAAGTCCGCCTTTGACATGGGAGTGCTCATTTCCAGAATCATCAAAGAGTGCTGTTGGGACTGGTGAAAGCTTTTATGACAAAATGTCCTTGACATTGACCTCTCTTGAACTTGCCTGCAGTCCTATTACTCTGGAGTAGATCAACTTTTCATAGACTTTCGTACCCCAACATTTATTGACTTCTTCATGGCTGCCACGGTTTGAACTTTCTTGGAAAGTGTTTCATAGAATCCACCAGGTAATTTCTTTTGAAACTCATGCATCTGTCTAGTACAGATGTCAACTGCTTTATCCACATTCACTGACCTTGGAGCAATGCTGGTCTAAATAAAGCCTATCAATGGAATAATAATGTGTGCCGTAAAACCACTTCTCACCGATTTGATGAAAAATGAATTCTTTCATAGCCATTTTTGTTTCTTGACATAATTGTGTAGGGTAGGTGTAGGGAATTGGAGACCACCAAGCTTGAACCCTTCACTGTCTGTCCGTGTTGGCTCTAATATTGCTATAGCGCCACATGTGGCCTTTAACAACACTACTACATTTATCCAAATCATTTAGAAGACTACAATGCGTTCTCTCTCCAAGAAAATTGGCAAAATTGACCAAGATGAGCAATTTTGATCGTAAAATTTTGCTCTGATATAAAAAACACAATTTACACTGAATGTTGTGGTGTATGCAGATATTTAGGGGTGGCTCTTAAAAATTGGTTTTAAAAGGAAGTTCATGAAGTGTGCCAACCATCACAGAAAACTTATGGCCATTGTGTGTTGTGAATGGGTGTTGCAATGCACATTATGAATGGTGTCTGATCAGAAATGTGTGTAGGCAATGGGGGACACCAGGTCCAAGATGGGGGCCTACTTTCCCCCAGTTGTCCATTTCATGTTGAAAGGCACTATCATGAAACATATTTGGTTGTTTGTGTCACCATTCTAATTTGAATGCATTTCATTTTAAGAAGTTGTTTCTATGCTGTGAGTTTGATCAATGTAAAAGTCACATTATTCTGAAAGTATTTAAACATAATTTAAAGCACCTTTATTACTGTAAACAAAAAACTACAGAAATATTTTGGGCCACATTGTTTTAAAATCGTTTCAAAATTACAGTAAGTTCATTGGCTGCATGTATCTCTTTCAAAAAGTGTTTGAACTAACTATAACAATCCCATTCTCATTCAAATTGTATTTAAAATGTCTTGATTTGTAACTGTCCCTTATTACCTACACATGTAGGTAATGAGAGACCTTTGGTGATGACGTCATTAATCATTGTTATCTTATTAATCAGTTACATCATGACCACAATTTTGTTACCAAATAAAGATAAAAAGTTACTGAAGTGAATACTTTCTGTATATGTAACATTGTTCATGTTTATGTAAATTATGCAAATGTGCTTAAGGGTCTCCAATTCCCCACACCTACCCTATCTAAATTTGGACCTAACAAGATGAAAGATGAATGCAGCACAACTGCAATTGTTGCTATTAATATTGTTAATATGTTTATAGAGGGCGCTATTTCAAAATATGCAAATAAGCTGGACATCTATGGCCATGCAACATCACAAAACA